>CM050170.1:154683068-154970568 GCA_027410445.1 Discoglossus pictus | reverse complement strand
AAACATTTCTCAGGACCACGCAACAAAAATCCTTCAGAGGTCAGTGAGTCAACTGAGGCCATGTCTGTTAAAGGATGAAGTGCTGGGTAACTGTCTGAGATGTCAAATCTTAGTACATACGATCACAAAGGAATGGAAGGTTCTCAAACACTATTTAGTTCATCTGGCCCATGGTTTGACTGTGCAGGTTTTGTGACAGGCATGAAATGGAACAAAGGCCACAGGTACTGCAGATTATTTTATATATACATATACCGTATTTTTCGCCCTATAAGACGCACCGGCAGATAAGACGCACCTAGTTTTTAGAGGAGGAAAACAAGAAAAAAAAAAATCGGAATCAAACACAAATACACTTTACACACAGATACACACCTACATTACACACAAATATATATATATATATATATATATATATATATATATATATATAATACACATACATACATATACATACACATAAATACATATATACACACACATACATGCACACATACACACACATACATATACATACACATACACACATACATACACATACACACATACACACACATACACACATACACATACATATCCATATACTGCAGCATTTGGGAGCCCTTGACCCTCCCTGACCCTCCCTGATCCTCCCTGACCCCCCTGATCCTCCCTGACCCCCCTGATCCTCACCTTTCTTCTGATCTCTGCCATCTTGATCTCACCCCAGCGCTTCCTACCAGCACTCCTTGTGTACTGCAGCGTTGCGTGTGTGACGTCACTAGGACGCACCGGCCGACGCGATGCTGGTAGGAAGCGCTGGGGTGAGATCAAGAGGACAGAGGCAGTTTGAAAAGGTATATTCGCCGTATAAGACGCACCAACTTTCCTCCCCCAGTTTTGGGGAAGAAAAAGTGCTTCTTATACGGCGAAAAATACGGTATATATAATTACATCTGTGTTCACATTTGAATGTCTAAAACAAGTTAAAAACCTGCTTCCAGCTCAGAATTCTGAGAGGAACAGTTATTACACTGCATTCTGGGAAGCTGAGCTGGGACATGCATTATATGAATACGTTTGTACAATAATACTCTGATTTAATATATAGGGCCATGAATTAAGGCTCATAGTGGGGCTGACAAGGAAGAACCTCATGCACAACTGGACTTGGCATGATACTCTTCCTTATCAAGCCCAGCTGAGAGAGTTAATCAGTGGCCCTAGATAAAGAATTAGTGAGAGAGAGGTCCTACAGTATATAGATAATTTATTAAAAACATATTGTCACAACCCGCTCTTCGTTGGAGTTGAAAAGTTTGCTAGATCAATCTTACCAGCATGTTGGCTTGGTTTTGTTTCCCCTCACACGGGACAGCTTCGCTGGCTACTAGGACAAGTTGCAGATTCTCGGGCCACCAAGTCCCCACGTTCAAAGAAACGTTGCAGAAATTATTTGCTGATAAAAGAATAGTAAAAGTCTTCCCTCTAAATGAAACACACAATGTATACCTATCCCAAACACAGCATGTCTTTATTGCGTGGTTCACATTTTTATAGCATTTTTCTACCCAATGTAACAATGGGTTATTTTCCATAAATGAATGCACTTAACACCTTTCTGATACTTTTAATTGCCTCCATGTGGAATAGGAACTTCCACCAGGGCATGGCACCAGGCAGTCTATTTCCCCTTTTAGGTGCAGAGGAGTTGATTGCCTCACTTATCAGATACCTCTGGTCAGCGTTTTGGCCCAGCATGGAATTGCAAACACTGGAGATCGTGTCAGAGTGATCGGTCGGGGTTACCCCAATGGGGGACCCATGAACCTGGGGCAGGCAGGCCTAGGGCCCTAGAGGAGTGATTCTATCTAGTTGGGGAAAACAAACATTAAGTAGTGTGACTAGAGGTCCTGTGGCGCCCCCTGTAAGTGGGAGGGGTATTCTTAAGGCCCAGTGTATGTAAGGGAAAATTGCTTTTCCTAGCTGACCTCCTCTCGTATGGAGATACCTTTATTGAGTAAGAGAGGAGTCTACTACTGGGGTTGAGGTGGGTTGAGTTGAGGTAAATGGTTCTTGAGCGTCCATGGCACATAACTAGGGGATTTTAGGAAACATTAGAAAATATACACCAGTTAAGATCACATTTTGGTCCTTTTTTTTTTCTTTTAGAAGTATCTTTGTGGCTATTGTAATAGCCTTCGATCATCCATCCAACGTGACTAGTTTATGTAGGGATCCAGTCGCCAGGTCCAAAAGCCAAATATTTCAGGGGGTTGTGACAAATATATCTAACTTTTAAGCTTACTTATCTAACACTTCTATAAAAAAAATCCTAATTTCCACAAAAAACTGCTATGTCACTTTAAGCCAGGCTGTTCCTAGTATGTACATATAAAGCCGTTTTTATCAAGCACTGACCCTGCATTTTGTTCTGACCCCAAGTATGGACGCTGATGGTACACTCACTGTGGACTGGAACGAATGGAGAGATCACTTCTTGTTCAACCCGGCCGATAACATCCAGGAAATCATCCGATACTGGAAGCACTCCACGGTGAGATATAGAGCAGTGGTACTGGTGTGTCATAATAATGTATAAAGACCAGCAGTGGACCCAAACTGCCCCTCTGAGAGATCTGTTTTCCTGCCTATGATTCATACAGACCTAACTGTATTCTACATTTTAACCATTTCCTATAGTCTCCCCTAATACTAGCTGGGACCACCCATTTCTGTACTATCTATACTGAACTTTTGTATCAAACCCATTGGGTATTTTTGACTCTGACTCCAAATCCGCACAGATACTGATGTTAGTTTGTATCCCCAGGTGTTGGATATTGGGGACAGTCTGGCCATTCCTGATGAGTTTACAGAGGAGGAGAAGAAGACTGGACAGTGGTGGAGGCAGCTGCTGGCTGGAGGGATGGCAGGAGCTGTGTCGCGCACAGGGACTGCGCCATTGGACCGTCTAAAAGTCATGATGCAGGTAACATCCCCCGACGAGCAGGATTATTTATATATATTATATTATATTAATATATATATAGTTGGGTGTTGATCACAATCAATTGTGCAAGTAACTGCTCCAGCAGACCCTACTAGTAGTAGAATCTCATAAGCAAATAACCCAATAAGGATTTGATGAAAAATACTTCTTAAGGTTAGGGAGGTCTAAAACTTCCAGCTACTTGGAAACAAGGCTATGTGGATATCTTTTGTCGGGAACTCTTATTATCTATTACAACTCAGACTTTGCCATTATGGTTGTGCAGTAAATAGGCACCAAAAAAATAGACACTAGGCTAAACTGTAACAGACTGGGGTAAATTTGGGGATTAAAATATATATTTAAAAAAAAAATGTCCCCAAGTCTCAGTATTGATAAATTAATTGAAATTTAAAAATTGACACTTGTGTATGAATACACCTTTTTTATTCTTTATTCAGGCCTCTTTCTTTTGTGACCCTTATATCAGAACTTGTTATATTTCAGCAGAGCATACGTAGATTGTTACTGATACATTGAGATAAATTATTATTTGCCCCATTTACCCTTCACTGTTACAATGACAGGTTCACGGAAGCAAAGGGAACTCGAATATTATGACTGGCCTGAAACAGATGGTGAAGGAGGGTGGCGTCCGATCCCTGTGGAGGGGCAATGGAGTGAATGTCATCAAAATCGCCCCAGAGACAGCAATGAAATTCTATGCATATGAGCAGGTAAGAAAACTATACAGGAACAAATCACTTTAATTCAATAGTAATGTATTTGTCTATTTAGTAAATGATTACCAATAAAATCACTATTTAACCCCCCCAAAAAAATGTATATGGTGTTCAAAACTAACATTTGACCTTTAGTTGGCCAGTATCTAGCAGAGCTGCTTCTCTTTTGTGTCCAGGGAGGAGTGCACATCTGCCCAGGAGATCCTCTCCACCTCCAGCCCACCTAATAGGGGTTGCAAGAATCTGAATTGAAATACCCAAAAGTAGGACCATTAAAATTGGTCCCCTCCAAGCCTAACGCCTTTGGTGTCTGCCACATTCCCCTATATGGTCTGTCCAGCCAATTCTCTATGGACATCTCTGACCTTTCAAGGACAGGCAATCCTCCAGTTTGTGTAATTACATCTGTTTTACCCTATTTGGATTAGGACAGAATAATAATAATCTGGAGATCACCTTCATATGAGAGGATGAGAGCGTGCAGCACAGACCAAACTGCATGGGACACTTGGGGGCTTTCTATAAAGCAGCGTTAGACAGTCATTTTATAGGTGCAATAGATCAGGGAGATCTCGAAGTGGTGATTAAGGCGTGACAAAGAATATCAATAAAACCTATATACACCCCTCACAGAGAGAGTCTCCAAGTGATATTAAATCTACACAGATACAAAATGTTACAATGTTTTAATTGCAATTTCAAAATACAAATATTTGTTTGTTTTTTAAAGTAACTTATAAAGGCTAAAATTGTGACACAAAATAGCTGTTTGTTTTTCCTGATAAATAGCTGGGAGACGGCCTTGATGGGAGATTTTCCGTGACCAGATATTGCACATTTTCTAAACCATCAATCTGTTTTTAAGCAAAGAATCTTCGCATAAACCGACTTTATAAAAACTTTTAGAATTCAATGTTTTTCACTTTCTAAATAAGATGATGGAATAAATAGGAAACTACCAGAAACAACAAGTTGAGAATGAGACATTTGTGCCACATTTCTATGATCAGTAAAATGGCATCAGAAAATGATGTGTCTGTAACAGAACTGATCTGATGTTTTGTCCATGACCGCGACCGTTACCAGAAAACTGCACTCATTCTACTTGTGTCCACGATAGCAGTGTATGTCCCGAGATGGACTGGACATCTGAATGTAAACCCATCTGTAGTAGTGCAAAATAATTTTGGGGCCCTGCTTGTAATGTAATTTAATTTTAAGGTAGGAGGCCAATCACCTTTCTAAAAAAATATTTATATCCACTTCTCCCCTTCTAAATTAAGGGTTTCCCTTTACTCCAGGCTGCTATTAGCTGCACAGGACCCCTACTGTGTTGTAGGCCCTGGTGCTTTGCACCTGCTACACCAACAGTACCTCCTCTACTGCCCACCTGTCCAGAGCCACTCAGACTGTTAGAAATGTTTCTACTAAAATTATCCTTTAAATCAAATGGACAAGCAAATAAAGATAAATAAGATATCACTGGAGGTCCAGGTCCCATCAAACCTTAAGAACTAAAACGTATGATAGAATAGGCTCAGTTTATGAACATATTAGATGAGTTTTATTCCTCGGTTCAACCTCTCACAAGATGTCTTACAGGTGTGTGTGTCTCTCTCTCTATCTTACTCTCCAGTATAAGAAGATGTTCACCTCTGAGAGTGGGAAGCTGGGCACAGCCGAGAGGTTCATAGCAGGATCTCTGGCTGGAGCAACCGCTCAGACTTCAATCTATCCAATGGAGGTAAGTGACCTTTAGTTGTGCTCAGGGTACCATGGGCAGATCTGTAGTGTATTGGAGGGTGGGTGTAGTAAGTGGGACAGGAGTCTTAGTATACTGAGGGTGAGAGATGGTGTAGGAATCAGCCTAGGAGAGGGTGCAAATCTCGAGTGAGAGTCTAATGCATTGCCCCACTATATAGGTACTAAAGACACGCCTGGCTGTAGGGAAGACTGGACAGTACCATGGCATGTTTGACTGTGGCAAGAAGATTCTGAAGAAGGAAGGTGTCCGGGCATTTTATAAAGGGTACATACCTAATATCCTGGGCATTATCCCTTATGCTGGAATTGACCTGGCTATCTATGAGGTAAGTTCTTACACTGACTTATCTCCACACACTGATGGACCTCTCTAAACCAACCCACCTATGTATACCAACCCATCTCCATATACAGCCAGACCTTTCTATACCGACCCACCTTGTTATATGGACAGACCTTTCTATATCGACCTACCTCCCTATACTGACCCACTTCAATATAGTGATTTATATTTTCTTCTGACTCCACAGTATATATTTATTTTGTACTCTGCACCAATTATCCTCCATGTTCTGACCTCTCTACCTACATTGTTCCTGAGCTATGTTTCCGTGCTCTATTTGCTCGTTCTCTGTAAATTATCCCTCTTCCTCCTGTGTATATATACTGCCCTTTCTATCTATTGCTGACCATCCTCTGTACAGGGACCTCTCTGTAAACTCATTAATATTGTCCTATTGAAAAAGCACAAGTTTAAATGTCAGTAATATTTAGACCTATGACTATATACCTTTTTGTTAATATTTTCTTGCAAATGCTAAATGTATTTAACAGACTTTTTTAAAGTATAATTTCACACATTACCAACCAACTTCAGACCAGGACCTCTTGTTCTGGCTGACTCCATATCCACCCACCATATGTCCAAACTAGAATCTAATCCCAATCCTATTTCGGCAGCCATATTATGTCCAGGATTATCTTGCTGGGCTGTGAATTGGTGCATGCGGTGGGACCACTTAGGGCTTCCCCTATGAATCTGATTAATCTCAGAGAGACCTGTTCATGGTGCCAGGTTCTTACCCTCTGTAACCTCCTTTCCTTTTGGCAGACCCTCAAGAATGCCTGGCTGCAGAAGTATGCAACAGAGTCTGCCAATCCCGGGATCTTGGTCCTGCTGGGCTGTGGAACAGTGTCCAGTACGTGCGGCCAGCTGGCCAGCTACCCTCTCGCTCTTATCAGGACACGGATGCAGGCGCAAGGTGAGGAAGCGTCCAATCTCTACATTATTCCTCAATGCACAGTACCACTGCTTTTTAATGATAAATTGTAGGAAACCTAATTATACTGTTCCTTTAAGTTCTTCATAATTTACTTAGTATGTATTCCATATTAATCAGAATTATATATCGCACATACATGTCTGTAACTTTCTGCTGTATATAGGGATTTCCACAAGACATCCAGGAAGACAAGTGATACTGAGATCAAATGTTAAATAACAAGTAGATTCTTAAGCATTGCACAGGTTTTAATAATATTTGTGGTGTGAGGTCACAGAAATCGTCCGGTTGCCCCCAGCTGGACAATTCTGCTCTATCTGAATGGTGACTTCAATGACCCTTTAACAATATTTCAAATATAACTGTAATATGCCACCAGGGGGCACTTGTGATATTATCTAATATGATCATTACAGCTCCATATTTACTTAATGCTGTTTTGAAGGAAGATATAGAGTCATTTTTCTTTTCTGAGCTGATTTCTCAGTAGGATGTGCCCTTGTAAACTATTGAGCTTTCCATTAGTCCTGTTGAAAGCCCTGACCGTTTTAGCTACCATATTCTCATTGTGCAGATAGAAACTTTCAATGTCTACTTAGGAAGTTGATCTACAGAAAACAAAATGGTAGACGCCACTAATGACAAAAGGGGGAAATAAGTCACAAGCAGGGGTGAATGAGCCAGAATAATTCTGGGTGGCATGTTCATTGTATACACAGGCCATAAAAAAGATCACATATATAGTTGTCAGTGTGGGGAACGTTTCCGATGTTGGTCACACTTTATAAGCCCGCGGGCAGCAACTGCGAGTCTTGCAGGGCGAGGTGAGCCGTCGACCATGCGGGACTTAGGCTGCAATGAGCGCAAAGCGGGGGGAGCAGTTGAGGCACGCGGGACTTACGACCCATACGACTTCGGACCAAAACCTGTACATGCACTGTGCGCCTCACAAAATTACGACTTTAACGGCCAAACCATGAAACTGAAAAGACATGAAAAAAGGTGCCTCAAATGAACTTACACGCACACCACAGTGGGAGAGGCAGGGAGCCTGTGAGTCAGATTGCAAGTTAATTTGATGCATATTTGCTGTTTTTTTACGATCGAAAATCGCCTAAGCGAGGAAAAAAATGGCTGCTGAAAAAATACAAAACAACAAAAACTAGCCCGAAGGACGTAAAAAATAGCCCTAAGCAGTATCCCTTAATCCAAGCCACTAACATGTAACATTCAAGCGCCAGGCCGATTTTTAAACTACACGGGGGGAGAGGCTTGCAATGATCGGCGACGGTACAGCATTCCCAGCCTTAACATTTTATTCCTGTCATTTTTTGAAGGGTAAGTAGCTAGTTATATAAAAATACATGCAAACATAGAAATATCCCCCTAGTTATGGACAAGTATAGAATAATTAAATAGCTGACAGATAACTCCAATGGCTTCCAAACAAACCGTGTGATAGAAGAGATATGGAGACAGACACAGCACATCAGGCAAGTAACATTAATTTAAAACCAAGAAATGTATATTTAAATGTGTATTTATAAAGTCATCTGTAAATGAAATGAACTAACAAGTGAACTTTGTTTGGAAATTGTAGAATATACAATACATAAAATTACAGGTTGTTTCACTATTTGTCATTCCCTTGACATATTTGTTAAATAGTAACAGTGTAATAGTGAAATCATAAAAGCCCTTAAACCATTTTATAAAAGTTCTGTCACGCCAGGGAGATCTCTCAGCATCTTTTGATGTATCTCTTTCTTCTGTTTATTTTGTATGATTACTTCCTGAATATTTTGATTCTTTTACCTACTGTATGTTTCCCTTGAGAAATTTGCTACTCTCAGTAAGGGAAACGCATATCGGGGTCTCATTCAAAGACAATCTCCTCCTGTAAAAAAAATGTCTCCAGTACAAATTGCCTAAACAAGATCTCCTCACAAACTACTAAATTACTAGCACTTTATTTATTTTACAGTGTTTCTCTGTGTCCTATGTATAAACCTAGTTAGCTAGTTTAGGTAAATGCTTTATGGGCGCCCATCAAATGGCTCATCCAGAGGGACAGCAGGATTCTCAGCTCAGTGTCTCAGTATATTTGTATAGATGGAACTGCATTTAAGTAGTTTATATTATAGTTGCATAGTAATTAAGGTTGAAAAAAGACTTTCAGTCCATCAAGTTCAACCTGTTAAGATCTCCTCTGATCTGCAATATGCGGATTAGTTATTAATTAAATTATTGATTAAATAATTATTAATAGTATAGTATTGGAGGATGAATAAAGAGTTAGTCCATCAAGTTCAACCTTTTTAGATCTCTATTGATCTTTTTAATGTGGACTATTTATTATTATTGTTAATTGATCCAGAGGAAGGCAAACAGAAAAAAAAAACCCCATTGAAACTTTGCCAATTGTCTCATAAGGGGAAAAAAAAGCAAAATTCCTTTCTGACCCCAGAAACTGGCGATCAAATTTCTCCCTGGATCAATATTCCTTGCTAGTTATCTAGGATAGCCTTGAATGCCCTCTTTATTCAAAAATATATCTAACCCCTTTTTGAAGTTGTCTATCGAATTCGCTGTCACCAACTCCTTTGGTAGAGAATTCCACAGTTTAACCACCCTAACTGTGAAGAACCCTTTTCTTTGTTTAAGGTGAAATCTTTTTTCCTCTAACCTCAAAGGATGTCCTCTTGTCAGTTGATAATCTCTTGCTACAAAAAGTTCACTTGACAAAGCCTTATATTGACCCTGGATGTATTTATATAACGTAATCATATCTCCTCTTAGACGCCTTTTTTCTAGCGAAAATACGTTTAATTTTGTTAGTCTTTCTTCATAACTTAGCCCCTCCATTCCCCTTATTAGTTTTGTAGCCCTTCTCTGTACTTTTTCCAGCTCTAAAATGTATTTTTTATGAGGTGGTGCCCAAAATTGTACTCCATATTCCAAATGAGGGCGTACTAGAGATTTGTATAGTGGCAGAATTATATCTTCTTCCCTGGCTTCTATACCCTTCCTAATACATGCTAATATTTTATTTGCCTTTGCTGCCGCTGCTTGGCTTTGAGCGCTGTTACCTAGGTGGTTGTCCACTAGTACTCCCAAATCCCTTTCAATATCTGATACCCCTAGATTTGCTCCATTAAGATTATAGATTGCTTGGCTATTTTTCCTTCCCAAATGCATAACCTTACATTTATTTGTATTAAATCTCATCTGCCATTTAGCCGCCCATTTCTCTAATTTATGCAAATCCTTTTGTAGGGAAAGTACACCACTATCTGATTTTATTACCTTGCACAACTTAGTGTCATCAGCAAAAATGGAGACACTACATTAGAGTCCTACCTCAACGTCATTAATAAATATGTTAAAAAGGAGAGGACCTAATACTGAACCTTGAGGAACCCCACTTATCACATTAGACCAATCGGAGTATGTTCCATTTACAACAACCCTTTGCTTCCTGTCTTTTAGCCAGCTCTCGATCCATGAGCAGATATTTATGGCAATTCCTGTATCCCTTAGTTTGCTCACTAGTCTTATAAATAATTATTTTCAGTATCATGCCTAACTGATTTGATTATTAATTTATACTATTGTTAATATAAACATACCATTGCTGTATTACGGATTACATTGGGTAAATGTGTCTAATTGTATAATTTTATAGATACATTGAGTGAAATTATATTTATGGGCATTTTGTGCACTTTTGAGTTCAATTGTTGTGTATATTTTAGGCATTGTGAGAATTGTATTGAGGTGTGCCTATTTTATCTTTTTTTCTTAATCTTAACTTCACAATTCCCTCCTTTTACCATCATGTTTGAATAAAAGTTATGCTTTATACCACTCACCTATTATTACTGGCTTTCTATTGCTCCTGGCTAATCTTCTTTTTAGCCAGCTACAATATTTGTGCATCTACTGTATAGAACACTTTTATAAAAACATACTAGCTACTTGCCCGTCATAAATGACGGGAATATAATTGTAAGACTGGCAATGCTGTTTGTCACACAATGTGAGGCTTTTGCTCCTCTGAGCACCCTCATCACGTGCTTCGCGCTGAGCGCCTTTGGCACTCATTGCGAGCCTCTCCCCCCGTGTACTTCAACTTACCTGCTTTGCAATGATTACCTTCGGTGCTCATCGCGAGCCTCTACCATTGACGGTGCTCATCGCGAGCCCCGCGATGAGTGCCTTCGACGCTCATTGCGAGCCTTTCCTCCTGCCTACTGTACAGGCCACTCATTGCAGGGTTCGTTAACCTGCAAGTTTTGTGCTTGGGAATGCCATGTGTCCCTTCCCTGTGTCTTTCTCCTCGCGCTGAATGCCGTTTGTTTCATTTTCAAAGCCCTGCGTGCCTGGATTTTTTTCGTTTTTCGGCCGCCATTTTGTTTCTTTGTTTAGGCGATTTACAGCAAAAAAATCAAAAAATGGCAAATAAGGCTCATTTACTTGCAACCTTAGTCCCAGCCTTCCTGGCTCTCCCCTTGTGCTGTGTGTGAGTGTTTTTTATTTATTTTTATTATTTTGCTTGTTTTTCGGGTTTTTAGAGTTGCGCGCTTAAACTAAGTTTGGCCGTAAATTAGCAAACTGCGTTCCTTGCGGTCAGTGCCAAAGTTCTATGTTTTTCGTGCATGTGTCGACGTTTAGCCTCGCAGGCGTCCCTCGCTTTGCGAGGGGTGGAAAAGCGTGACCAACATTGCAAACGTTACATACACTGACAACAATATATATTACTAGGCTGAAGAAAAATAGTTCTCCTTTAAACTTGATTCTGCTTTTCAAGGATCATTTTTAGTTCTGCTTCCAGTGAGATCACTCAAGTAGGATATATCCAATAGACTGACAAGACAAGTTGCCATGGTAACAGAAGTGTATTAATGTTTTCTGTGACAAAGAAAATATAGTTCATGAACTTGCTACTCATTTATTTATATATATATATATATATATATATATATATATATATATATATATATATATATATATATATATATATATACATACAATTAGTTGTGATCAAAAGTTTGCATACCTTGGCAGAAATTTGGAAATCTTGGCATATATTTTGAAAATATGACTAATCATCCTTTTATTGAAGGATAGTGATCATATGAACCCATTTATTATGACATAGTTGTTTGGCTCCTTTTTAAATCATAATGATAACAGAAATCTATATATTAGACTCTTGGTTATCCCGCACACACAGGGATTGGTAGATGCCGGATAAATTTTAGTTTCTGGGTGCTTGAGAGTTACTTTTAAGAGGCCTAGATTAGCTGCACATAGGATGCTCTGCTAGGTATATTTGTCAGTGAGGGCTGTTCTAGCAGCAGCAGCTTTCACTCCTCACTTAAACACAGGTACGTTCGGCTGGAGGGTGCGGTGCTGAACCCGGGGAATGCAACGCCAACCCTGCCATGGCTCAGTCGCTCATGCCTGTCTGCCTCCAGGTATAATTGCATTGGAGAGATGTACAGGGGATGAAATCTAGGTGCCTGTAAGGATTTTGTGGCACGACAACCTGGCTCCTGGCATTTTGTTGAGCCCTATACATTTCATTTTTACTTAACCAAAACGCTCAAGCAACCAGAAAAAGAAAATTGAATCGTGTACTTTAACTGAGAGTCTACTATGTGCATGTGTGTGATCTGGAATCAGATATAATTGTCTAAGTACGAGACGTCGTCATGCTGTTTGCATAGTGCGTACGACTTAGCGATGAGTGCCACAGGCGCTCATCGACGGCGAGCAGTTAAACTCGGAGCACTTAGACAATGAGCGATGAATGCGCTCTTTGCAGGAAAGCTTTGCATAGCGGGGCGAGCCGTTAAACTCGGAGCACTTACGAGACGCAGAACTTAGAAAAAAAGATACGAGACGCAAAAATTACGAGATTAGCGGCCGAACCCAAAAAAATACAAAAACATCACAGACAGCATGGGGCAACAGCCAGGACGTCTCTGAGTGAGCTGGAATGCGAATTTAACTTGATTTAGACTATTTTCGCCACACAAAAATCGCCTAAGTGAGGAAAAAAAATGGGCGTCGAAAAAAATGAAAACGAGGCTACACGACCCTGGACAGCGCAAAACACTGCAAAACGCGTAGCACTTTACACGTCACACTACGACCTACAAGATACATTACAAAAGCCGGAAAATGCTCACAATGTCGCTTTACACAATAAACCAACGTCTTTACCTCGCGCACGCAGCCTATTTAGAATGCACAGTTCAAACATTCATTACACTTTATAAGCAAGGCACTAACACTCACAATGTATATTCTATGCAGACGCAAAATACTAACAGATTGTTAGCTCTTCAGCCTATTGCTCGCTGCATATATCAATTATAAAGTATTTATTTATTGCAGAAATAATTAATTATTACTTAATTGATTGAATAAATCATTAATTATTACTTAACTACATATACATAGAAATATATCTCTCTCTCGGAGGACCAAAAGTACACGTCATGAGAGGCTTGCAATGAGCGCCGAAGGTCCTCACAGTATAGAACTGTTTCAATTATGTCTCAAACAGCATTCCCATGGCTTAAAATGTTATTGATCGTCATTCTTTTGACGGGCAAGTCGCTAGTGTGTGTGTGTGTGTGTGTGTGTGTGTATATATATATATATATATATATATATATATATATATATATATATATATATATATATATATATATATATATATATATATATATATATATATATATATACAGATACATCACAGCTGCACATTGATGTGTTTATTTTGCTTCATTTATTCGTTGCACAATATTACAGGTGCTGTTACATTTTATAGTTTTCATTATGGAAATGGTTTGATACACTGACCCTGTAAATATTGCAGGTTGGAGACCCCCCTGGGGTATGTCTGTCTTTTAATCCTTTTTTTTTTTTTTCTATTTTGCAGCATCAATAGAGGGAGCCCCTCAGCTGAACATGGGGGGGCTTTTCCGGCAGATCATAGCCAAGGAGGGGTTCTTCGGGCTGTACAGGGGTATCGCCCCCAATTTCCTGAAGGTGCTGCCGGCTGTCAGTATCAGCTATGTGGTATATGAAAAGATGAAGGTGCATCTTGGGATCTGAGCTCGGACCCCTCCACACTGACCTACCCACTCACTCAGGAACCCAGCACAGTGTGAGGAATTCTGGGAGACTGTGGCACAAAACAAAAGTAGCCAATACTTTTGGTCACTGAACTGCATGAATGGGGCCTCGCTAGCAGCAAGGGAGTTAAAATGTTTTTGCCAAATAATGCAATTTATTTTCTTTTTTTCTGGGCTTTGTTAGGATTTCAGTCCTTTTCATGTTTTTTGTTTTTTTGTCTCATGGGTACGGGCAGCTTCCAAACCCAAATTTTATCAAATTACTACATATAATTCCATTCATTTGTAAGAACCAATAGAAATTCAGTTTACTGAAGGGATTTTATTCTTTTTTTTTTTTTTGTGAAAGGAAATATAATTTTGCAAGCTCTTTCTTTTTATTAATTGAGTATATATTTTCGAAAATATTGGTGGAATTTTTGGGAGAAAAAAGAATCAAACTGTGAAATGTTTACAAACGAAACCAAAGAGTCAGCTTCAGAGGAACAGGGGCGGCTGGTTATAAAGGGTTAATGGGAAATCTCTGTAGTCCCAAAGGCATGAAAAATATCTATGCAAAAAAAGTCACTTTAGCCTTTAACAGGGTTTATTGTGTCCCTAGTTATAATGTGTAGGCAGCTACATGTTGGGGGGGTTAGTCCTGTAATTATGGGGTCTGGTAAACCTTTCACTGTCAGATCCTATATACATTTTTGCAGTTCCCCTACTACTATAGGATTTTTAGGTGTAACTAATGTCATTCTCAGGTCTCTTTGGGTTATGTGCCACCCACTGGAGACATGTGGACGCATGTACAAACCAGGGGGGGGGGGGGGGGGCGTGGGTGTATGTTTAACGTGGAAATCTGATTCACCAAGAAGTTTCTTTTTTTCTTTTTCTTTTTTTCTTTTAAACTTGTTTCGGACGGATAATGTCAGTGCCTTTGGATTTCAGAGTAAAATGCTTTAAATATAGTTTTATTAGTAGTTTTGGGGATCCAGATTTTATTCACTATATTATTACAGCAGATCTTGTATTAATTGTGATTGTAAACCCAGACCTTAAATGTCCCCTGTAGTATTATCCAAAAAGGGCAGTACATTATTTATTTAATAACCGGCTCGCAAGAAAATTAGATTTCAATTAAAAATGTGGCTTTAGCTTTGCAGGTCCAGCCAGATATGTATTTCCCAGACTAGTAGTCCAGAAGGTGGCCCTGATAGGTGTTTTATTGGCCCCACTTTCCTACTGTATCAAATGCAGGCAAATTTGAACATATCACCCCAGACCCCTGATAGTACTTGAAAAGGCATATCTGCTGGAGGCTACAATACAAACATTCACATGTAAATAAGCACATTCTATTTTTTCCTTCAAATACTGTTTTTTTTTTTTTTTTTGCTAATATAATTAAACAAATTAGGCCCTATCTTCGGATAATTGCAGTGCTCTTTTAAAGGAATTGGCAATTACATTTTTTTTGTTTTACATTCCTGCCTATGAAAGGTTCAAATCAAAATGTTTAAAAAATGCTGTTTAACAACATTGAATCTTGTAGACAATGCCTGGAATCTGCCTGTATTTCACTCATCGGCTCATACACCCCAACTCATACAGAGGTATCCTTGCTGATTGGCTGCCAAGGATAAACCACATGGTGATATATTTGATAACCTATTTCCGAGTTTAAAGTCACGGCCGCCTGCTCTGCAATCAGTTTACAAGTAAATAAATAAATAAATAACCAAAGAGCCACCGTCCAGCGGCCGAGCCGTCCGTCATATTCTGGTTGTATTTTTATGGATTTGAATTTAAAAAATAAAACCTATTTCCTGTGATTATTGTCTCTGTGCAAGTACATCTAGTAACATTAGTGCTAGAAGAACAAATGTATCCGTCTTGTATAGAACAACATGGCTAACATTACATGCTTTAGAATTAATATCCGTTGCATGGTCCATCTGCGCAGCCCATTAGATCTACCTAACGTGATGCAGGGAGTTTAAACTATGGTACAATTTAAAATTTATAGGTAATAACAAGTTTCAACTGAGAAATATTTTTAAAACCTGCATTTCATAAACTAGACTAAAGATTGCAGTTTTTAGCTGTCAGTCAGCCTTTCTGATCCACCCACAAACAAAGATTCATATCTCTTGTTAAATAAAAATCACTACCTATAATTAGTGATTAACCCCTGGGGTTTGCGTTCATTGTCTTCAGTGCACAACAGCTCCAGAACAAATAACTGGGCATGCTCCCTGGGACTTCTAGCCTTGTACTCTAATAGGATGAACAGATGGATGGTTAATGGGATTATACTGTAATTGCATTTAATAGTTACTAAATAAATGGTTGTCTTTTTTTTTAACTACAGTGCACTAAAATTGAAGATTGCCTTGTTGAACTGTCAGTCAGTCTTTCTGATCCACCCACAAATGAATATTTATATATTTTGTTAATGAAAGATCATTGTCCTTAATTAATATTTTGCCCTTGAGGAATTCGGTCCATTGTCTTTAGTGCTGTCAACTGGGTCTGGAAACAAAGTGAGAGGAATACTTTAAAGGGGCACCAGGGTCAATTTTGTTTCAATGCGCAAAACTTGATAAGAAGATGATGTTTGTTAAAAATAAACAGTAAATAATTAACAACTTTTACATTTGTTACATTCAGTTACTCGTTACTGTCTGATAATTTCTCAGGAGCAGTTGCCCTTGTAAACTAATGAGCTCTCCATTAAACCTGTTGAAAGTGATGATTGTCTTAGCTGTGGATAGAAGCTTCCTCAACATTCAGTCTCCACCCACCTTAGGGATTGAAACCAAAATGGCGGATTCCACAGATTCATAACCACTCATCAAAAGTAATACATTAGACGCTGCGCTAATTTTATTCCATTTTAAATACGTGTTGCCCGTTTTCAAGTGTAGTTCTTAAAATGATGATGATTGAATAATTGCTCTAGCGAGAGGGAAGTGCGGCTCGTCGCTCTGCAGGATTATAATATATTTTCTATTCTTCAGATCACTCATTATAATGCACTTTTTACACACTCTGATAGTAACATGAGGGCACTGTGCCTTTTATTTGGGTGAGTGTTAGTTACAAGGAAAGAGTGACCCCCCCCCCCTCTCCAGGATGTGGGGTGTAATCTGCCCCCTGCAGAGTCCCCCCCACATGTCTGAGACTGAAGGAAGCCTCCCCACCACCGACACTCAGACATATACTTCCCTCTGATAAGATGGAGCAGAGCAGGACTTCCTCTAAAGGAAATGTCAGTGTGAGGGAGGCTGGCACCGCACAACCGGGGGCTTCAATATGAAGCTTACAGAATTCTGACAACATGATGTGTAGGAGAGGTTATAGGTATCAATAGGATGGGTTATATGGAGCAGTATAAGGAGGGATTATATGTATCAATATAAGGAGATGTTATGTGGAGCATTATAAGGGGAGGTTATATGGATCATTATAAGGAGAGGTTATATGGAGCACAATAAGGAGGGGTAATATGGAGCATTATAAGGAGAGGTTATGTGGTGCACTATAAGGAGAGGTTATGTGGTGCACTATAAGGAGAGGTTTTGTGGTGCACTATAAGGAGAGGTTATGTGGAGCATTATAAGGAGAAGTTATGTGGAGCATTATAAGGAGAGGTTATGTGGAGCATTATAAGGAGAGGTTATGTGGAGCATTATAAGGAGAGGTTATGTGGAGCATTATAAGGAGAGGTTATGTGGAGCACTATAAGGAGGGATTATGTGGAGCTCTATAAGGATAGGTTATGTGGAGCACTATAAGGAGAGGTTATGTGGTGCACTATAAGGAGAGGTTAATGAGGAGCACTATAAGGGGGGGGGGTATGTGGAGCACTATAAGGAGAGGTTGTGTGGAGCACTATAAAGGGAGGTTATATGGATCATTATAAGGAGAGGTTATGTGGAGCACTATAAGGAGGGGCTATGTGGAGCAGTATAAGTAGAGGTTATATGGAGCATTATAAGGAGATGTTATGAGGAGCACTATAAGGAGAGGTTGTGTGGAGCAGTATAAGGAGAGGTTATGTGGAGCACTATAAGGAGGGGTAATATGGAGCATTATAAGTAGGGGTTATGTGGAGCATTATAAGTAGAGGTTCTGTGTAGCACTATAAAGATAGGTTATATGGAGCGGTATAAGGAGGGGTTATGTGGAGCACTGTAAGGAGAGGTTATGTGGAGCACTATAAGGAGAGGTTATGTGGAGCACTATAAAGAGAGGTTATATGGAGCATTATAAGTAGAGGTTATGTGGTGCACTATAAGGAGAGGTTATGTGGAGCAGTATATGGAGAGGTTATGTGGTGCACTATAAGGAGAGGTTATGTGGTGCACTATAAGGAAAGGTATGTGGAGTATTATAAGTAGAGGTTATGTGGAGCACTATTAAGAGAGGTTATATGGAGCATTATAAGTAGAGGTTATGTGGAGCATTATAAGTAGAGGTTATTTGGAGCACTATAAGGAGGGGTTATGTGGAGCAGTATAAGGAGGGGTTATGTGGAGCACTATAAGGAGGGGTAATATGTATCAATATAAGGAGAGCTTATGTGGAGCACTATAAGAAGGGGTTATATGTAGAGATGTCGTGAACAGTTCTCCCGCGGACAGTTCGCCCGCGGACTATTCACAGCGATTTTGGCCTGTTCGCGTTCGCAGCGGACGGCGACCACATGCGCTTTTCGGTTCGCCCCCTATACTTTATCATTGAGGAAACTTTGACCCTGCACCTCACAGTCAGCAGACACAATCTAATTGCATATGCCTGCCTGCCAGCGTTTGTGTGTGTGTGACAGGCTAACACCTAACAGCTTATATTGTGCTTATTTTCACTACTCATAGCTGGTGGTGTACCATACATTGAAAACAACCATTGTTTTCCTGTAATCTAATTTCAGTTGCCTGCCTGTGTCAGGCTCACAGCTTATATTGTGCTCAGTGAAATAAAACAACACTTTTTTTGACTGTAATAGATTGAATAGCAATTGCCTGCCTACAGGCGTGTGTGTGAAGCCTATTGCATCTACTCTGCCAACTTTTGCCAGTGCACAGTGATACGTCATATCTGGTGCAACCGTAGTGTACAGTGACATAAAGGTATCCAACCTTGTGCAAATGGGGAGTTTGCGGTTGTGCAAAGGGACTGTTTGCGCTTGTTTGCTGTGCATTAAACGGGGAGTTTGGTCTGTCACTGTGAAGCGGGCCTAACCCTTACACTACCTGATCGATACAACATCATACCTGATGTTTTAAAGCATGTTATTCCAAACAATTTAGGAATGTTAGGTGATTTATGCCCTTTGTGGCTTAAAACTAGACTCTGCATCAACTATGTAATTTTCCGTGGGAGTTTTACCATGGATCCCCCTCCGGCATGCCACAGTCCAGGTGTTAGTCCCCTTGAAACAACTTTTCCATCACTATTGAGGCCAGAAAGAGTCCCTGTGGGTTTTGAAATTCGCCTGCCCATTGAAGTCTATGGCGGTTCGCCGTGTTCGCCCGTTCGCGAACATTAGATAGAAGTTCGCGTCCGCTGTTCGCGAACCTAAAATTTGATGTTCGCAACATCACTAGTTATATGTATCGGTATAATGAGAGGTTATATTAAACAGTATAAGGAAAGGTTATGTGGAGCACTATAAAGAGAGGTTATATGGAGCAGTATAAGGAGAGGAGCATTGTGGGGTGTCTGGGCAGACGAGGAGCTGCAATGAGAATCAGTGTAATAATAATAATAATAATATTTATAAAAAGTAGACATTTGTAGCGAAATATAAAATATACAGTTGAATAATCAGAGAATTGCAGTGTTTAGTTATACTTTTTAATTGGAAAGCATATTCATAATTATAGCAATGAGCTTTCGAGATAGATGTATCAAGTCAAAAGCAATACTGATAAAAATATACAGAGAAGTAAAAAAAGTGGACTATATACTGCAAAACTCTGATTATTCATCTAGATTTCTGGACACTCACGGCTACCTCAATATATATATATATATATATATATATATATATATCTAATGCATTGAGTGTATAATATGTATAGGTGTGGGGTGGACATGTATATGGAGGTGATGCAGGAGACACTGTATAAATTAGTGAAACTCAATTTTAGGGACTGGAAGTGAAGTAAGGTTTAATGACATTCTTGTGCATGTTATTACAGTTGTTCTCAAAAGTTTCCATACCCTTGGCGAATTGGTAATATATGTACCATTTAAAAAAAAAAAAAAACATGACTGAGCAGGCAAAACACATTTCTTTTATTTCTTATGGGATTCATCTTCAACTTTAGGTTATAACAGAATGGCGCAATCATAAAACAAAACATGGCAACAAAGAAAAAAATGAAATGACTAATATTTTCATGATTGAAGGGGGAGATACTTTTTCTCCTTTCTTCACATACATTTCCTTTATCATTGAGAAAGCCCTAGATACCAAGGACGAAACGCGTTTGATTATTATTTTGAAGTGATACACTTCATCTACTATTATACACTGTGTATTTACTCATTCCATTATCTATATGCATGCAGAACTCTATTTTTTTTACATGTATGCATGATTTGGCAATCTCTATGTACTAACCAAAGTACCTACTGGTCGTTTTGTGGACTGTTGAATCCATCATTTCAAGTACTACCTTGGGGCCATTGTTTATCACTATTTGGATTTACCATCTGATAAGGGACATCAGACTTACACCGACCTGCAGCAAGTTCCCTGTTATTTATCATCAGGATCCCCCTGAGCACCTTGGACCAGTGACTGAAGATTAACCCAGCTGCATACAGTACATACCTCAGTTTGCAGAGGGTCATAAATGTGAGTGCATTATTTATGTCTAATTTTATTTTTAATAAATTATCTGGCACTATTGGCTCCTCTTGCGCTTTGCTGCCCCATATTCCCATTTTTTTGTTGCATATATGCTGGCCCAAACATGGACGGTGCCCTTTACCGGAGAAGTTGCATAAGGCCCAAAGGTGTTTGTGAACTGATGACTATTTTTGGACTATTGGCCCATTGGGCTTCTGTTTCCCATGAACAATTATCAAGGACTGAGTTTTTGGTGATATCCCCTCTCTCTGAGGTTTACTGAGACATTTACTAAGGTGGGACTCTATCATCTTTTATTGTTCTAATACCTGTGCTAATTGGATATAATATCCACACGTTATCAGTTGTATTAGAATAAGTACACCTATTCATCTATCATTTTATTAATCTGTGTACAATACCAGTGTGCAGTAGCACTAATGTTATGTACAATATAAATGTGTAGTAGTGCTTCTTCACTGAGAGCTTAACTGACTAGGATATCTTCTCAGCCAGTGAGCCCTTTTGTCATCTTTTGTAATAGTTGACTCTGAGGCCCCTAATTCTTGCAGGTGGTATAGCTGCCCATTCGTCTTGGCAAAATGCCTCCAAGTCATACAAAGTCTTTGGTCGTCTTGCATGAACCGCACATTTGCGATCTCTCCAGAGTGGCTCGATGATATTAAGGCCAGGAGACTGTGATGGCCACTCCAGAACCTCCACCTTTTTCTGCTGTAACCACTGGAGGGTCAAAGTGACATTGTGCTTAGGGTCACTGTTATGCTGGAAAATCCAAGAGCGTCCCATGCGCAGCCTTCGTGCAGAAGAATGCAAATTGCCTGCCAGTATTTTCTGATAACATGCTGCATTCATCTTGCCATCAATTTTAACAAGATTCCCTGTGCTTTTAGAGCTTACCCCCCCCCCCCCCCCTAAACATCAGTGAGCCACCACCGTGCTTCACAGTGGGGATGGTATTCTTTTCACTATAGACCTTGTTGACCCCTCTCCAAACATAGCACTTATGGTTGTGATCATAAAGCTCTATTTTGGTCTTATCACTCCAAATTACTGTGTGCCAGAAGCTGTGAGGCATGTCAAGGTGTTGTCGGGCATATTGTAACTGTTTTTTTTTTGTGGCATTGGTGCAGTAAAGGCTTCTTTCTGGCAACTTGACCAAGCAGCTAATTTTTGTTCAGGTATCGTCGTATTGTGCTCCTTGAAACAACCACACCGTCTTTTTCCAGAGCAGCCTGTATTTCTCCTGAGGTTACCTGTGGGTTTTTCTTTGTATTCTTAACAATTCTTCTGGCAGTTGTGGCTCAAATCTTTCTTGGTCTACCTGACCTTGGCTTGGTATCAATAGACTGAATTTTTTTCAGGTTGTTACACAGGTTCTTTTGACCGTTCTTTTCTGCAACCCATGGCTCAGTATCTAGCCTGCTCAGTGCATCCATGTGAGAGCTAACAATCTCATTCACTAGTTATACACAGACAATAATTGCAATTTAAAAAGCCACAGGTGTGGAAAATTAACGTTTAATTGCAATTTTAACCTGTGTGTGTCACCTTGTGTGTCTGTAACAAGGCCATACATTTAAGGGTATACTAACTCTTGCTCAGGGACATTTGGGTGATTTCTGTTATCATTATGATTTAAAATGTAGCCAAACAACTATGTGATAATAAATCGCTTCATATGATCACTATCCTTCAATAAAAGTCATATTTTTGTATGATCAGTCATATTTTCAAAATAAAAGGCCAACATTTCACAATTTCTGCCAGGGTAGCACAACTGCTTAATATTATATGCCATTGTCTCTTTAAGTTCTATCCTTATTTGGCCAAGTCCTTATTTGTATAAAAACACAGAAATGTGTTTATTTTACACTGAGTTTATATATATATATATATATATATATATATATATATATATATATATAGTATCTCATAAAAGTGAGTAGACCCCTCACATTTTTGAAAATATTGTATTATATCTTTTCATGTGACAACACTGAAGAAATGACACTGCTACAATGTAAAGTAGTAAGTGTACAGCCTGTATAACAGTGTAAATGTGCTGTCCCTTCAAAATAGCCGAACACACAGCCATTAATGTCTAAACCGTTGGCAACAAAAGTGAGTACACCCCTAAGTGGAAATGTCCAAATTGGGCCCAAAGTGTCAATATTTTCCCACCATTATTTTCCAGCACTGCCTTAACCCTCATGGGCATGGAGTTCACCAGAGCTTCACAAGTTGCCACTGGAGTCCTCTTCCACTGAGATCAGTCCCTGTATTGTATAGTAGGGGGAGATCAGATACTGTATTGTACACAGTGTGTGTGTTTGGCGTGTGTCACGCTGTGTTCCGCTACGCTGGATCCGGAAGCAGCTGGAGTTTCCTGTATCTCGCCTGCTATTTGTGTCTGCCTCAAACTCTGTGTATAACATGTGACATGTGTGCGTGTGTTTAGGTGCAATTAGTTTATACAATCAAAACACAATTTACTTTGTTATGTGTCAGATTATACCTTCAGAGAGAACCTCTGGACCTACTCTCCTGACTGATCCTCCAGTCTGACCCCCAAGACAGACCCTACAGACTGAAACTCCTGATTGTTCCCCCCGAACACACCCTCCACACAGACTCTCCTGACTGATCTTCTGGACTGATCCTCCTGAGATATGTACACGCTATAGACTGCAGGAAAGTGCAATGCTGTGGCATTTAGATGACCTGTCTGCCTCCTCGCTGAGGAAGTGCACGGCACCCTCTTCCCATTTCTTTCTTCATGGATGAAGAAATAGAGGGTTGTTGCAAAATAAACTGAAATTAACTGAAAACCAATAGTGGGTGTATGAAACAACTGCACCATAAGCAATGCTTCAACTGTGTAGTTCAAGAAAACCTCCACTTTTGTGAAGTCTGTATCAAACTAACAACATTAGCAGCTGTGTAAGCCATGGACATACATTTTTTTTAGAGAAATTTGTATTTTTAATGTCTTTGCTTATGTATAGAAAATGCCATTTTGTCTTTGTTGCATCACTTTCTGAGAGCTTGATACTGGGGGGGTGTTTCGTATCTATCATTAGAGGCAAGGGTGGGCTAGAGGATTTGTTATATTATTGAGGGAAATTGACACCACCCCACATCACCTTAATATGACTAGAACACGCAGCTTGCATCAACAGATGCAAACCCTTTCCAACAAAGTAAATGCTCCTCTCACACACACAACCTACCCTGAGGTGTCTGGATGCCTCTGGAGTCCAGCATAGACATTAATATATATTTTTTCTAAAATTACCATTATCTTTGTTGCTTCTTTTATCACACTCTTCAAACTCCAAGTGTTCAAACATATACTATAAATATGATTGTGTTGAAAACGGCACTTACATTACAAACACACAAACATGAATGCACAGATTTGCCTGGCGCACACATAGCATTGTGTCCCCATGCCTATTTCTAAATACCTTCTCTGATACTTTTATTAAAGACGAAAATAATATACATAACTTCCTAGGTGCTCACCCCATGACTTATGTCAGACTTACTGGTCTTCAATTCCCTGGTCTAGACCCATTCTTAAATAATGGCTCCATGCTCTTTTCTCATAAAATATAAATAACAGTCTGAAAGTCTGTGAATTACATCAAATCCTCTTGCACATAATTTGGTCCTCTAAATTTAAGCATGTTCTGTTGCAATTTTTGAGCAGATTAGCACAGTTTTCCTGTACATGAGAGCATTGCCGTTATTGTGTATCTGCTAAACTTGACTTTGTAACCTACAAGTTATCTGTTAATACAGCTTAGAATAACATCTGTGGGTCTCTGTGTGATGAGAAACATCATCTTCCAAAAACAAAGAACTGATTAATTCAGCTCATGGAAAATATACATCAGACCTGAGACATGATGAACAGACTGAAACACAATAAGCAGCTGTGAGTATACTGACATGTTTGAGTTGGATTGCATACATTTTTGGCAACAGATACTGTATTGGGAAGAATGAAGGGTAGTTATAGTAACTAATGTATGGAATATGTGCACAATAACAAACACATTGTATCTCTAAATGCTTTTTTCTTGGAAAAATATTTCACCTTCTATAAAAACAAGCGACAATATCTATTTCTAAGTTATGAGTTATGAGATACATGGAGAAACCAGTCAAGGTTGGCCCCTCTCACCTCTAAAATCTGTACAGAGCCATTGGCTACAACATCCACAAAATCACAACTTAGATATAACTCATGGCTACTACCAATATAAAGTCCCATTACCTGACTTGTATGCCTTATATGACACATTTGGCTAAGTCTCAGGTTTCAAATGTAATACAAATAAAAGTGTTATATTGGGCTCAAAATACATTAAAGGGATGTGGAAGGTTCCTAAATTTCTATAGGTATATTATATACATGTGTTTGTATTTACTTTTATGTACTTTAGTTTATTAAGAAAAGCTTATAAGCTCTGTTTTTACTGCTCAAAATCAAATATTACCTGCTTGGGTCTGCCCTCTGCAGCTCATGAAGATACAGACTCTTCTGTACTTGTGATGTTTCTCATAATAGTCACTCAGTGACCATCTCTCAGCAACATTCTGTTGTTCCCTGATAGGCTGGGACACTACACTGCACATCTAGCCCTACAGAGTATCGACCCGATTCAATTGCAAGCCCGCAACTCGATCATAGTAGGCCGTATGTCTGCGGGTGTGTTGCGGGCCCCCACTTGTCTCCAATTACAATGCAGCTCAATTGCTCTAACCCGCAGGTTAGTGTCCCAAAGCCCAAACCCTAAACCATGCACTGGTTCGTAGCTGTTCAGGGCTGGAACATGATCAATTAAGCAAGCCCGTAACCTCTTATTTTGAATCAGCCAATAGAAAATGAGACTGTCATTATTACGGCAGTAAAACATGGAGGTTACATGTCAATCAATTAGGTTTGTGGGTCCGATATGCGATCAGACTCGCAAACCCGCAAAAGTAAAGATGAATGTCAATGGCCTGAAATGTATTAACTTATTGATACCCGAGATTGATATAACACAGAAATGAAACCGATTTGCGAGCTTGAGACTGTTGTGCAATTAATTCTATCATCACTTTTTCCCTATTCTTTGTGTGTACATTGCTTTCTTGCTGTGTGAGCAAGTCACAGACATTTCCCCCATAATAGCCATTTTGACAACCTAGCTAATGCATTTAAAAGTGGGCAATATTATTTATATTTTTCTAAGCTAAAACAGTTGCTCCCTTCACAGGGAAGTGCCTTTAGGCAGCTGCCTAGTTGGCCTAGTTGGGCTAATGGATAATCCGTCCATAAGTGCAATATTGATTTTTTATTTGCATTTACAGTGCTACGAATAGGGGTTTAACCCCTTGCAGGTCCTCTCTAGCACTTGTAGGATTTTCTCCTTCTTTTGCCATTTACAGGAGAAAACCATTTGCGGGCTTGATCAATTGAATAGCGATTTGCGATTTTAGCCATCGTAACTCTTGCGAAAGTAAAAGATCAAAGGCTTCTGGAGGCTGTAAGTTATGGGTTTAATCATCGCAATATTTTCAAGGCCATAACTCGTTACCTATTTGGAGCCTGCAAAAAGACACCAATTGAATAGCAAATTAACTTGCAACCTCACTTACTGGATCGAGCGAGAGCTCAATTGAACCGGGCACCATGTCTGCATAAGCTGCAGAGGGACTATTTATTTGATCTTATGCAGGAAAAACAGAGTTTATTTTGGATTCTGAATAAAGTAAAGTACATAAAAACAAATTGATACACATGTACTGAATATTATATATTTAGTAAAATCCAAATACTTTCCATATCCCTTTAAACATACAGGCATCCATATGTCCAGATCACAAAACTATAGTAATGATAGAACTATTCAGTAACTCAAGGATATTCCATCTGGCAATATACAATCTCATTGACAAAAACCCTTGACTTTTTCCACACACTGGTTGTTCCCCCCCAAAAAAAACAGGTATCCAGAAATCCAGAAGCTGTTCTTCACATTACATGTGTCATAAATGAAAGTCTTGAGAGCAAAATAGCATTAAATTTGCATCTAAATAGAGAGGAAGCCACAACAGTTCTACTAACATAACTAGACAAGCCCAGACCTTCTACAGAGCCAAGACATCCAAAACACTCAAGACTTGATGCTCTCCAATACCATTACTCCTAATTTACAACCCTAGCAATGTCCACTAGACCACACTAGACACTCCACATCAAGGGCTCCTGTCTCGCCCCACTGTAGAATGGAGAAAATAGCTACTAAGTAGATGTGTTATGTTAATTTGCATGGAGGATTAGCCACAACATCCTCTGAACAGCAGGTGTGATGGAGGAGCAAACTATAATCTTCATAGCAAACCCATGAGACAAATACCATTTACAGAACCATGAAGAATTCAGCTACCTCTTAATTAAAAGCTGTCTCTGGGAAATGATACAATATAACAAATCTGGTGCCAAATTAATATTTGAAAGATGGTGCCTCCAAACTTGAAAATGGCATCATGCCATCAGTCTCACTTACCTATCAAGCTATGCCCCAAAACCTAACTTCTCCTATATGAGTAAGTGGGAAAATGAACTAGGATTTGAAACGGATCTCAAAACCTGTCGATCAATTATTTACACAATGTCCTTGACCTTATTTAATATCTATCTGAAGAAAAACTTAAAAACCATTCATGAGGTGGTCCTAAGAAAACTCAGTAGTTTGAAACATTATTGAAGAGGATTTTGGGAGGCCGATAGTCTGAAACACATTTTATGGGTTTGTATATACAGTTATGCTCTAAAGTTTGCATACCCTGGCAGAAAATGTGACATTTTGGCATTTTTTTTTGAAAATATGACTGATAATGCATAAACATAATTAATTAATTAATAAATAAATAATTTCCGACAACTGTGACTTTTTAAATTGCAATTATTGTCTGTGTATAAATAGTCAATGAGATTGTTAGCTCTCATGTGGATGCACTGAGCAGGTTAGAAACTGAACCATGGGCAGCAGAAAATACCTGTCAAAAGACCTGTGTAACAAGGTAATGGAACTTCATAAAGATGGAAAAAGATATAAAAAGATATCCAAAGCCTTGAAAAATGCAATTTATGGATGGTAGAGCTGGACCATAAAGAAGGCTGAGTGCTGTAGAACTGACGCCTTTGAATTGTGGTGTTGGAGAAAACTGCTTAGAGTCCTTTGAATTGCAAGGTCAGCTGTCTGGCCCCCAGATGTGAACTTTATATATAAATAGTTCCTTTATATATATATATATATATATAAATATATATATATATTCAACATTATGCCCACAGAGGTAAAAAAAATATATAATACTGTGTATATAGATTTTTTTAAATATATATATATATTTCTGTGGGCATAATGTAGAATATGTATATATATATATATATATATATATATATATATATATATATATATATAAATATATATAGTGAACCATTTTTTTTCCAATTATTTCTATTAAGGTTTTGTCATAAAAAAAAACAAGTCCCTCTTTTTCAGATACCATATGAAAAAAAAGGACTTATATAATCTCAGTGTAGAACTCTCTGTCCATGTCTCCCCCTTGCCTCTCTCTCTCTCTTTCCATGTCTCTCCCTTGTGTCTCCCTCTTGCCTCTCTCCCCCTCTCTCCCAACGCCTCTTCCCCTTGTCTCTCTTTCCCCCCACGTATCTCCCTCTCTCACCTTGCCTCTCCCCTATATCTCCCCCTTACCTCTCTCTCCCTCCATGTCTTGTCTCCCCCTCTCCCCCATGTCTCTCTTTTGCCTCTACCTCTCCCCCATATTTTTCCTTCTTGCCTCTATCTCTCCCCCATGTATTCCCCTCTCCCGCTTGCCACTCCCCCCATGTCTGCCCCTTGGCTCTCTTTCCCTCCATGTCTCTCCCACTCTCCTCTTGCCTCTCTCTCTCTTCCCTCTCTCTCCCCTTGCCTTTCTCTCTCCATGTTTCTCCCTCTCTCCCCTTTCCTCTCTCTCCCCTTGCCTCTCCCCCTGGCCTTTCTCTCTCCCTCCATGTCTCTCCCTCCCCACTTCCCTATCCCCTGTCTCTTACCTCCTGATCAGTGCTGCTGGGTCTGCTGGCTCTTCCCTCTGCTGTCTCCTCCATCTGCCAGCAGACACAAGAACAGAGAGCAAGGGGCTGGGGGAAGGGGACACGAGAGCCAAGGGCCGTGGCAGGCAGGTGGGGCATTTTTGCTGCCCCCAAAGAGGTGCCGCCAGGGCTACACCACTGAAGAAGATCCAATCAATCAATGCTACAGCAAATGAAACCAAACTGTTCACTGGAAGGATTGATCATGATCTTAAAGCCCAGATATAAGATAGGGCTACCTGGAGAAGACTCTGATGCTGGTAAAGATTGAAGAAACATGAGGAAGGGGGTGGCAGATGCGGAGATTGATAGATGGTGTTGAATAAATGAATATGAGCTTGAGGGAGTTCAGAGTCGCAATGGCTAACAGATATGCTTAGCGTGCTGTGGTCAATAGGGTCATGAAAAGTCCAACATGACTAAATGACTAAACAACAACAGTATACATATATATTCTATGGAATGAAGTATACCTTTTTACTGAGGAGTTGTTCAACACTTACATGCCAAGATAGCATAAAGAATTGCTATTCACTCGCCAAAATCCTTATCTTGGACATTTTTGTAACCAGACACATTATATCTAAGCAATAAGAAAATCTGTCTCTCATAGTCCAACAGGTCAAATGCAAAATCTGGGACATTTACTATATAACAATGAAGGCCTTGATGAGACCTGGTGCCTCTGGACCTTAAACTGTCTAGCAAAGCAAATGAACCAAGTGTTTGACTTTAATCACCCTACTGTCTCCATCATGCTCCAACATCCAGACCAATATCTAAGCGTCCAACACCTGCTACAACCTCTAGCCTTCCCCATCACTCTTCTTCCATTTCCTTTCCCCGTACTATTTTCACCTTCATTAATTTCATGTTGCCCAGGTTTTCTGTTATGTTATAGCTACAGGGTCAAGTCACATTTATATGACCTACTTTTGACGCCAGCAGCACGTAGCCAATAAAATATGGCACGTGTTGTGAGCTGGCTTGGTGGGTATATAAGGTGACATGTAAGCATTTTGCAAACATATCAACCATCTCTGTCATGGGTAAAAGTCGTGATTTATCAGACTTTGAAAAGGATATGGTTATTAGCTTTCGGGCCAAGGGTGGCAGGATTTCTAAAACAGCACAGTTAGTGAACTGTTTGCGTGCTGCTGTGGTTAAAGTGTCCCGTGACTGGACAAACGGCACCATTGCGAATAAATGTATTGGAAATAGTGGAGCATCACGTGCCATTGAGATCATTGGTGAACGTCGACTGTGAGGGTGTGTGAGGGTCAACAGACAGGATACAGTTGAGCAACTCACCGACCAAATGAACCAGGGGGCTACCAGTGTGTCTAAAGCAACAGTACAGAGAACCCTGTTGCATATGCGGCTGGTCACTGCATGCATCTTGACGAGGATTTATCATCAGAAACAGCTTCAATTTGCACAAAAGTACTAAAATTAGATATCTCTGCCTTCTCTGATGAGTAACGTTTTCTGCTGCATCGACTGGACGGATGTTGGTGTGTTAGATGCTAAACATCCGAAAAACAAGCACTCTGCAACGATTGTTGGATAAATACAAGCTGGTGGCGGCAGCGTTATGGTCTGGGGAATGTTTTCTTGCCATTGTCTAGGTCCACTCATACCTCTGGAAGGCACTGTCAACAAAGTGGGTTATTTTTCCATCCTTGCAGATCAAGTACACCCATACATGTTGACGGTCTTCCCCGGAGTGGATGAGATCTTCCCGCAGGACAATGCAACATGTCATATGGGAAGAATTGTCCGGGAATGGTTTAAGGAGCATGACGAAGACTTCCAATACTTCCCTGGCCTCCAAATACCCTGGACTTGAACCCCATCGAGGACCTCTAGGACTACCTTGATCACATATGGATCCTCCACCACGCACTCTTCATCAGCTGTCGGATGCACTGCAATCTCATGGCTCCAGATACCCTTGCCAATCTTCCAACATCTTTTTGACTCACTACCACGCCGCTGTTGTCCATGCTGCACACAGCAATTATTCAGGATATTAGCTGGTGGTCATAATAATGTGACTAGACCACTTTTGTCATTATTATTGTTTATTTACAACATATTCCATAGCACTATATATGGGTTAAGTTTAAGGCAAAAAACAATAGCAATATTAATATATTGTAAAGGATGGAGGGACTTGTCTTTGAGCTTAGAATCCAGAGTACATAGTGTTTTCCCAAAAGCTCCTTGCAAGATTGAAAAGTCGCCAAGCTACAACCTAAAGGACTGTGTATAAATAAAAAAAAAAAACATACACTAGAATTTGAAGAAATTATTACTTCTTGTACTTCAAACACAGTTATATTTTGAATCTATACCTCAGCACCACAGTCTTCCGCACTGTTTAAATGAATAATATTTTTATTAACTGTTTACATAATATGTTCTTAATATATCTGTGCCGAACAAAAAGATATAAAAAAAGAAAAGCCCCTGGGGCCCCCCATCCAGTCAAATCCACCATGGCTCCCCTCGGCCCCTTTGGCCGCACCTAACCCCAGGTCACAAAGGGGTCTGGGGGGGGGGGGGGAGCAGCTCTTGAGGATGGGTGTTGTTATGTGAAGGGGTCTGAGTGTGGGGAGCTGTTATGGGAAGTGGGGCCCCTCCATTCTCTAGCTCCGCCACTGAAAAGTGCACAACAACCTGCAGCAACAGAAATAGGAGTGCAGTGAGCTGGTGGTAAACAAATGTTTTGCTGCTTGTGGTTGAAAGACAAAGCCAATGCTTTTAGCAATTAAGGATCACAGTCTGTGCTTAATACACAAAGCAGAAAAATAATTGAAATATTTTTTTTTTATTATAGCAACACAGATGTTGTTTTATTGCTCAGTTTGTGTGTTTACAGATTTACATATTTACAGATCAGTACACTGTGCCACAGACAACTAACAGTATGTATATAATGAATTATGTCATAAGAAAAGGGCTAGTACAATGTAAATTCACTATTAATGCTTTTTGGGTGATATAACTCCTTTAAAGCGAAAAAAACAACTTACATGAGATCAGACAGACTCACCCAATAACAACACATTTCTGTATGTATATATCACATATAATAGTTGTCAAACTGCGAATCGGCGTCACAAAGCGAGGGACGCAGTTCTGGACGCAAATGCGGACCCTTGCGAAGCTGTACGGCGCCTCACTCCTGGTAAAAAAACAACCCAGAAAAGCAAGACTTTGAAAAAAACACGCCGTTGGACTTAGAAAAAAAAAAATACGACCCGCGTAAAGACGAAATACAGACTTACACACAAAAAAATAACAAAAACTTCCCTCCTTTATCATGGTGAAGGGGCTTGTATACCTGATTGAAGCTGTAGGGTCACCCAAGATGGGCAGGTCATAGCAGAGAGGTCAGACAAACAATGCTCCACTGGAGAAGGAACTGGCAACTCACTACAGTATCTTTGCCAAGATAAGCACAACTAGAAACACAGACAGATGTGCCTGGGTTCTGCAGTCCATATAGTCACCGAGAGTCAGACACGACTGAAGTACTGAACAATATTTATATATATATATATATATATATATATATATATATATATATATACATTTAGCACCAGAGAATAATGTGATGCTTAATAAATACAAAAGGATAATTATAATAATTATTACATTTGGGCATTAACCTATGATTAAAATTAACATTTAAAATGTTAAACCGTCTTATCATCTAGGAGGATAATTGCAGAATGTACCCATCTTGTGTATAATGAACCCTGTCCAAGGAGCTTATAATCAAGTGGTATAATGAAAGATGCTGTCCCAAGAAATATTATAACACTAGCAACTTACCGTCAAAAATGACGGCATGATATAGTGTTATACATGGTGTTTTCTGTCTGTTTATTTACGGTACTATCTGTTCTTTGTCTCTTCCCCCCCTCTCCCTCCCCTGTGTCTCCTTGCCCCAGTCTCCCTCCCGTGTCTCTTTCTTCCCTCTCTCACCCCTGTGTCTCTTTTCCCCCACACCCTCCTATGTTTCTTTTCCCCCTCTCCCCCATTTCTCACCCCTGTGTCTCTTCCCCCCTCCCTCCTCTGTGTCTCTTCCCCCCTCTCCCGCCTGTGTCTCTTTCCCCCTCTCCCTCCCTGTGTCTCTTTGTCTCTCTCTCCTGTGTCTCTTCTCCCCACTCCCTCCTCTGTGTCTCTTTGCCCGGCATTCCATCCCCTGTGTCTGTTTCCCCCCACTCCCTCCTGTGTCTCTTTCCCCCCCCTCTCCCCCATTTCTCACCCCAGTGTCTCTCTTCCCCTCCCTCTCCTGTGTCTCTTCCCCCTCCCTCTCCTGTGTCTCTTTCTCCCCTTTCCTTCCCCTGTGTCTTCCCCACCGCTCCCCTGTGTCACTCCCCCCACTCCCCCCTCTGCTCCTTTTGGTGTGAAAACATTTGCGGGCTTGGGGAGATTGATCACACACGTATAAATATATAAACTAAATTTTCTTGTAATTTTTTTTGTCTGAAAATGTTCCTTTATGTAGTGCAGTGGACCCCCCAGACCCCCTCAGAAGCACCATTCACCCCCAACATCCCAGGCCCCCTCAGCAGCACCAATCACCACCCAACTTCCTGGGCAACCATATTCACCCCCTTAGTAGCAATATTCACTACTCAACCCCCCCCCAGAGCCCCTCAGGAGCATCATTCACACCCCAACACACCCAGGCTCCCCTCAGCACGACCATCCCCCAACACCCTCAGATGCCATATTCACCCCCCAAACCCCCCAGTAGCAATATTCACTCCCCAACCCCCCAGGGCCCCCCTCAGTAGCAATATTCACTCCCCAACTGCCTAGGCCCCACCCAGGAGCACCAGTCACCCCCAAAACCCCCAGCAGCACCATTCATCCCCCAAACCCCCCCAAGGCCTCCTCAGCAGAAATATTCACTCCTTAACCCCCCAGAGGAGCGATATTCACTCCTCAGCTACCCAGGCCCCACCCAGGAGCACCATTCACTCCCCCAAGACCCCCCCCCAGCAGTATCATTCACTCCCCTCCCAAAAACAGAGCCCCCTTGTCACACCATTCATCCCCCAAGTCCCTCAGCAACCATATTCACCCATAGGGCCCCCTTTGCAGCCATATTCAACCCCAGAGCCCCCTCAGCAGCATCATTCACCCCCCCCCCCCCAAAAAAAAAAAAAAATAATAATAATCCAGGTCCCCTAGGAGGGTGAATGAAGTGCAGGGGGCTTGAGGGGGTGAATAGTGCGACAAAGGGTCCTGGGGGTTTGAGGGGGTGAATGATGCTGCTGTGGGGCCACTCACAGAGCAAGGGTCCTGGTGCATTGCACCGGCTGCACCAGCGGTAGATCCTCGCCTGATTCTCACACTTCTTAATATATAGAGACAAGAAATATTAAGGCAAATAAGAAACTGTCTAGTCTCCTGTCAGTAAGAAATAAGTCTGGCGTAATTATTCCTTACAATATTCTTAGGTGTACCCCAGGTATTATTATATTTATTTACTATATTTGTAGCAAACACTTCCACAATAAGGCTGATCAATGTATTAACCACCATTTCTGTAATGTATTACTATACAAATTATCTCTGAACATTAGTAACTCTCTATTTCTGACTGGGAGTCTATAGAGTGGCATTAGCACCTCTCTATATCTGATTGAGGGTCTATAGAGTGACATTAGTACCTCTCTATATCTGACTGGGGGTCTATAGATTGACATTAGTACCTCTCTATATCTGACCAGGGGTCTATAGAGTGACATTAGTACCTCTCTATTTCTGACCCTGGGTCTATAGAGTGACATTAGTACTTCTCTATATCTGACTGGGATCTATAGAGTGACATTAATTCCTCTCTATATCTGACTGGGGGTCTATAGAGTGACATTAGTACCTCTCTATATCTGACCAGGGGTCTATAGAGTGACATTAGTACCTCTCTATATCTGACTGGGGGTCTATAGAGTGACATTAGTACCTCTCTATATCTGACCAGGGGTCTATAGAGTGACATTAGTACCTCTCTATATCTGACTGGGATCTATAGAGTGACATTAGTACCTCTCTATATCTGACTGTGGGTCTATACAGTGACATTAGCACCTCTCTTATTTTGTATAGAGATCTATAGAGTGACATTAGTACCTCACTGTTTCTGACTGGGGGGTCTATATAGTAACATTAGTACCTCTATTTCTGACTGGGGGTCTATAGAGTGACATTAGTTCCTCTCTATATCTAACTGGGGGTCTATAGAGTGGCATTAGCACCTCTCTATATCTGACTGGGGGTCTATAGAGTGACATTAGTACCTCTCTATATCTGACCAGGGGTCTATAGAGTGACATTAGTACTTCTCTATATCTGACCAGGGGTCTATAGAGTGACATTAGTTCCTCTCTATATCTGACTGGGGGTCTATAGAGTGACATTAGCACCTCAGTGTTTCTGACTGGGGGGTCTATAGAGTGACATTAGCACCTCTCTATTTCTGACTAGGGGTCTATACAGTGACATTAGCACCTATCTATTTCTGACTAGGGGTCTATACAGTGACATTAGCACCGATCTATTTCTGCGCTCCAAGAGCCAGCTAGTCCTATGAATGAGCTACTACGCCCAATAAGTGGTTAGGGGATAAGGGTTAGGGGATTAGGGTTAGGAAGTGAGGTTTAGGGGGTAAGGGTTAGGGTGTACTACCTACTTTTCAAAGCTAGATGTCACAGCTACAGTTGTCGTTGGTGCTCTTCCGTGCATAAAACAGATTGTTAGGTGGACCCCAGGCATTATTATATTTATTTACTATATTTGTACCAAACACTTCCACAATAAGGCTGATCAATGTATTAACCTCCATTTCTGTAATGTATTACTATACAAATTATCTCTGAACATTAGTACCTCACTATTTCTGACTGGGAGTCTATAGAGTGGTATTAGCACCTCTGTATATGTGACTCGGGGTCTATAGTGTGATATTGGCACCTCTCTATATCTGATTGAGGGTCTATAGAGTGACATTAGCACCTCTCTATATCTGACTAGGGGTCTATAGAGTGACATTAGTACCTCTCTATATCTGACCAAGGGTCTATAGAGTGACATTAGTACCTCTCTATATCTGACCAAGGGTCTATAGAGTGACATTAGTACCTCTCTATATCTGACTAGGGGTCTATAGAGTGACATTAGTACCTCTCTATATCTGACCAGGGGTCTATAGTGACATTAGTACCTCTCTATATCTGACCAAGGGTCTATAGAGTGACATTAGTACCTCTCTATATCTGACTAGGGGTCTATAGAGTGACATTAGAACCTCTCTATATCTGACTAGGGGTCTATAGAGTGACATTAGTCCCTCTCTATATCTGACTATGAGTCTATAGAGTGACATTAGTCCCTCTTTATATCTGACCGGGGGTCTATAGAGTGACATTAGCACCTCTCTATATCTGACTGGCGGTCTATAGAGTGACATTAGTATTATTATTATTATTACTTTTATTTGTAACGCGCCAACATATTCCATAGCACTATACAGAGGAAATGAACAAGGAAAAATATACATTTTAACAAACTGCAAAAAGTGGAGGGCCCTGTTTTGAGCTTAGAATCTTTGTAGAAAGTGCTTTTTCCCAAAGCACTTTACAAGATTGAAAACTCTCTACTTACAATCTAAAGTACCTATCTATATCTGACCAGAGGTCTATAGAGTGACATTAGTACCTCTCTATATCTGACTGGGATATATAGAGTGACATTAGTACCTCTCTATATCTGACTGGGGGTCTATAGAGTGACATTAGTACCTCTCTATATCTGACCAGGGGTCTATAGAGTGACATTAGTACCTCTCTATATCTGACTGGGATCTATAGAGTGACATTAGTACCTCTCTATATCTGACTGGGATCTATAGAGTGACATTAGTACCTCTCTATATATGACTGGGATCTATAGAGTGACATTAGTACCTCTCTATTTCTGACTGGGGGTCTATACAGTGACATTAGCACCTCTCTTTTTTTGTATAGAGATCTAGAGAGTGACATTAGTACCTCACTGTTTCTGTCTGGGGGGTCTATATAGTAACATTAGTACCTCTATTTCTGACTGGGGGTCTATAGAGTGACATTAGTTCCTCTCTATATCTAACTGGGGGTCTATAGAGTGACATTAGTACCTCTCTATATCTGACTGGGAGTCTATAGAGTGACATTAGCACCTCTCTATTTCTGACTAGGGGTTTATAGAGTGACATTAGTACCTCTCTATATCTGACTGGGGGTCTATAGAGTGACATTAGTACCTCTCTATATCTGACCAGGGATCTATAGAGTGACATTAGTACTTCTCTATATCTGACCAGGGGTCTATAGAGTGACATTAGTTCCTCTCTATATCTGACTGGGGGTCTATAGAGTGACAATAGCACCTCAGTGTTTCTGACTGGGGGTCTATAAAGTGGCATTAGTACCTCTCTATTTCTGACTAGGGGTCTATACAGTGACATTAGCACCTCTCTTATTTTGTATAGAGATCTATAGAGTGACATTAGTACCTCACTGTTTCTGACTGGGGGGTCTATAGAGTGACATTAGCACCTCTCTTATTTTGTATAGAGATCAATAGATTGACATTAGTACCTCACTGTTTCTGACTGGGGGGTCTATAGAGTGACATTAGCACCTCTCTATTTCTGACTAGGGGTCTATACAGTGACATTAGCACCTATCTATTTCTGCGCTCCAAGGGCCAGCTAGTCCTATGAATGAGCTACTACGCCCGGTAAGTGGTTAGGGGATAAGGGTTAGGGGATTAGGGTTAGGAAGAGAGGCTTAGGGGGTTAGGGTTAGGGTGTACTACCTACTTTTCAAAGCTAGATGTCACAGCTACAGTTGTCGTCGGTGCTCTTCCGTGCATAAAACAGATTGTTAGGTGTACCCCAGGCATTATTATATTTATTTACTATATTTGTACCAAACACTTCCACAATAAGGCTGATCAATGTATTAACCTCCATTTCTGTAATGTATTACTATACAAATTATCTCTGAACATTAGTACCTCTCTATTTCTGACTGGGAGTCTATAGAGTGGCATTAGCACCTCTGTATATGTGACTGGGGGTCTATAGTGTGATATTGGCACCTCTCTATATCTGATTGGGCGTCTATAGAGTGACATTAGTACCTCTCTATATCTGACTGGGGATCTATAGAGTGACATTAGTACCTCTCTATATCTGACCAAGGGTCTATAGAGTGACATTAGTACTTCTCTATATCTGACTGGGATCTATAGAGTGACATTAGTTCCTCTCTATATCTGACTGGGGGTCTATAGAGTGACATTAGTACCTCTCTATATCTGACCAGGGGTCTATAGAGTGACATTAGTACCTCTCTATGTCTGACTGGGATCTATAGAGTGACATTAGTACCTCTCTATATCTGACTGGGATCTATAGAGTGACATTAGTACCTCTCTATATCTGACTGGGGGTCTATACAGTGAAATTAGCTCCTCTCTTATTTTGTATAGAGATCTATAGAGTGACATTAGTACCTCACTGTTTCTGACTGGGGGGTCTATATAGTAACATCAGTACCTCTATTTCTGACTGGGGGTCTATAGAGTGACATTAGTTTCTCTCTATATCTAACTGGGGGTCTATAGAGTGACATTAGCACCTCTCTATTTCTGACTGGGAGTCTATAGAGTGGCATTAGCACCTCTCTATATCTGACTGGGGGTCTATAGAGTGACATTAGTACTTCTCTATATCTGACCAGGGGTCTATAGAGTGACATTAGTTCCTCTCTATATCTGACTGGGGGTCTATAGAGTGACATTAGCACCTCTCTATATCTGACTGGGGTCTATAGAGTGACATTAGCACCTCAGTGTTTCTGACTGGGGGTCTATAGAGTGACATTAGTACCTCTCTATTTCTGACTAGGGGTCTATACAGTGACATTAGCACCTATCTATCTCTGCGCTCCAAGAGCCAGCTAGTCCTATGAATGAGCTACAACGCCCGGTAAGTGGTTAGGGGATTAGGGTTAGGAAGTGAGGTTTAGGGGGTTAGGGTGTACTACCTACTTTTCAAAGCTAGATGTAACAGCTACAGTTGTCGTCGGTGCTCTTCCGTGCATAAAACAGATTAGGTCCCCCTGTTGCATCCCCTACTCATGCTGTGCAGTCTTACTAGTTACTAACTAACCGATAGCTGACCTTCTGGGACCATTTTACACCTTGTTTATGAATTCATCTTTCTGAGGGGTTAGATACTGGACTATAGGAGACTTCAAACTGAAGTAGAAGGGCTTGGTGATTTTAAGTCTCTCCTGTATACATGTATCAGTTTATTTCCTGCATGGCCTCTTTATGGTATGATCTGTATTTATTACACCACACAGCAGTGTTGGGTGCCAAGTAGTAGCACCCAGTCATTACTCAGCTGCCTCTGACAGTAAGTAGGACGTCTAGGAGGCCACTGGAGCTGGGTATAGAGTCACAGCCCTGTGATATTCCTTCTTCTTACATGGACTCCAGGAGTGCACTCCTTATTACAGCAGGGTGCACATATGACCCATAAGGATCTTTATCATATGAACACTTTGCTCAGGTTATTTCCAAAATACAAGTGGATAGTGAGGACATCTTCCAAAATGTTACACTTTTTGACCTCTTGAAATAATGGCAGCTATGATTCTCTGACATCACAGCCATTAATCTCTGATATCATAGACCTGTCATGTCACTGCCATCAGGCTCAGATGTCACAGCACTCAGTCTCTGATGTCACAGTCATGTGATGTCACAGCCCTCAGTCTCTGATGTCAAAGTCCTGTGATGTCACAGGCCTCAGTCTCTGATGTCACAGTCCTGTGATGTCACAGCCCTCAGTCTCTGATGTCTCAGTCCTGTGATATCACAGGCCTCAGTCTCTGATGTTACAGTCCTGTGATGTCACAGCCCTCAGTCTCTGATGTCTCAGTCCTGTGATGTCACAGCCATCAGTCTCTGGTGTCACAGTTCTGTGATGTCACAGCCCTCAGTCTCTGATGTCTCAGACCTGTGATGTCACAGCCCTCAGTCTCTGATGTCTCAGACCTGTGATGTCACAGCCCTCAGTCTCTGATGTCTCAGACCTGTGATGTCACAGCCCTCAGTCTTTCCTGCTGTCTCTCTCAGCTGCTCAGTGACAGGTACTGTCCTGGTCAGACCTCAGCGCATGCGCAATATTATAACCTGCAGCACAGCGCAGAGAGAGCAGGGGGAGGAAAGAGACAGAAGGATCCTGAGAGAGAGAGAGAGAGGAGAGGGGGAGAGGCAGAGAGACATACACTAGCAGGAAGAGGAAGAGATAAAAAGAGACAGAGAAACGAGAGACAATGTGAGAGAGAGAGGAGGAAAAGGGGAGAGAGAAAGAGAGGAGACAGCAGAGAAATAGAGAGAAGGTACACAGAAAAGGGTGTGGGGGAGTTAGTGACCGGAGACACAGAGAAACAAGGGTAAGGAAAAGACAGACTGAGGACACATACAGGGAAAGGAGTGGCAAGAAGAGGGAGGGAGAGAGAGAGAGAGAGAGAGAGAGAGAGAGAGAGAGAGAGAGAGAGAGTAGGGAACAGTGACAGTCCGGTGGTTTAGTGATAGGGGATGGTGCTGATGTTAGGGAGGGAGTGACAGGGGAGGGCTTGCCAGTGACATGGAGGAAGGGAGGGCTTGGCTCTGCAGTAACCCCACACAGTCACAGCCTGATGCACATGTCCGCAGCACCTGTGAGGAGGACAGCTGAGGGGTGAGTGTGATCATATAGGGGGGTCTGGGAGTGCTGCACAGGAGAGATCAGGTATATACTGGTGGGAGAGTGGCTGTGCTGAGAAGAGGATAGAGGGGTGATTGGCTGTAATGAGGGGAGAGTGTCTGTTCTGAGGAGAGAGTGTCTGTTCTGAGGAGAGAGGGCTTGTACTGAGGAGAGAGAGAGTCTTTACTGAGGAGAGAGAGTCTGTACTAAGGGGAGAGGGCTTGTACAGAGGAGAGACGGTCTGCACTGAGGAGAGAGGGTCTGTACTGAGGAGAGAGGGTCTGTACTGAGGGGAGAGGGCTTGTACTGAGGGGAGAGGGCTTGTACAGAGGAGAGAGGGTCTGCACTGAGGAGAGATGGTCTGCACTGAGGGGAGAGGGTCTGTACTGAGGTGAGAGGGTCTGTACTGAGGAGAGGGGGCTTGTACTAAAGATAGGGAGACTACTGAGGAGAGGGCTTGTACAGAGGAGATAGGGTTTTTACTGAGGAGAGAGGGCTTGTACAGAGGGGAGAGGGCTTGTACAGAGGATAGAGGGCTTGTACTGAGGAGAGAGTGCTTGTACAGAGGACAGAGGGCTTGTACTGAAGAGAGGGGGTCTGCACTGAGGATAGAGGGTCTGTACAGAGGAGAGAGGGTCTGTACAGAGGAGAGAGAGTCTGTACTGAGGAGAGAGAGTCTGTACTGAGGAGAGAGGGTCTGTACCGAGGAGAGAGGGCTTGCACTGAGGAGAGAGGGTTAGTACCGAGGAGAGAGGGTCTGTACCGAGGAGAGAGGGTCTGTACTGAGGAGAGAGGGTCTGTACTGAGGAGAGAGGGCTTGCACTGAGGAGAGAGGGTTAGTACCGAGGAGAGAGGGTCTGTACTGAGGAGAGAGGGCTTGTACTGAGGAGAGAGGGCTAGTACTGAGGAGAGAGGGTCTGTACTGAGGGTAGAGGGTCTGTACTGAGGATAGAGGGTCTGTACTGAGGATAGAGGGTCTGTACTGAGGATAGAGTGCTTGTACAGAGGATAGAGGGCTAGTACTGAGGAGAGAGGGTCTGTACTGAGGAGAGAGGGTCTGGTCTGTACTGAGGGTAGAGGGTCTGTACTGAGGATAGAGGGTCTGTACTGAGGATAGAGTGCTTGTACAGAGGATAGAGGGCTTGTACTGAGCAGAGAGGGTCTGTAGTGAGGAGAGAGGGTCTGTAGTGAGGAGAGAGGGTCTGTACTGAGGGTAGAGGGTCTGTACAGAGGATAGAGGGTCTGTACTGAGGATAGAGGGCTTGTACAGAGGATAGAGGGCTAGTACTGAGGAGAGAGGATCTGTACTGAGGAGAGAGGGTCTGTACTGAGGAGAGAGGGCTTGTACAGAGGATAGAGGGCTTGTACAGAGGATAGAGGGCTTGTACAGAGGATAGAGGGCTTGTACTGAGGATAGAGGGCTTGTACTGAACAGAGAGGGTCTGTACTAAAGATAGAGACTACTGAGGAGAGAGACTATTTACTAAAGATAGAGAGAGTCTGTACTAAAGATAGAGACTTTACAGAAGAGAGAGAGAGAGAGAGAGAGGGTGTACTGAGAGAGGGTAGAAGAGGGCCACACTAAGGGGGGATATTGGCTGTAAAGAGGGGAGAGGGTCTGTACTGAGGGGATATGCTCTGTGCTAAAGACAGAGAGACTTTACTGAGGAGAGAGACTATCTACTAAAGACAGGCAGACTGTACTGAGGAGAGAGACTATATACTAAAGACAGGCAGACTGTACTGAGGAGAGAGACTATCTACTAAAGACAGAGAGACTTTACTGAAGGTACAGTGCTGAGGTCTGTACTAAGAGAAGATTATAGAGGAGGGTCACACTAAGGGGGTATTGGCTGTAATGAGGGGAGAGGGCTTGTACTGAGGAGATAGGATCTGAAACAAACATAGAGAGCCTGTACTAAAGAGAGGTGGTCTGTACTAAAGACAGGACCTGCACTGAATAGAGAGAGGGTCTATACTGAGTGGAAATGGTCCCTGTAGAGGAGAGATGATTTACAAGGGTAGGGGGAGGTCTGTATACAGGGAATGTGGATCCACACTGAGGATACAGGCACAGTACTAATGGAAAGGGCTCTGTCTTTAGTATAGAGACATTCACTCAGGAGAGAGGGTCTCACAGATCCCATGTGAGTGTGTCAATGCACTAATGAAGGTCTCTCTTAGGAAGATGAGCCTGATAGAAGATGAGTCTCCTCACTGTGAAGAGAGTCTCCAGTCCAGGTGAATGAGCCTGTCCTGAGGAAGGAGACACTTACAAACTGGAGCCTGCATCTTAGAAGTGAGTCTACACTGGAAGATTCTCACCAAGAACAGGACCTATGGAGCTTGGATCATGGTCTAGTGTGCACTGAATGTGAGTCTCCAGGTCAGCCATCCTGCACTCACTGAGACTAAGCTCTCCAAGCCTGTGCCAGCACTCACTCACTGTCTCCTCTCTCACTGCTCTGCCACCCACACTCAGCCATCATGGAGCCTTGGAGGCAGTGTGCTCAGTGGCTCATTCGATGCAAAGTGCTGCCCCCAAACCACAGGGTGACCTTGGACACGGCCCAGGTGTTTGACCTGGCACAGACCCTCAGGGATGGGGTCCTGTTGTGCCAACTGCTTAAGAACCTGCTCCCACCGTCCATCAACCTGAAGGACATTAACCTACGGCCACAGATGTCCCAGGTAAGTGGCCATTGCACCTACATCTTGTGCACATGCTCACATACACATATATACATCATATACACAAATATATATTGTCATATGGGTCTGTGGGTATCTGTACAACAATAAATGTAACATTTGTGTATCTAACAGTAAATATTTATTGTGTGTCAGTGTGTATCTTGTATAACAATATATGCAGTGCCATTCAATGATACCGAGTATCTATATATATATATATATGATAATGAAGATGGTGAGCTGTATAATAATACTGAGTATCTATACACTGGTAATGAGCATTCAGCAATTTATAATAATATTGAGTGTTTATACTCTGATAATAAGCAAGCTGTACTGTATAATGCTACTGAGTATCTATATACTGATAATGAGCAGGCAGCACTACCTGATGATACTGATTTTCTATACACTGATAATGAGCAGGCAGCACTACCTGATGATACTGATTTTCTATACACTGATAATGAGCAGGCAGCACTATCTGATGATGCTGATTTTCTATACACTGATAATGAGCAGGCGGTACTATATATATACAGAGTATCTATAAACTAATAAGTAACACTCTATGTATAACAATACCATGCGTATAATGAGTTTGCTGTTGTGTGTACTTACTTGTGTGACAATCTGATATATTAAAGAGCCTCATATTATGTTGGCACTTTACATTTAAACAATAATAATACTATAAAACACAGGGCCTCACATCTCCATGCAATATAAATGTCTGCATTTCACTGATATAATCCATACTCCTGGGACCAATATGTAGAGATGTATTTTATTGTAGCAATATTCTAATGGGCAGACCCAGTTGGATTGTGGGATATTGTTTGTGAAAGATCTTGTAGTGTTGCTGGGGGCTCAGTGTTGTCTAATATGACTGTCACTTGTGAGACATACAAGAGAGGAACTGTTCTCACTGCCATAGGAAGTGGTTTATTTTGCTGTTTTTAACCTCTCCGCTGCCAGAGACAGTGCAGTAATTTGGGTAGAGTCCCCCCTCCAGATGTTGTTAGTCACAATCAGATTACAGTACACTGTGCAAACATGGGGTTAATGTAAAAAATAGAAAAGAGAAAAAAAAAAAAACACCGGTTTTGCACACACTTTATTCTGGGATTAACACCGTGTTGTGTACAATATCAATGGAGAAAATAAAACATAACTTTTATTAAATAATAAAAAAAATAAAAAAAATAACTTGTATCAGAAGGTTAAAATATAAGCCTTTGGCAGACTCTGTGAGTGACATTTAGTTTCTTTTATAGATTAATCGCCTGAATTAAAACATTATTTTACTATTTTTTATTGAGTTAATAAAAGTTACGTTTTCATTTATTTATCAGTCCTATCCTGTTTTGTTTGTGCCTCTGTCCGGTAAGTGGTTAGGGGGTTAGGGTTAGAGGGCTAGGGTACTAGAGGGTTAGGGGGTTAGGAAGTGAGGTTTAGGGTTGGGGCTAGGGGTTAGGAAGTAAGGTTTAGGGGGTTAGGGTTAGGGGTTTAGGGTTAGGGATTTAGGAAGTGAGGCTTAGAGGGTTAGGGGGTTAGGGTTAGGGAGTGAGATTTAGGGGGTTAGGGTTAGAGGGTTGGGGTGTACTACCTACTTTTCACAGCTGGATTTCACAGCTACAGTCATCGGCAGCGCGCTTCCACAGTGGCACACATAAAACAGGATATGTCCAATGTATCTGCTGATCAGCAAACAGACTCAGAATAAGTGCTTTTATATCTATAAATCACAGCACCACATTAGCTGGGGTAGAATGATATGTATCCCCTGTGAGGTATCTGTAGTTAGGGGTGGATGTGGTTGGAATGCAGAGGAAGCTTCAATCTTCACAATGGGAATGTGAAATCTACAACCGTCAGTGCTTTTAAAATGACCAATTTAAAAACTAGTTTAGAAGAACACACAAGTGTAAAAATGTTTTAATCGTTTTACTTTGTTGCCATTGTTTTTAGTTCTCCATAAGACTGTATAGATACATTTGGTCACTACTATGGCCCTTTAAAGATGAGCTCTTTAGGCAGATAGGGGAATGGGAAGATTAAAAGGTTATCTTGGTTTTTATCTGTAAGCAAAAGCTTTCAGGGTCTATCCAGTCCTGAAATATCAGGATGAAGACACTGCTAACGTCTCAGTCCTTGCACCTCATGGTCCTATCCTGTTTTGTGTGTGCCGGTGTTGCTCGCTGATGCCTACGTCGACATCCACTGTTATAAATGAGCTACTACGCCTGGTAAGTGGTTAGGGGTTTAGGATTAGGGTTAGGGTGTTACACTACATGGCAACTCGAGCGCGCCCGAGTTCCGAGAGTCGACGATGGCGTGCTTCCACAGCAGTGCACACAAAACAGGATAGGTCTCACCTCATCATTTTCTTTTTTTTACTGTTTTTTTCCTTTGTAATTTTTCTCGAAAAGGATTTGGTTACTTTGTATCAATAAACAATTAACACAAATATATATATATATTGTTATGTTCTTACAAATGATACAAATCATTTGCTATTTGTTTGATCTGTTGGTTTAGTACATTTGGGTTTATTTTGTAAGGAATTTGTACATTTGTATAAGGTCCATCTCAGGATGACTTCAGAATATTTATCAGACTCCAGAAAATCTCACGACTTCAGTTATACTATAATAAGCCGCGAAGGTCACACAAATTGTAACAGTTTTACAAATAGGGAATTTTATGCAAAATTATTTTGCAATAGCAGATTTTTTTAAACTAATTTTCAAGGTCACTCCAGGAACATTCGTTGAGTTTCTGTTAAAATGGGAAGTATCAGAAATAGGCGCACGCAAAGGATTTGTACTTAAAGGCATATATCCCCTTATCCTACAGGGGTTACTCTTATTGGCTCTATTGCCAAATAACTAGATAAAGTGTCAGTCTTTTCGATAACTGAATAGAGATTTAATATGAAACATGGTTACTCCTTTTCTGCTCAGGTTTCTAACCCCGTTAGGAACAAAGGAAACATGTCGGCTGTCATTAAAATAAAACGGAATACAACAGGTAAAAATTTGATATTTTATTTATTTCATGTCAAGTTGTTGTAAAGAACATACTATAAATATGACACTTCAGATCCTTTAACCCCTATCACTGGGTAGTAATGTGTGACATAAATATATGGTTTATTTATGGGCCAGAGTTTAGATAGAAGCACTTGAGGTCTGGTGCGAGTCTCCCATTGCATCTAAGAACATGTTAATCTTTTTACTCTTCTGTATGCAGTGACGATCAAGACCACAAATTAATGTTCACCCTTGCAAGCCCCTTTCCTACCTTTTCCATCAATCTTTCTTTCTCTCCCCACCTTTTCCGTTAATCTCTCTCACTCCCCACTTTTTACGTTAATCACTTTCTCCCCACTTTTTGCATTAATCTCTCTCTTCATCATTTCCGTTATTCTCTATCTTCACCTTTTCTGTTAAACTCTCTCTCTCCACCTTTTCCTTTAATTGTTTTCTTTCCCCACCTTTTCCATTAATCTCTCTCTCCCCACCATTTCCCTTAATCTCTCTCTCCCTACCGTTTCCTTTAATCACTCTCTCCCCAACTTTTCCGTTAATCACTCTCTCCCCAACTTTTCTGTTAATCACTCTCCCCAACTTTTCCGTTAATCACTCTCTTTCTCCACCTTTTCCATTAATCTCTCCCAGTTGTTTCCCTCAATCACTCTCTCCCCACCATTTCCCTTAATCACTCTCTCCCCACCTTTCCCCTCAATCACTCTCTTCCCACTTTTTGCATTAATCTTTCTCTCACTCCCCACTTTCTATGAATCCCTCTCCCCACCTTTTCCCTTAATCACTCTGTCCCCTGCCATGCCATTTCCATTAATTTCTCTCCCCAACTTTTCTGTTAATCACGCTCTTTCCCCACCATTTCCATTACTCTCTCTTTCCCTGCCATTTTCCTTAATCACTCTCTCACCACTGTTTCCCTTAATCACTCTCTCCCCACCATTTCCCTTAATCACTCTCTCCCCACCATTTCCCTTAATCACTCTCTCCCCACCTTTCCCCTTAATCACTCTCTTCCCACTTTTTGCATTAATCTCTCTCTCACTCCCCACCTTTCTATTAATCTCTCTCTCTTCACCTTTTCCATTAATCTCTCTCCCTACCTTTTCCATGAATCACTCTCTCTTCCCACCTTTTCCCTTAATCACTCTGTCCCCTGCCTTTTACATTCATTTCTCTTCCCACCTTTTCTCTTAATCACTCTCTCCCCACCTTTTCCATTCATCTCTCTCCCCACCGTTTCCCTGAAAATCTCTGTTTAACCCCGGCTCCCTTAACCGTTCTCTCCCCTGCCTTTTCCGTTAATCTCTCTCACCAACTTTTCCGTTAACTCTTTCCCCACCTTAACCATGAATTGCTCTTTCTCTCCCCACCTTTCCCATTAATCACTCTCTCTTCCCACCTTTTCCGTTAATCTCTCTCTCACTCTCCCCACTCATTCCTTTTACCGCTGTCTCTCATTACCACTTTATGTCTTGAGATTTTGAATGTTGTCCAAATGTTTGTGTGGGTCCATTTCCCAGAATCCTCTCTGCTTCTGTGGGTTGAGGTGATAACTTTATTAACAAGAAGACCTCTATCATTTATTTTTGGCACATCCTGTAGGGTATCAGCCAGCTCAGTCCAGATGCTAATGATAAAAGGTGTGAAACACAGTTATTGTGCTTAAAGTAACATTAACGTGTAAGCTTAGTCCATCTGGCCATCTCAACACCTATGGTAATTCTAATTTAATATATATCTCCATGATGTGTTTATCTTATCATTTAGTAGATGAAGTGCTGGAAGAGGAGTCAGACAGAAGGGGATTTGTTAAATAATTGGATATTTTACAACTTTACACCTACTCCCTCCTCAGGCAACTTGCTACTATAACATATATACAGGTATGTAAATGCCTCTTACACATACATCAGACCTTCTGGGCTCTCCCTATTTCCTCCTCCTCCACCCTCACTTTACTGATAAATAAATAGACACATCCTCAAGATCCAGCTCTCAGGAAGTGATGTAACAAACATAAAATGGAGCCTTGAAAAATTCAGATTTTGTCCCAAAATATGTTTATGTCCATGGGTTACACAGCTGCCAATGTGTGTTTGTAACATAGTTCACAAACACGTGCCATTTTTCTTGAAACAGTGATCCTTTAAGCACCTGCACATCATCAATGCCCCAGTGAACTTGTGCAAAGAGCTGATGCTGCCAGAAAGGTCAGAGGTCACGATGTCTAGGTCATTTAATAATAACTGGCTATTAAACAAATGGCTGGAGGTGGAAATGAACATGAATGCAACTGTGCATTAAATAAAGTCCAAGTGTTAGTGTTTTTAGAATTATTTATGCTGCAATTTGTCTAAATGTGTAAAAGGGATGGTTCCAGTGGAAGGTCTTGGAGAGGCGTGGGGGGAGGTCTCAGGTCCATAAATTAAATTTAGTGTCCTCGTCTTGGGAGCCATGGACCAAGCATTGATTGATGTGTCAGCCATCGGTCAGCGCTCTATAATGATTGCTAGTCCCTACAGGTCAAAGCATGGAGGAAATATGTGATGGGGTCTCATGGTACTTACAGATGTGTCTTAACCCTGTCACTGCCAGGAGAGCCTCCTTATTCACTGCAGTTTTCCTTTTAATTCTGAGTATTCCGTTTCTGACCCTAAGAATTGGGCATAAATTATCTATACTGTACTGCTCTCCCTTATCTGAGGTTGTTAAAGGAAACTGGATGTTTTTAGGTATATAATATACCTGTGTATCTATTTACTTTTATGTACTTTCTTCTATCAATAAGTGCTTATAAGCTTGTTTTTTACTTAAAATCAAATAAAAAGTCCCTGTATGGGTCTGTCCTCTGCAGCAGATGCAGTCTCTGTAGAGCTGGATGTGCACTGTACTGTCCTAGTTTATCAGCAGCATGTTGCAAAAAAATGGTCACTGATTGGTTAATATGAGACACAGTACAGCAGAGTCTGTGTCTCCATATGCTGCAGTGGGCAGACCCATACTATTGCAAGTGAGCTGGATTATAAATGCATCTCATAGAGTCGAATTAGTAGTGTATGAAAACATGTATTATATAGAAAAGTTCACTTTACTTACAAAGTTATTTGCACAAAAGTCAAATCCAGTGGTTCCCACCCACAGGACACTTACATAAGCTGGGTACACACAGGAAATACAGCAGGGTACATATTTTGACCTTCCTGGTACAGAGTACAGGAAGTAACTGTTGAAGTTCCTGTACTGAGCATGCAAGAAGCCACTGAAGTGAAGAATGATACAATGTATTAGCATGACTCTGAATTTTAATGTTATGCTAATTCAGGTGGGAATTTCTAGGGGCGTACACGATCAAATGCAAATGCCAAAAAACATAGGACATTTTGCTAACGTCAAGGTATGCTAATTAATGTTTATTTTGGGATATTTTCATGCAAAAAAATGTTTTCACACACTACCAATTCTCTTCTATCAGATGCTCATAATCCAGCTCATTTACACATCCCTTTAATCTTAGTCAGTAAAAACAGAGCATATAAGCACTTTTCAATAAAATAAAGTAAATGGAAGTAAAAAGATACGCAGGTACCTAGTAAAAGCCCGAAAACTTGCAATTTGGTGATGATGGAAAAGTAAACACCTCTGCATTGTATATATTCCTGTTATAATACAAACACCTTTAAGTAAGACAAATCTGTTGACAGCACATTAGTTGCATTAATACAACTATGTATTAATGCAAATAGTACACATTAAACATAATCAAACAAGGACTGCAAATGTTAAAACAATACTTTTAATACGGTTTAAATGCAATCTTGCAGCACTGTCATGATCTTCCTTTGACATATACTGTTTATGGAGTATCAGTTGCAAATTCATTATCTAGTTTAATAACTGAGGTTGTACACTCTTATAAAGAGGTTGGAAAAGCAGTTTGCAGGAGATTAAAGGGCAACTGTAATACCTTTGCTAGGGGAGCTAGTTAGTTTAATTATGCATTGATCATTTATAAAATTAATAATTTGGGATAGAAATACTCAGTATTAAATTCACTTGCAAAGGTTAGAGTATTAGGATGTTTGAGACAGGTGTAAAGGGCTTTAGGAACAGACAGATTAGATAGGAGGTCAAACAACCATTCATATATATGCTGACCCCACAGCAAAGGCTTGTTGCCAATGGGATCTTCTATAACACAGCAAATCTTCAGCCAGTAGAGCTCATTGTGATGGTGTAAACTTGTGTCTGAATATTTAGCACTGTGTACCAGACAACGCCACCTCCCCATTGACCTTATAGTGGGTGGATACCAGTCTGAGCTTTAGCGAAGAGTTTAATATTGTGTAATGCTTTTGAATCATTGAATATGAAATTTATTAGAACAATGTTTTATTAAGACATCTAGCTCATGTTGTTGATACATAATTGTGGCCCTTTAAAATGTACATCAATTTCATTATGTAGTATCATTTATTAATGCCCAAAAAAACTTGTAATGTTTAAATTTCTTCTTTAAAATGCTTTATATGAGTGGTAAGCACCATTCACTATTACAGATATAGATAACTATGTAGTACTTTCCTGGCAGGCTTGGAGCCAGAGGGATGTGAAGGGGTCAATCATTGACTCAGATATATCAGCTTCTCTCCGTGTGATATCTTATAAACTTTCTTGGAGAAAAATAAAACATTTATAAGAAATTCAATTTAATGATCTTGAGGTAGTCCCTGCCGTTTTATGTGATGTTTTTATACTCTCCTTGTCTGTCTGTATCATATGTTGTTTTATTAGATGGCAAGCTTTTCAGCCCAGTAAATCATTGCCGTGCCTGGATGAGGCTGGATCCTGCATCAAATAAAGAGTAATAATAATAATAATAATAATAATAATAATAATAATAATAATCTCGCTCCTTCTGATTTGGGCTAAATCTGTCTGAGCTCCTCCAGGCAGAAACATGAAGATGGTCTATAGACCCTGCCCTCAAGTAGGGAGCTCCTCTACTTAACAACCCTCTGTAATACCCCAACTACATGAGCTGAATGATTTAATTAGACATTGATCAGTAATAAAAGTCTTACTCAATGCTTTAAAAAAGCAACAATCAATATTAAACTCAAAGGGACATGAAAGGTTTTATGGATATAATATAACTAATGGAACTACCGTATTTACTTTTATGTATTTTGTTAAGAAGTGCTTAAACTTTCAGTTTTTCAGCGTAAAATCAAATTTGTACCTGTTTGGGTATGTCCTCTGTTGTACGTGCTGCTCAGGAATATACAAACAGTGAAGGGTAGTGATTCAAAAAGCCTGTCAGTGACCTCTCTCAAGTGGCATGTTGCAGAATGTTGCCATTGATTGGTTACTTTGAGACACTGCACACCCTGTAGATGTACTTAGATGTACTTAGATGTCTTCATGAGAAACCAGTTAGGGACTATTTGTTTGATTTTAGACAGAAAATCTGAGCTTTTAAGGACTTCTCAGTAATACCAAGTACATAAAATAATTATATTCCTAGTGACATCCAGAGATCTTCCATGCTTCTTTAATGTCAAAATCCAAGCCTGCCAAGAAAGTACTGCAGGGTGTCTATAAGTAGTTTATGGGTGGACAAAGCTGGAATTTCTCAGGTCCTGAAAGAACCACAAATTACAAGCTCTGTCAAAATATGAATCTATATCACTGCAATAATACATTTAAACTTCTGGAGACAACAGGAAAAAGCTGACACTTTATGTTGTTGCAGAAAAAAAGTGTATGCCCATTTGCAGGGAACTTTTGTTTTTTGGTCCTTTCAGGACCTGCTGACACCATGCAGCATTAAGGTAGGGTGGCTGGAGGAATTACTGGGTTATATAAAATGCTTATAAATATAAGTAAACCCCATGGCCCTATTGTCACAAACTGACACAGTTTTACTGAAATCTTATAAATCATTGGCAGATAAAACTCTGGGATTTCATTCTGTTTAAGTACAAGGAAAATCTGGGATTACAAGGAATCCGCTGGAGGATTAAGGTACATTGTCAGTTTGCATACTGTACTGGGGGAAGAAAGTGGGAAATACTGCGCTTCCTACGGATTAACCCCTGCTCAGCCTCTATTACAGCACGGGGTAATTAGTATAATTATTACAGCAGCAGGAAAGGGGGCAGAGATATAACCACAGGTTATAAGTGGGGGAAGTTTGGGGAAAGTGAAATAAAATCCGGCTGAGGTCAGAGATGTGACTGGAAATTAAGAGAGGGAGACGGATGGGAGGAAGTATGGACATACAGATACAGGGGTGGATGGGAGATATAGAGGAGAGAGAGGGGTAGAAGAGAGGGAGAAGAGTAGAGAAAGGGAATGAATGGGACATACATAGAGAGGAGAGAAAGAATGAGCGGTAGAAGAGAGGGAGACGGATGGGAGGAAGTATGGACATAAAGATACAGGGGTGGATGGGAGATATAGAGGAGAGAGAGGGGTAGAAGAGAGGGAGAAGAGTAGAGAAAGGGAATGAATGGGAAATACATAGAGAGGAGAGAAAGAATGAGCGGTAGAAGAGAGGGAGACGGATGGGAGGAAGTATGGACATAAAGATACAGGGGTGGATGGGAGATATAGAGGAGAGAGAGGGGTAGAAGAGAGGGAGAAGAGTAGAGAAAGGGAATGAATGGGACATACATAGAGAGGAGAGAAAGAATGAGCGGTAGAAGAGAGGGAGACGGATGGGAGGAAGTATGGACATAAAGATACAGGGGTGGATGGGAGATATAGAGGAGAGAGAGGGGTAGAAGAGAGGGAGAAGAGTAGAGAAAGGGAATGAATGGGAAATACATAGAGAGGAGAGAAAGAATGAGGGGGAGAAGAGAGGGAGACGGATGGGAGGAAGTATGGACATAAAGATACAGGGGTGGATGAGAGATATAGAGGAGAGAGAGAGGGGGAGAAGAGTAGAGAAAGGGAATGAATGGGGCATACATAAAGAGAAGAGAAAGAATGAGAGGGAGAAGAGAGGGAAAGAGAGAGGATGAATGGGTGATAGAGAAGAGAGAAAAAGTGAAGGAGAGAAGATGAGTGAAGGGGAGGGAGAGCAGGGAAGAATGGGAGGTAGAGAGAGGAGAGAGAGATTGGGAGCGAGAGAGAGGGAGTGCAAATGGATAGGAAAGGGAGAGTGAATGAGAGATACAGAGTGAGAGAAGAGAGAGAAGTACAAGAGAGAAACAAGACAAATTAATGGGAGATACAGAGAGTGTAGGGTGAGAGAAGAGGGAATGTGTGGGAGATACAGCGAGAGGACGGTGAGAGAGAGAAGAGGGATTGAATGGGAGATACAGAGAGAGGAGAGAGAGAGTAGGGTGAGAGAGAAACAAGACAAATGAATGGGAGATACAGAGAGTAGGGTGAGAGAAGAGGGGATGAATGGGAGATACAGAGAGAGTAGAGAGAGTAGGTGAGAGAAGAGGGAATTAATGGGAGATACAGAGAGTAGGTGAGAGAAGAGGGAATTAATGGGAGATACAGAGAGTAGGGTGAGAGAAGAGGTAATGAATGGGAGATACAGAGATAGGAGGGAGAGTAGGATGAGAGAAGAGGGGATGAATGGGAGATACAGAGAGAGTAGGTGAGAGAAGAGGGGATGAATGGGAGATACAGAGAGAGTAGAGAGAGTAGGTGAGAGAAGAGGGAATTAATGGGAGATACAGAGAGTAGGTGAGAGAAGAGGGAATTCATGGGAGATACAGAGAGAGTAGGTGAGAGAAGACGGAATGAATGGGGAGATACAGAGAGTAGGGTGAGAGAAGAGGGGATGAATGGGAGATACAGAGAGAGTAGACAGAGTAGGTGAGAGAAGAGGGAATGAATGGGAGATACAGAGAGTAGGGTGAGAGAAGGAGGAATGAATGGGAGATACAGAGAGTAGGGTGAGAGAAGAGGGAATAAATGGGAGATAAAGAGATAGGAGAGAGAGTAGGGTGAGAGAAGAGGGATTGAATGCGAGATACATAGAGAGGAGAGAGAGTAGGGTGAGAGAAGAGGGGATGCATGGGTGATACAAAGAGAGGAGAGAGAGTAGGGTGAGAGAAGAGGGAATGAATTGGAGATACAGAGAGAGGAGAGAGAGTAGGGTGAGAGAAGTGGGAATGAATTGGAGATACAGAGAGAGGAGGGTTGGAAGAAAATGGAATGAATGAGGGATACAGAGGGAAGAGGGTGGGAGAAGAAGATAGAAAGAGACAGAGAGAGGGGAATGAGTGAGGGATACAAATAGAGGACGATAATAAGAAAGGAATGCAGAGAGGAAAAGGAGATGGTGAGAGAAAGAGAAAGGAAGAGAGGGAAAAGTGTAAGAGTGAGGGACAAGAAGAGATAGATTCCACAAAAGAGAGGAAGATTTACTATGCAGCATCACTGTATTCAATATGCTCTGTGTGCTAAGGGGAAAATTGCTGTTGCGGCCCTTCACACACCATCACAGGCCCTATGATGGCTTAGTAACCCCCCTAGAAAAAAACAAAACTGAAATGAAAGAGGGACAGTAAAAAAAATAAAAAAAATTAAAAAGTAAGAGACACAATGGGAGAATAGAGAGAGATAATGAGCGAGAGAGTGAGAGATGATGGGAAAGGTATAATGAGAGAGAGAGAGAGAGAGAGAGAGAGAGAGAGAGAGAGAGAGAGGTGGGAAAGGGATAATGAGAGCGAGAAAGGGAGAGAGAGAGAGAGAGAGAGAGAGATGGGAAAGGGATAATGAGAGACAGAGAGAGAGAGAGATGATGGGAAAGGGATAATGAGAGAGAGCGAGAGATGATGGAAAAGGGATAATGAGAGAGAGCGAGAGATGATGGGAAAGGGATAATGAGAGAGAGCGAGAGATGATGGAAAAGGGATAATGAGAGAGAGCGAGAGATGATGGGAAAGGGATAATAAGAGAGAGAGAGAGAGAGAGAGAGAGAGAGAGAGAGAGAAAGGTGGGAAAGGGATAATGAGAGCGAGAAAGAGAGAGAGAGAGAGAGAGAGAGATGGGAAAGGGATAATGAGAGACAGAGAGAGAGATGATGGGAAAGGGATAATGAGAGAGAGCGAGAGATGATGGAAAAGGGATAATGAGAGAGAGCGAGAGATGATGGGAAAGGGATAATGAGAGAGAGCGAGAGATGATGGGAAAGGGATAATGAGAGAGAGCGAGAGATGATGGGAAAGGGATAATGAGAGAGAGCGAGAGATGATGGGAAAGGGATAATGAGAGAGAGCGAGAGATGATGGGAAAGGGATGAGAGAGATAGCGAGAGATGATGGGAAAGGGATAATGAGAGAGAGAGAGAGAGAGCGAAAGATGATGGGAAAGGGATAATGAGAGAGAGAGAAAGAGCGAGAGATGATGGGAAAGGGATAATGTCAGACAAATGACAGTCCATGGGAGGGAGAGAATGGACATAGAGTCCAGACCAATAATAGATGCCAGAGCAGAGATGAGCATTAGGAGAGTGATATGAAGAGGGATTTAGTGAAGAAATAGGACAACCACCTTGGGGCCAGATGTGTAACAATGGGGCTTTGTCCAGATGCAGCTGTCAGGATAATTTGGGGCTCCTGTATAATGTGGGCGAGAAGCAGTGACTCAGCCGGGACCTTCCTGTCTCACATCCCTGAGCTCAGGAAATACATAGCTATTTGCACACAAACAGCTCACTGCCTGCTAACCCTTCAGCTGCCAGAGGCAATCACCGGTAATGACACTGCTAATTCCTTTCTCACCCCCACACTGAAACAATTTTACCCTTTCTATGCTGTTAATATTTAAATATTTGTGTGTTTTTATTGTGGTACTTCCTTGTCATAATAACAGCAATCAGCTTGGACACCTTTCTACCACTTATGTATATGACACATTGGTTCTGTGTCCCTTGTAAAACAATGACAGATACATTCCAGGATTGCATTCTATTTAATTACTTGGGTATTAGGTGATGACATTGGTTTCGCTTTCACATTTCATATAATGTGTTGCACACAACTTCTCTATTACAATCTTTATATGTCTACGTTTTATTCAATTCACCCACCCAAAAGAGCCAAGTATTGTATTTAGCCCTAGTTCATCAGAAATGTCTTCATTAAATATTACAAAGGAAATAGTGATGTCAGTTTTTGCCATCCTGCACTTCATGCACACAATTAATCAGGAACAAACTGACACAGGGGCAGAGCTATCAATGGTGCAGGAGGTGCAATGCACCAGGACCCTCCTTTGAGAAGGGCCCAGTGCTGCGTAATTTTTTTTTTGTATTTTTTTTCTCTGTGGTTAAAAAAGAGAATGTCTAATGAAGCTCCAAGAGGTGGAATGGTGGATAGTTCCGCATGCCGTGGTTGTGTATCAGGGAAGAGGTGAGAGAGCAAAGTACAGGGTGATGAGTTCTGTGAGGGGACAAAGCTGATAGTGATGGGTACTATGTAAAGGTGTGTGCTGAAGGAGTTTAATACGGGGTCGGCATGGATGCAGAGAGGGGTTGTATGCTAAGAGGGTACGGCTGCTGACAAGGACTGGGTGCTCTGTAGAGATGGATGCTAAGAGGGTGTATCTATGGGAAATGGAGGAGCTATGCAAAGGGTTCTTGTGGGGGAGCAGGTATGCAAAAGGTCTTGGAGAAGGGTGCTGTCATGGAGCCTCATTCAATTGTGATATGGCCAGTTGAAAAGGTCTCTATATAATCACATAGCTTATTTTTTATATAGAGCCCTATTCAATTGTCTTAATTGCAATTGAATGAGGCCCCATGGAAAGGGATTTGAGGAAATGCACTAAGGGCCTCATTCTATTATCGGCCGTAAAACGGCCGCAAAGCTGCGATTCCCGTGTAGAGCTACCTTTACCTTGCAATTCAAATAGACGGCGCCGCAAGGATATCCCCCTTACGGCCGGCATATCATGCAACCGGCCGCAGGGTCTGAAAACTTTAAATGCAAAAATAAATTCAGGATGGCACTGTAAAGCTCTGTAAATGCTAGGGATTATAATGGGGGACATGAGGATTAATAGTAACCCCCTCTCAAGCTTGCACATCAGCCCAAATCCGCTATTTAATTAACGGTTTATTTTCCGGCCCGCAGCCTGGGCGGGTCTGAGGTGCTCCAAGCCCTCGGGACTTTGTCAACGGATATTTGACATGAATTAAAATCCAAATTATTTGTGGATTTGAGTGTAGGGGAATGTTGTGCTATGAATGCTAACACCCCCAATCACTTTATCGTCTCATAATAGTGCAGTATGGCTTTATTATGTGCCTAATTGTGTGCTTGCGGACCTTTTTCCTGCAAGTAAGCTGCGGCTCGGTTTTAGTCTTCCCGAGAGGGTTCCCGGAGCAATAGAATAGCAACCAGGCTTTTCTTGCGGCCAAAACTATTGCGGCCATTTAAGATCAAAGGCTTTCCTGCGGCGCGTCTCGCCGCAATGGATAACAAGGCGCCGGCCGCAAGCCTGCCGGAGCCCCCGGCCGGAAGGGAATAGAATAGGCAAATAGCTTGCGGCCCTGCATCTCCTACAGCCGATAATAGAATGAGGCCCTAAGTGATTTAGTAAGGGAGGGGGCGGGGGTTCACTGGGGCCCTCCATTGTCTAGATCCACCACTGAATTGACTTTATTATATGCAATATATACAATACTTCGGTGTCAGAGAGCAGTTACAGCTACTATGTGCAGTGTGAACATAGCTAGTATGAGACTTGTGTTCTCCGATCTGCAGTCTGAAGATAGTTCAATCCTAATCTTAGGTTTTTCTGTATTTTTAAGGCTGGTTCATACTTTGCATTTTTTCCTATAATAAATCAAAATTGTGCTCCAAACACCTGTAACATGTCCTGCTGCACATTTACCATACACAGATCAGGTTTCAGTATAAATAATAAATATATATAAATAAATATACATAAATACATAATATATTTCAGCTACTGAAATGTGTACACTGTATCAGGAGGAGATCTGCCTATATCAACCGTTATTCTAATTGGCTAGAAGCTATAATAAAGTAGAAAGCTGGGGTGCTACTGATGATCTGAGCATGTGCGACTGCAACAGGGAGAGATAATGCAGAGCGGGGATGACACATATAATCATACAGGGCATGTGGTTTTATACCCCCAAAATATTTTTGTAAAGAGAAGCAATTGCAAAAGTGCTAATTGTGTGTTCAATACAGTTTTCTAGTGGCCTAAAAATGTACCTGGGGGTCCTAGACTCTTTGTGACCTTAAGATCTCTTTCCACTTTCACTGTCTGGGTCCTCACTTAATGTGCTGCTACAGGGCCAGTTTGATCAATGGCCTCAGCAGTGGTGTCATGCCTACACCTTGGGACATCTTGGTAAGTTACATTTTTACAGACACATTTTAAACTTTACAGATCTGTCTGACCCTGAAAGAGTTATTCTGCGTCTGGTTATTCAGCATCTATTCAGATTTCAGTTGGTCTCTAAAAAGTATCACTTACTACAATGTATATTATTCACTTACTACCAAAAAAAACTTACTACAGTGCATGACCTGATGTGAATTTAAGGACCTAAACCTGACCCCATCATGTCTAAAACACATCTTATCAAACATTTGCTTGTTTCCTCACATAAAGACTTCCTGCTTCCTTATAGGGTCACTGAATTAAGAAACATTTATTTCTAGCATGCAAATTTCATATATATATAAACAACACATATGGGTAAATACTTACTTTTATATCTGTACCATTGATGGTAGGAGGAGAAAATTCCTTCACCTACTATTTCAGTTCCTACACAAACTGCATGTGTAAAAAAACACCATAGTTGAGGTCATTGATCAAAGTAGTTTGACTAATGACCTCCTAAAGACAACAGTAGCCCTTTAATGAATAACAACTTAGGCCTAATTTAGGATTATTACTTTGTCAGAAGAGGGATCAATCCTGTTATGTGCACGCACAGCACAGGTAGCCTCCTGGTGCCGGGCACGCTCGCGTCCCAATGTACTCCTTAAGCCCCTAACCCCCTACACCCCTTGCCGGCCCTAACCCTAAGCCTAACCCCCTAATCCTAACGCTAACCCCCTATACCCCTTGCAGGCCCCAACCTACCCCCCTGCACTACTTACCGGCCCTAAATCTAACCCTAAGCCCATACACCCCTTGCCGGCCCTAACCCTCTTAGCCTTATCCTAAGCCCCTAAAAGAAACTTGCTAACCCTAAGCCCCTAACACCCTACACCACTTACCAGCCCTAATACTAACCCTCTAAACCTAACCCGAAAACCCCTAACCACTTACCAGCCACTTAGAGACAGCTACATTGGGACGTCTGCGGCGCACTTCCTGTGCGTGCACATAACAGGATAGTGCCAAAAGAGGAGGACAATACTTAGATCCCTCTGACACCCTCCTGTTTTTGGGGACGTCTGGCATTTTTTACAAGGCAGGTTATTATTTGAGGATGTGAACATATATTGCTCATTGATCCTTTTCCTGACACAAGTTAATGATCTGTACTTTTGTAAGACAGGAAAGTGCAGGTTTATAATCAACTATTTCAGATGACTATTTGCACTACAGAATTTGTAAAAGCAGAGATTGGATATTTTATGCTATGTTAACAACATTTAATTAAATTGTAATATATCATCCTCACTAGTGATTGGTTCTTATAGGTCATTTTTTGCAAAGTTCCTATAATTGCTTCAAAATGTGCTAGGACCACATTTTGTAGCAATTATAGGAACTTTGCAAAAAATAATATTGGGATGTCTGACGTTAGTCTCTTCCTTGGTATTATTCAAATATTTATATAACAATCAGTAAAATAAAGTTACACATTAACAAACCATAAAACACCATGAGCAACATTGTGTCTGCTCTATATATGTCTATTCCTCACACAGCTTTTTTGTCTCCCTTTTACCCACACTGCATTTGTGTTTTTACCCAACCAGTGTCTCCTAATGGCCCACAAATCTCTCAGTGACTGGACCCGTCTGTCATTTTACTGGATGATATCCATCTATGGAGAAAGAATCTTTTCTACTGTTATATCCTGTCTAAATACTCTAAAGGCCTGCCTGTGCTGCAGTCTGTCATGTCAAATTTATAGACTTTAATGCACTTGCTTTAATGAACAAATATATATATTGAAAACCTACTTTTAGCCAATTGTTCAGAGTTCTGTGTATTGAATTGTGCAACATATTATCATTGGCATTGCAAGACATTAAAAAAAAAAGGGCTATAATGGACAACCATTTCTAGTTTTGGTGAGCTCCTGGGTGTATTACACCAAATAGTCTGCTAATTGTATTTATATTGTGTCATTTCTTTGAATTGCTTATTGTTCCCACTCTATTTCACTGTACTCTTTAAAACTATGCTTCAGAAAAGATTAATATTAAATTATTCAATTATTTTTACTTATTATGAATAAAAATACACATAATAATAATATTTTATTATTACTGTTTTTTTAATATTTAAGCTTATAGACCTCAAATATATCTCTTCTGTCACCCCCAAAATAGTGAAGGTGGTTAATCACAATTCTGCTGAATATTATTTAATAATATTTAGATAAGTAGATATAACAGATATAAGTAATTGCCCAGTCTGTAACTACAGATAGTTAAGAAGTGAGTGTTTAATTGTCTTGCCCAAATGAAAGGAAAGAAAAGCAGATCATGCCGTGACACGCAGCATGTTTCATAGTTTAAATGAGATATAACACATTCCTCCATATAACATGCAGCCGTGCTGAAGGATGTTCCCATCCCAGTGTGATTTGTGTGCTTTGGCTGCACAGCATCAATAGGATCAGTTTATCTTACTGACAAGATATATAGATTGGAATTTTCCATCACCTTTCCCCCAAAACATTTACAAATATTCAATTTTCAATGCACTCATTTTTGAAAAAAAATATTTTCCTTCTTACAGCTTGTACTGCAGGTGGAAGGAAGTAGTATTTAGGGTATTTTTCCAATGTGAGTTTCCAGTCTCTCAGAACTCCCTAAGAATAGAGTGGTTCACAGGAACACCAGTAGACAATCGGAAAGCAGTATAATTGTGTGTCCAGTCCTCCAAATCATAAGATCCTGAGATTTCAACTAAAACTCGTACAATGTCCAGACCTGCCCTCTCTAGTAGGGCATAATATAAATACATTTAAAGGAATATAGAATGTTCCTGGATGTTACTAGTTAATACTATCCTTGGGTATCTTATTTATTTTTATGTACTTTGTTGTATTAAGAAGTTCTTATAAGCTCTGTAAAATCAAGCAAATAGTCCCGGTTCTGCCCCCTGCAGCTCATGAAGATACAGACTCTGTATTTCTCGGTGTGCAGTGTATCATACTAACCAATCAGTAACCATCTCTCTGCAATATGTTGCTGAGATGTTGTCCCTGATAGGCAAGGACACTACACAGCACATCCAGACCTACAGAGTCTGTGTCTGCATATGCTGCAGTGGACAGACCCATACAGGGACTATTTGTTTGATTTTAGGCAGTATAACAGAGCTTTATAACACAAAGTACATACAAGTAAATAGATACACAGGGATATTATATACCTAGTGAAACCAGAAACATTGGTATTCGTTGAACATAAAGGTAACCAATGGGTTCCATAGTTGGGCTCCTAATTGAGGGAAGGATGAGCGGTCCAGGTCTTCCCCTTTATAAGAGAGGCAAGTCCCAGATGCACTGGATCCCGAGATCATTGTACATGTTTCATGACCTAATAACATTGTCCACTAAATCCTAAGTGCCTGATCTTTATGATTTTGATCTTTGTGACAGTAAAATGTTGTTTTAAACAATTCATGATATACTCTGAGAACTCTTCAACCTGAAAATTGTGCCATTATTTTGTTTTATTTACGATTTGCATATTTTAAATAGACGCATGAGACTCCTGAATACATTAATCTTGGGCGTACCCAACAATTCTTTGTATAAATTAAATGTCACTGCAAGCAAACTTGTAAAGTGGCCAACCAAAGCATCATAGTGAGCCACTTCAAATACACAGGGTTAAAATTATCCACAAAACTGCAAGAAAATGTTACAGTGTAACTGATATGTTCCTGGCTGAGCTTCCTGAGCCTGGTAAACATGTCGCAAATGATAAAGATATTTAATAACTACTAATGAGCACAAAGCTGCTCAGGGAAAGGGGCACTTCATGCTGGGTGGCGGGTTTCCTGTTGTGGCGGAAAAAGCAGGATGAGCCCACTTGATAAATCCAAAAACTGGAGTGCTTATGTGTGTGTTCAGTACTTACAAATAAAGATACCAATAAAGGATATGGGGGGGGGGGGGGGATATCACACAAAGGCCTAATAATATATTAGGATCAAGAGCTAATGAGGAGCTGGGCCACTGTGGCCTTCTGGGCAGGAGACATTTTGGATCTATCCTGTTATGTGCACGCATGGCACAGGAAGACTCCTGGTGCCGGGCGTGCTCACGTCCTGATGTACTCGCTAAGCCCCTAACCCTAACCCCCTACACCAGTTACTGGCCCTAACCCTAAACCTAACCCCCTAATCGTAACCCTAAGCCCCTAGCCCTAACCCCTACATCACTTACCGGTCCTAACCCTAAACCTAACCCTAAGCCCCTAACCCCCTACACCCCTTGCCGGCCCTAACCCTAACCTCCTAACCCTCTTAGCCTAACCCCCTAAAAGTAACTTCTTAAGCCCCTTACCATACTCCCCGGCACCACTTACCGACCCTAACCCTAACCCTCTAAATCTAACCCGAATACCACTAACCGGCCACATAGAGACAGCTACATCGGGACGTTGGCAGCGCGCTTCCCGTGCATGCACATAACAGGATAGGTCCAACATTTTTGGTTGGAGGCACCTTTGGCTTTCTCCCAACATAAACATGTCCAGGAGTAGGAACTAGGGTGAGAGATTGGGACTCATTGGGCCATATTACTTTTCATTGCTCAGGGGTCCAGGTCTTGTGCTCACAGGGTTACTGATTCAATTAAATACAAAATAATTTTGCATTCTTTGAGAACGATGTACCTGCAATTCGGTCACATCCTATTTGGTCACTTTGGATCTCTATAAGTTGTTCTGAAAGCTCACATATCAAAGTGCTAATTATCAAACTTCTGCTAATTGGCTATCAATCTACTATGCAGCTGCATATCTTTTTACATGTTTTTATTTTGTTATTTTGACAACCCCTTGTATATTTCACATATAAAATGTATTAATTGGCAATATGGAGGAGGAGTATCTGTAGGGCACAGATAGGTGTTTAAGGGACTTTATTACATTTTGTTCTAAAACAAACAGAAGCTCTTGTAAGATTGCGTAAAAGCACCATATAGCCCCAAAGCAAGAAAGTTACATCCAGATGTTACTTCCAATTCCTGACTGAGAGAGACTTGTGATACAATTATGAGTGATCTAAGAGAGGAAACATCCTGGGTCAAGAAGCCAAAAATGTGTTCTTACTGTAAAGAATAATTAGCACAATTACAATAAATATACAACCATGACATACCTTGTTTTTGCTTTAGTGCACTGTTTTTAGTGCACTGATTTCATTGAGAAAAAATCATTACAAAGTCAGTTTATGAAGGGGTTGACTCACTCAGAATGGGCCTTGTCTGCTCCACACCACTAAAATACCTCTCTATGGGCTCTGATTGGCTGGTCACAAATGTAAACATTTTTTAAGATGTATGGAAGGTGGGCTGGAGGCTTTGTGCGATTTAGGATATTGTATCAGCTCCTGTTTTATTGTTAATATTTATAGACAAATATTATATTATTATAATAGCGGTTGTATTAAACCCTTTACTTTCCTGTCTAAAGTCGCCCCTCCTGCACCCCAGTTTCTCTCATTTTAAACACACCTCTCACGGTCTCTGCGTTGGATCCTTCCATCATTTGTTATTATCTTCTAGACATTTCATATAAGCCAAGAACATTCCAGAGGAGGTGTGTGGGGCGGGAATCTGGAATCTGAAGTATAAATGATAGTTTAATAAAATGTCATATATACTAAATCTACCCCTATCCTGTTACTCATCATATGTCACCTTGTTACTCCTCCTATTGCTCTATATCACCCCACCACTGCTTCAGCCTCCCCCTAAAGCTCCTAATAATCTCTTCCTATATTACATTATAATTTTCCACATAACCATGCCTACCTCAAGAAACACCTCCATATAACTGTTTCTGTTGCCCTGTTTTTCCTCCAGTTGATACATAACATCTATTAGTTCTAAACATAACCCTTCCATATAACTCATCCTATTGCTCCATATAAACTTTACCTACAAGTTCTTTATTAAGTTCCCCTATGTCTGTGACTGTTGTCACAACCCCTCCCTATAGCTCTTCCTATTACCAATCATACAGTATTTGTTATCTACCTTCCTTATAACTCATCACCCATATACTCCCTCCGTAAAACTCCCCCAATCGATCTTTTTAACCCCTCCCTATAACACTTCCTATTTCCAAATATAACTTATTTTCACTCTTCCTTTTGCTCATTTAACCCTTCCCTAGAACTTATCATCCACATACTCCCTGCTTATGTTGCTCCATATATCCATCCATATCCCTGATATGTCCCCTGAACTCTTATATTACTTATTTATCATTTTCAGCCTCATTCATAGGATCCCATTTCCGTGTTGGTTAAACAGCTATTTCCAGATATCCCATTTTCTTGTCCTAATGAGGAGATGGCGCAGTCTCTTTGTCCGACTGACGAGGCTTCCTGTGTAATAAGTGCAATTAGACCATTATTTAAATTACTGGAATTAGCTCATTCCTCCTCCTAATCCAGTTGTAGTTGATATAAAACCTTTCATTAGACTGTTTCCTATTTGTATCTTAATTATAGTTGCAGGGACATTGACATGGGCACATGACTAGGGGCCCGGGGACCACTCCACCCAGCCCAATGACAGGGCACTTTATCTCATTTTCCATCATATGAGAAACGGGACAGAATAATGTCATGATATGAGGGAGGAGGCAGTTTAATGGCATGATATAAGAAGTAGAACATAACAGGTCATGATACAAGTAAGAAAGGTAGGATGTAGGATGTTATGATATGAGAGATGAGACAGAATAATGTCATGATATGAAGGAGGAAGCAGTAGTATGTCATGATATGAGATATAGAACATAATGTCTTAATATGAGAAATGGAACAGTATGATATCATGATATGAGGCAGGAAGCAGTAGGGTGTCATGATATTAGAGATAGAACAGAATAATGTCATAATATGTAGGAGGAAGCAGTAGGATGTCTTAATATGAGAGATGGGACAGGATAATGTCATGATATGATGGAGGAAGCAGTAGGATGTCATGATATGAGAGATGAGACAGTATGTCATGATAAGAGGGAGGAAGCAGAACAATGTCATGATATGAGAGATGGAACATAATAATGTCATGATATGAGGGAGAAAGCAGAAGTATGTCATGATTATGAGAGATGAGACAGAATAATGTCATGATGTGAGGGAGGAAGCAGTAGAATGTCATAATATAAGGGATTGTACAGAATAATGTCATGATATGAGAGTTGAGGCAGAATTATGTCATGATATGATGGAGAAAGCAGAAGGATGTCATGATATGAGAGATGAGACAGAATAATGTCATGATGTGAGGGAGGAAGCAGTACAATGTCATAATATAAGGGATGGTACAGAATATTGTCATGATATGAGAGATGGGACAGAAAAATGTCATTATATGAGAGAGAGAGAGAGAGAGAGAGAGAGAGAGAGCAGTAGAGAACTATATGTTCTGCCCCTGAAGACATTGCATATTGTGATTTCAAGCTTGTTTATTATTAGTTACACAATATTTCATCTTGTAAAATCCAGCTCTTAGTGACTATATTTCAGTGGCCAAGGAATCGTTCATAAGGCGTGTCACAAGCTAATCAATATATAAACCTTCTTGTACAAGGAATTTATAATTGGATGATAATTTTGTTGGAGAGGCTAGTACAGGTCAGCAGCTGTACTGCCGCTGAGGATTATGAGAAGTGACTGTAAATGAGCATCACAGTCTTTTTTGCCGCAAAAAATAGTTACTAATACGAAAAGGAAACGCTAGGAATTGCATCCCTGAGTGGCCACATTTGCTTTCTATAGTCTGAAAGCAGAGTGAACAGATTAAAATAAATAGTGTATTACTTGGTACTAACTATTAGCTGTAGTCAGCCATTCTCCAACGTGTCTGTGAATATATTACCATATACAATATATCACTATATGTTCTGTTCGAACCTGGTCTTGAGTATAGTATGTTCACCATCTTATGTTTAAATAATCACTTGCATCTTCTAAAAATATATTATCTAAAAATTGTTCTTTCAATTAATTAAAAAACAAACAAAAATCAACATGTTATCATATGTTTTCTAACACAAATTTATATCTATTATATTTCCTTTACTTTGTGGCGATATAAGTGGTTTACTTCTGAAATCTGATGTGCTGATTTAGTGAAGATGTTCCAATATAAGTAAAGCCCTGTTCTTTTTTCAACAGAATCCTGCATTATTAAAATAAGTATATGGAAAGTTATATATATATTCCTCAGGTAGACAGTAAGGGCCTCATTCAATAGCGATTTGGCCAATTGAATAGGGCTCTATATAAGCACATTGCATATTCGTGTTACAGAAGTTTTTAGTTAGTGAAGACCTTGCTTTTGGACATAACATATTTTTTTGCAGACATTTTTAGTTATGTGCTTATATAGAGCCCTATTCAATTGGCTAAACCGCAATTGAATGAGGCCCATAGATAGATAGACACGTTGGGGAAAGGGTTAACTTATGGTGTAATTAGTATTTTAGACTGTCAGACTCTGAACACTGATTAAGAGGAGGCTTTGAATGAAAAGACAGCTAAGACCCATGTGCATTATTAATGGACGTCCCAAATTAGCAGAGGTGCACACAGCTTGGATAGACTAATCAATTCTTCTGAGAGGAGGGGGAGACTATGTAACATGAGAGGAGACATGGACGAAGGAGGGGGGAGTAGAGAGAGATAGAGGATAGAAACATAGAGTGAGAGAGAGGGATTAGGAAACATGACAGGGAGGGGGAGAGGGCGAGTGATTGAGGAAAGAGAGAGAGTGATGGAGAGATAGAGGAGAGAGACATGGGGATAAGAGAGAAGAGAGATATAAGGAGGAGCTGAGAAGAGAGAAGAATGGAGGAAGAGAGAGAGATAGAGGTCACGAGGGAAGAAAAGGGGGGAGTGATGTAAACTAAGAGACACACAGGGAGGGATAGAGAAAACATGATGAAGAGAGATAAACACAAAAAGAGGAAGGGGTGAAGAGAATAGTTCGGTACTGATCCATGAATAATCCAATTGGCAGCTTTGGAGTTTGGGAGGAATTTCTATTTGCCTAAATTAGAATTTTTTTGTAAGGTTTTAGTGTTAAATTCATTAAAATATGGGTCAGAGGAGAGCTAAGTCATCACTATCTTGTAGTAGTGAAGGGGCTGGTGTACATCAATGAAACTGTGAGCTATACCATGTAGAGTCACCCAAGATGGGCAGGTCATAGCAGAGAGGTCAGAGAAAGCACAGTCCACTGGAGAACAAACTGGGAACCAGCTCTAGTATCGCTGTCACGATAAGCACAACCAGACACAAGATGTGTCTGGCGTGTCATGGTCAATAGGGTCACATAGAGTCGGACATGACCGAATGACTTAACAACAAATATATTTCATATAGAGCTGTTTAACCAAGGTGTATAGATACATTAATTACATAATGTACATTAAATAGAACATACCAAGCTGCAGAAGTTCTAAGTTTAAGGAATTCAGATTAAACTATTATTTAAAAGGCTATGGAAACATGTTTCTTGGCTGCACCTGAGAGAAGTGTGTTTTCTTTTTTCATACTAAGGTATCAGAGAAGAATTTACTGATACAAACAGTTAACTTGCACGTGTTGTGGCAGAAACAGCCACAAGAGACTTTTGCATTGATTATTGCCTGTATTTGAACTTTATGTTATTTGAGCATAGTGGATTTTATTAGACTGGTTCTGGCCCTTTAAATGCTCGGACAAAGGATCTGCAGTTTTGCTATGCACTTCGGATGCAGAGTGTGAAGAAAAACCCTGTTTTATGGTTATTTTATTCTTATGGTTAAAATATGATCACATTGCTATACTGTAGATATGTTGGTCTGCTAGCCTAAAAGATAATCCTATCACAGGGGCTCCTGTGATAGGAAAGTCTATTGTGTAAAGTGTTTGTGAGAGATAGCACAAAGAGAAGGATAATCTAATCAATGTCTGTATTGTATAAAAGTAGCCAGGTAGCCTCCGGGAGGTGTGACCACACCTATTGTCTCTCTATGTGTATTGTGTGGCCAAATAGGGGGATGTGTATTACCTGTGAGAAGAGATGTATATATACTTCTGGATAACAAAATAAAGACAGTATTATTTGACTCCCAATTGAGTGTCGTCCAATATGGGAGGTTGGGGCTTGTGAGACTGCAGTGCTTCTTGGATATTTTACAGTATAGCAGCGGAGATACTGGACTTCGTGTTCCAACTCTGTTACAATTGATGGCAGCGACGGGATTCAAACCTCACAGCAGACCGTTGTTCGGCAGTTACAGCCATTTGGGAAATTTGCTATTTCGTATGGAACCGAAAGGAAAGGGTATGTGAATATATCCGAACGGATAGTGAATGGTGACAGACTATACCAACTTGAAACAGGTCACGCTAAAAGAGCTATTGGAAGCAAGGGGAATTATTGCCAGCAATAAAACCAAAGCTACCCTTATTGCTGAACTCATGGAGGGAGACTGGGCAGCTGCTACAGCACCTCTTACGGACAGCACACAGAATGAGTTTGGAAGAGAACTCCAAAGCAGACTGGCCTTTTTCCCAGGTACGCCTCCCACAGAAACCTTGGAAAGGATTATGGCAGATGTCCACGAATACATAATGGAAAAGCAGCGGGCAGACCGGAGGTCCGGAGAGGGGTCCCTAATCACACCACACATAGTACCGGGGAAGCCTAAAATCCCGTACCATGCTTTTAAAAACTATGTGGAGACCGAAGACATCGATGGCTACTTGCATGACTTTGAGAGGTTATGCCAATTACATGAGATCAACGCCGCCGACCAGGTACCCCTGTTGGTGGGTAAGCTAGCAGGCCGAGCAGCAGAAGCCTACCGCACCATGCCAGACGAGGATAGCAGAGACTACCAGAAAGTAAAGCAGGCGATCCTGGACAGGTATGCAATTACCCCGGAGGCATACCGGCAGCGGTTCCGAGAAAGCCGAAAGACGGAGAAAGATACTCACATGGAGTGGGCACACCGCTTAACTAGGGCGGGCAAAGGTTGGGTGCAAGCCGCACAAGCAACCACAGTGGAGGACGTGCTACAATTACTGCTACTGGAGCAATTCTTACAGGGGTTAACCCCGGATTTACAAAACTGGCTGAGGGATCAGAAACCGCGCATCTTAACTGACGCCGCCAGGTGGGCAGACGAGTACCAAGATGCCAGGAGGGCACAGCGGGCACAGGCACGGTCCATCTTAGGAGCTGCTAACCCACCTCCCACCATTAACCCCACCCCAGCACTGCATCCGGGTGGTGGGAACTACCAAACCCCTCCACGGTACAACAATACCCGAGCTTTCATCAGGTGCCACACGTGTAACCAGCAGGGCCACATGCAGAGAGACTGTCCCAGAAACAGAAACCCCCTAACGTGGAATACTCCAACTAATTCCCCTGCAAACCGTGCAGCAGTACACTGCTACCAGAATGAGCCTCGACAACCTTTCTTCGGGATCCGAATGAAGATTCTTTGGGCACCCTCCACGAGGTTAACCCAGTACAAGCAGCTGCAGACAACCGACAGGGACACTGCCAAGGGGTACACGTAGAGGGAAAACGCCTTCAGGGTCTGCACGATTCTGGGGCCACCATAACCCTGGTTCGCAATCACCTAGTCCCCAAGCACCAGCTCACTGGAGAATATGTGGCAGTCCGGGTGGCAGGGGGAGCGATTTACAAAATTCCCACTGCTAAAGTTTGGATTGGGGAGCAGGGTCGGGGAATTTGAAAGTGGGCATCATCCAGGTCTTACCAGCTAATGTCATCCTGGGTAACGACTTGGGGGAGCTGACCTCCGCTTTTGTTTCTCAGCACCCCGCGCAGGAAGCGCTACCCGTGGTAACACGGCAGCAGGCCCGCACCACTGAATCTTCTGAACACTCTAAGGCTCCTGTAAGTAATAGTACTGACCCACCTTTCCTCCCCTGGGCTCCCCCCTTAGAGTTTGGTACTGAAGTAGTCACCGACCCGTCCCTGCAGGTATACCGGGATAGGGTTACACAGAATCTGGCAGGGTTGGAGGGGGAAAGATACGCTTGGGAGAAAGGATTATTGTATAGATATGCTGAGAAGGTAGTAGCAGGATCTATACCCGTGACCCTCACACAATTAGTCGTGCCCCGAAAGTACAGGCAAGAATTACTACGTATTGCCCATGACATCTCTTTATCAGGACATCTAGGCGTCAGTAGGACGAAGCATCGTTTGACCCAAAACTTCTTTTGGCCAGGGGTCTCCAAAGATATTCGGCAGTATTGCCAAACTTGTGACACATGCCAGAGAGTAGGGAAGAGAGGTGACCGGTACAAGGCAAAAATGCACTCCCTACCCATAATAGATGAACCCTTCAGCAGAGTGGCAGTAGATATAATCGGACCCCTAGCAAAACCCAGCCCGTCAGGGAAGAAGTATATACTAACCGTAGTAGACTATGCCACCCGGTACCCAGAGGCTGTAGCCCTAACTAATATCCATGCAGAGACTATAGTAGATGTCCTAATCCGGATATTCTCCAGAATGGGGTTCCCCAAAGAGATTATCTCAGATCGGGGTACCCAATTCACAGCCGAAGTCACTCATCAGTTATGGAGAACATGTGGGGTAAAACCTATTGTAAACTCAGCCTATCACCCCCAGTCCAATGGGCTCTGTGAACGGTTCAACGGAACCTTAAAGCAAATGCTCCATACCTTCATGGATACCCATAAGGACTGGGAAAGGTTTCTTCCCCATCTGCTCTTCACGTACCGAGAGGTACCCCAGGAGTCCACGGGCTTCTCGCCATTCAAATTACTATTCGGAAGGAGAGTGCGGGGTCCCTTAGACCTCATTAGGGAACACTGGGAGGGAACGGTCACCAGTAACGGTACCCCTATCATCCCATATGTACTAGAGTTCAGGGAACGCTTGGAGACCCTAATCCAGACGGTACGGTCTAATCTCCAGGCGGCCCAGCAACGACAGCGCAGATGGTACGATAGGGGAGCCAGAGGCTGCAGTTTTCAAATAGGACAAAAGGTGTTAATCTTGAAGCAAGTCCAAGATGACAAACTGCAGGCCTCCATACAAGGCTCTTATAAGGTGGTGGAACAGGTATGTGACACCAGCTATATAATTGCCCCATGTACAGGAGCAGGCGGTAGACGCATGCTCCACGTTAACATGCTGAAACCCTATCACGAGCGGACCGAAGAAGTAACTGCCATATGTACCTCGGCCGCCGAGGACCCGGATAATCTACCTTTACCAGACCTATTAGCCCAAGGGGGGGTCAACACCGAATTAGGGGAAGTACAGCTAGGAGACAGGCTGAGCACTAGAGAGCGAGCTCAAATACTAGAGCTGATCCGGGAAAAAGGGGATACCTTCTCCAACCAGCCCAGGTATACCCCGCTGGCTACCCACAGGGTAGAAACCCCAGGGCAACACCCTCTTCGACAGAACCCCTACCGCATACCCAAATCCATAAAAGATTATATGCGGAAGGAGATTGACGAAATGTTACAACTAGGAGTGATAGAACACTCAGATAGCCCATGGGCCTCTCCGGTAGTGCTGGTACCGAAGCGGGACGGAACCACCCGCTTCTGCGTCGACTACCAAAAACTTAATGATAAAACCATTTCAGATGCCTATCCCATGCCCCGAATCGATGAGCTCTTAGATAAAATGGCCAGGGGCCAGTACCTCACCATAATAGACTTGTGCAAAGGGTACTGGCAGATCCCACTAGCCGAGGATGCCATCCCAAAGTCCGCATTCGTCACCCCGTTTGGGCTATACCAATTCAAGGTGATGCCATTCGGGATGAAGAATGCGCCGGCTACGTTTCAGCGGATGGTGGACCGGTTACTGGACGGATCCCAGGAGTATGCTTGCGCCTATTTAGATGACATAGCAATCTTTAGCAACTCCTGGGACGAGCACTTGACCCATATAGGAGCCCTCCTCGACCGCATCAGGGAGGCAGGTCTCACGTTAAAACCCAGCAAGTGCCACGTAGGGATGGCCGAAGTGCAGTACTTAGACCACAGGGTGGGTAGTGGGCGGCAAAAGCCAGAACCCGCTAAGATAGTGGCCGTATACTAAGTGGCCAACCCCAGAGTGTGAGAAGGCATTCCAAGAACTGAAAACTGCCCTAATTCATGCCCCTGTACTGGCCGCTCCCGATCCAACTAAACGCTTTCTCGTTCATACAGATGCTTCTATAATTGGATTGGGAGCAGTGGTGAGCCAAGTTGGGGCCGATGGCGGCGAGCATCCAGTCGCTTACTTAATTCGGAAACTACAACCCAGGGAAGTAAGCTATGCCGCCATCGAAAAGGAATGCATGGAGGTGGTGTGGGCCCTCAAGAAACTACAGCCCTACCTAAACCGGGTGTTAGGGGACAACGCTAGACTACTGAGATGGAGCTTGGCACTACAACCATTTGATTTCACCATCCAGTATCGCCCAGGGAAACAAAATGGTAACGCCGACGGGTTGTCCAGACAGACAGAACTCGAGAAATGATTTGTGAGCACTCCTCCGGACATCCCCAAGCAGATCCGTTGGGATCAGACTGTGTATGCCAGCTTGGTTCTGGGGGAGCATTGGGGCAGAAGCAGCCACAAGAGACTTTTGCATTGATTATTGCCTGTATTTGAACTGTATGTTATTTGAGCATAGTGGATTTTATTAGACTGGTTCTGGCCCTTTAAATGCTCGGACAAAGGATCTGCAGTTTTGCTATGCACGGATGCAGAGTGTGAAGAAAAACCCTGTTTTATGGTTATTTTATTCTTATGGTTAAAATATGATCACATTGCTATACTGTAGATATGTTGGTCTGCTAGCCTAAAAGATAATCCTATCACAGGGGCTCCTGTGATAGGAAAGTCTATTGTGTAAAGTGTTTGTGAGAGATAGCACAAAGAGAAGGATAATCTAATCAATGTCTGTATTGTATAAAAGTAGCCAGGTAGCCTCCGGGAGGTGTGACCACACCTATTGTCTCTCTATGTGTATTGTGTGGCCAAATAGGGGGATGTGTATTACCTGTGAGAAGAGATGTATATACAGTCAGGTCCATAAATATTGGGACATCGACACAATACTAATATTTTTGGCTCTATAAACCACCACAATGGATTTGAAATGAAACGAACAAGATGTGCTTTACCTGCAGACTTTCAGCTTAAATGTGAGGGTATTTTCATCCAAATCAGGTGAACGGTGTAGGAATTACAACAGTTTGTATATGTGCCTCCCACTTTTTAAGGGACCAAAAGTAATCGGACAATTGGCTGCTCAGCTGTTCCATGGCCAGGTGTGTGTTATTCCCTCATTATCCCATTTACAAAGAGCAGATAAAAGGTCCAGAGTTCATTTCAAGTGTGCTATTTGCATTTGTTGCTGTTAACTATCAATATGAGATCCAAAGAGCTGTGACTATCAGTGAAGCAAGCCATCATTAGGCTAAAAAAACAAAACAAACGCATCAGAGAGATAGCAAAAACATTAGGTGTGGCCAAATCAACTGTTTGGAACATCATTAAAAAGAAAGAACGCACCGGTTAGCTCAGCAACACCAAAAGACCCGGAAGACCAGGGAAAACAACTGTGGTGGATGACCGAATAATTCTTTCCCTGGTGAAGAAAAAACCCTTCACAACAGTTGGCCAGATCAAGAACCCTCTCCAGGAGGTAGGTGTATGTGTGTCAAAGTCAACAATCAAGAGAAGACTTCACCAGAGTAAATACAGAGGGTTCACCACAAGATGTAAACCATTGGTGAGCCTCAAAAACAGGAAGGTACGATTAGAGTTTTCCAAACAACATCTAAAAAAACCTTCACAGTTCTGGAACAACATCCTATGGACAGATGAGACTAAGATCAACTTGTACCAGAGTGATGGGAAGAGAAGAGTATGGAGAAGGAAAGGAACTGCTCATGATCCAAAGCATTCCACCTCATCATTGAAGCATGGTGGTGGTAGTGTCATGGCGTGGGTATGTATGGCTGCCAATGGAACTGGTTCTCTTGTATTTATCGATAATGTGACTGCTAACAAAAGCAGCAGGATGAATTCTGAAGTGTTTCGGGCAATATTATCTGCTCATATTCACCCAAATGCTTCAGAACTCAGCTTCAGAACTCATTGGACGGCGTTGCACAGTGCAGATGGACATTGACCCGAAGCATACTGCAAAAGCAACCAAAGATTTTTTTTAAGGGAAAGAAGTGGAATGTTATGCAATGTCAATCACCTGTCCTGAATCTGATTGAGCATGCATTTCACTTGCTGAAGACAAAACTGAAGGGAAAATGCCCCAAGAACAAGCAGGAACTGAAGACAGTTGAAATAGAGGTCTGGCAGAGCATCACCAGGGATGAAACCCAGCGTCTGGTGATGTCTATGCGTTCCAGACTTCAGGCTGTAATTGACTGCAAAGGATTTGCAACCACGTATTAAAAAGTGAAAGTTTGATTTATGACTGTTAATCTGTCCCATTACTTTTGGTCCCTTAAAAAGTGGGAGGCACATATACAAACTGTTGTAATTCCTACACCGTTCGCCTGATTTGGATGTAAATACCCTCAAATTTAAGCTGAAAGTCTGCAGGTAAAGCACATCTTGTTCGTTTCATTTCAAATCCATTGTGGTGGTGTATAGAGCCAAAAATATTAGTATTGTGTCGATGTCCCAATATTTATGGACCTGACTGTATACTTCTGGATAACAAAATAAAGACAGTATTCTTTGACTCCCAATTGAGTGTCGTCCAATATGCGAGGTTGGGGCTTGTGAGACTGCAGTGCTTCTTGGATATTTTACCGTATACCAGCGGAGATACTGGACTTCGTGTTCCAACTCCGTTACATGTGTGAACAGTGATACAGCTGTATGAGGCACACCTGTCCACCATGTCCGTCTTAATCTATCTATTTATCTATCTATCTATCTATCTATCTATCTATCTATCTAGATTTCAGTACAATTGTGGGGAGGGTACAAGATCTAGGACCCTCCGGAGACTTCAAATAACACACACTGCTCTGTATTACACACAGACACTGCTCTGTATTATACACACACTACTCTGTATTACACACACACTGCTCTGTATCACACAAACACTGCTCTGTATTACACACACTGCTCTGTATTACACACACTGCTCTGTATCACACACACACTGCTCTGTATTACACACACACTCCTCTGTATTACACACACACACACTACTCTGTATTACACACATTACTCTGTATTACACACACACTGCTCTGTATTACACACAATCTGTTCTGTATTACACACACACTGCTCTGTATTATACACACTGCTCTGTATTATACACACACTGCTTTGTATTACACACACACTGCTCTGTATTACACACACACTGCTCTGTATCACACACACACACACTGCTCTGTATTACACACAGACTGCTCAGTATTACACACACACTGCTCTGTATTACACACACACTGCTCAGTATTACACACACACTGCTCTGTATCACACACACACACTGCTCTGTATTACACACACTCTACTCTGTATTACACACACACACTACTCTGTATTACACACACTGCTCTGTATCACACACACACTGCTCTGTATTACACACACTCTACTCTGTATTACACACACACACTACTCTGTATTACACATACTACTCTGTATTACACACACACTGCTCTGTATTACACACAATCTGCTCTGTATTACACACAATCTGCTCTGTATTATACACACTGCTCTGTATCACACACACTGCTTTGTATTACACACACACTGCTCTGTATCACACACACTGCTCTGTATTACACACACACTGCTCTGTATCACACACACTGCTCTGTATTACACACACACTGCTCTGTATCACACACACACTGCTCTGTATTACACACACACTGCTCTGTATTACTCACACTGCTCTGCATTACACACACACTGCTCTGCATTACACACACACTGCTCTTTATTACACACACACTGCTCTGTATTACACACACACACACACACACACTGCTCTGTATCACACACACTGCTCTGTATTACACACACACTGCTCTGTATCACACACAAACTGCTCTGTATCACACACACTGCTCTGTATTACACACACACTAATCTGTATAACACACACACACTGCTCTGTATTACACACACACACTAATCTGTATCACACACACTGCTCTGTATTACACACACACTGATCTGTATTACACACACTCTGCTCTGTATTACACACACACACACTGCTCTGTATTACACACATTGCTCAGTATTACACACACACTGCACTGTATTACACACACACTGCACTGTTTTACACACACTGCACTGTATTACACACACTGCCCTGTATCACACACACTGATCTGTATTACACACACACACACTGCTCTGTATCACACACACACTGCTCTGTATCACACACAAACTGCTCTGTATCACACACACACTGCTCTGTATCACACACACACTGCTCTGTATCACACACACACACTGCTCTGTATCACACACACACACTGCTCTGTATTACACACACACTGCTCTGTATCACACACACACTGCTCTGTATCACACACACACTGCTCTGTATCACACACACACACTGCTCTATATTACACACACACTGCTCTGCATTACACACACACTGCTCTGCTTTACACACACACTGCTCTGTATTACACACACACACTACTCTGTATTACACACACACTGCTCTGCATTACACACACTGCTCTGTATTACACACACACTGCTCTGTATTACACACACTGCTCTGTATCACACACACTGCTCTGTATTACACACACACTGCTCTGTATTACACACACACACTGCTCTGTATTACACACACACTGCTCTGTATCACACAAACACTGCTCTGTATTACACACACTGCTCTGTATCACACACACACTGCTCTGTATTACACACACACTCTGTATTACACACACACACACACTACTCTGTATTACACACACTACTCTGTATTACACACACACTGCTCTGTATTACACACAATCTATTCTGTATTACACACACACTGCTCTGTATTATACACACTGCTCTGTATTATACACACACTGCTTTGTATTACACACACACTGCTCTGTATTACACACACACTGCTCTGTATCACACACACTGCTCTGTATTACACACAGACTGCTCAGTATTACACACACACTGCTCTGTATTACACACACACTGCTCTGTATCACACACACACACACTGCTCTGTATTACACACACTCTACTCTGTATTACACACACACACTACTCTGTATTACACACACTGCTCTGTATCACACACACACACACTGCTCTGTATTACACACACTCTACTCTGTATTACACACACACACTACTCTGTATTACACACACTACTCTGTATTACACACACACTGCTCTGTATTACACACAATTTGCTCTGTATTACACACAATCTGCTCTGTATTATACACACTGCTCTGTATCACACACACTGCTTTGTATTACACACACACACTGCTCTGTATAACACACACTGCTCTGTATTACACACACACTGCTCTGTATCACACACACTGCTCTGTATCACACACACACTGCTCTGTATCACACACACACTGCTCTGCATTACACACACACTGCTCTGCATTACACACACACTGCTCTTTATTACACACACACACTGCTCTGTATTACACACACACACACACACACTGCTCTGTATTATACACACACTGCACTGTATTGCACACATTTAACAGTGTGTAAATACTCAGCATCTTTATACAGTGCAGCCTGCTCATTATCAGTGTGTAAATACTCAGTATCATTATACAGTGCAGCCTGCTCATTATCAGTGTGTAAATACTCAGTATAATTATACAGTGCAGCCTGCTCACTATCAGTGTGTAAATACTCAGTATAATTATACAGTGCATCCTGCTCACTATCAGTGTGTAAATACTCAGTATGATTATACAGTGCAGCCTGCTCACTATCAGTGTGTAAATACTCAGTATCATTATACTGTGCAGCCTGCTGACTATCAGTGTGTGAATACTCAGTATCATTATACTGTGCAGCCTGCTCACTACCTGTGTGTAAATAATCAGTATAATTATACAGTGCTGCCTGCTCACTATCAGTGTGTAAATACTCAGTATAATTATACAGTTCAGCCTGCTCATTATCAGTGTGTAAATACTCAGTATAATTATACAGTGCTGCCTGCTCATTATCAGTGTGTAAATACTCAGTATGATTATACAGTGCAGCCTGCTCACTATCAGTGTGTAAATACTCAGTATCATTATACTGTGCAGCCTGCTGACTATCAGTGTGTGAATACTCAGTATCATTATACTGTGCAGCCTGCTCACTACCTGTGTGTAAATACTCAGTATAATTATACAGTGCTGCCTGCTCACTATCAGTGTGTAAATACTCAGTATAATTATACAGTTCAGCCTGCTCATTATCAGTGTGTAAATACTCAGTATAATTATACAGTGCTGCCTGCTCATTATCAGTGTGTAAATAATCAGTATAATTATACAGTTCAGCCTGCTCATTATCAGTGTGTAAATACTCAGTATAATTATACAGTGCTGCCTGCTCATTATCAGTGTGTAAATAATCAGTATAATTATACAATTCAGCCTGCTCATTATCAGTGTGTAAATACTCAGTATAATTATACAGTGCTGCCTGCTCACTACCAGTGTGTAAATACTCAGTATAATTATACAGTGCAGCCTGCTCACTATCAGTGTGTAAATACTCAGTATAATTATACAGTGCATCCTGCTCACTATCAGTGTGTAAATACTCAGTATGATTATACAGTGCAGCCTGCTCACTATCAGTGTGTAAATACTCAGTATCATTATACTGTGCAGCCTGCTCACTATCAGTGTGTAAATACTCAGTATCATTATGCTGTGCAGCCTGCTCACTACTAGTGTGTAAATACTCAGTATCATTATACTGTGCAGCCTGCTCACTATCAGTGTGTAACTACTCAGTATCATTATACTGTGCAGCCTGCTCACTACCAGTGTGTAAATACTCAGTATAATTATACAGTGCTGCTTGATCACTATCAGTGTGTAAATACTCAGTATAATTATACAGTGCAGCCTGCTCACTATCAGTGTGTAAATAATCAGTATAATTATACAGTTCAGCCTGCTAACTATCAGTGTGTAAATAATCAGTATAATTATACAGTGCAGCCTGCTCACTATCAGTGTGTAAATAATCAGTATAATTATACAGTGCAGCCTGCTCACTATCAGTGTGTAAATACTCAGTATGATTATACAGTGCAGCCTGCTCACTATCAGTGTGTAAATACTCAGTATGATTATACAGTGCAGCCTGCTCACTATCAGTGTGTAAATACTCAGTATTATTATACTGTGCAGCCTGCTCACTACCAGTGTGTAAATACTCAGTATCATTATACTGTGCAGCCTGCTCACTACCAGTGTGTAAATACTCAGTATAATTATACAGTGCTGCTTGCTCACTATCAGTGTGTAAATACTCAGTATAATTATACAGTTCAGCCTGCTAACTATCAGTGTGTAAATAATCAGTATAATTATACAGTTCAGCCTGCTCACTATCAGTGTGTAAATACTCAGTATAATTATACAGTTCAGCCTGCTCACTATCAGTGTGTAAATAATCAGTATAATTATACAGTGCAGCCTGCTCTTTATCAGTGTATAGATACTCTATATCAGTGGTGGCGAACCTATGGCACGCGTGCCACAGGTGGCACGCCGTGCCCCTTCTGTGGGCACGCGGCCATAGGTCGCCGGCAGCATGCTGGGTCTGCTCATCGTGCGCGCACGGCGCCTGAGCGCTCTCCCGTCACTTAAAAAAGGAAGGGCTGTGCTAGCGTGCGCGCGCGCGGCGCAGGCGAACAGACTCTCCTTGAGATCCGCAGGGGGAGAGGCAAGGGGAAGGTAAGAGTTATGAGGCAGGGGAGAGACAAGCGGTAGGGGAGAGACAAGGGAGAGGGGTAGAGAGAAGAGGGTTGAGACAAGGGGGAGGGAGAAGGGGAGAGACAAGAGTGGAGGGAGAGACAATGGTGTAGGGAGCCAATGGGGAGTTGGACAGATAAGGGAGAAGGGGAGAGACAATGGAGAAGGGGGAGACAAGGGGAAGTGGAGAGACAAGAGGGGAAAGAGAAGGGTGGGGGAGACAAGAGAGAAGGGGAGAGAGAAGGGGGAAGACAGTGGAGAATGGGAAAGAGAAGTGTGGGAGAGAGATAGAAGGGTGTGGGAGACAAGGGAGAATGGGAGAGACAAGGTTGGGTGAAACAAGGGGGTAGAGAGAGCAGGGTGGGAGAGACCAGGGGGAGAGACAAGGGTAATGGGAGACACAAGGGGAAGGGGAGAGACAAGGGGGGAGACAATGGGGAGGGGAGAGACAAGGGGGAGAGAGAGTGAATGGTGGGAGAGACAATAGTGAAGTACAAGGAGAGACAAGGGTGGGGGTAGAGACAAGAGTGAAGGAGATACAAGGGTGGGGGAGAGATAAGCAGAGAAAGAGGGAGGGAGGGAGGGAGGAAGAAAGGAGAGCAGAGAGAAGGAAGGATGGAGAGAAAGAAAATAGGGAGAGGCAGAAGGGAAAGGAAGAAGTAAGAGAGTGAGATGGGAGAGAAGGTAGAGGCACATGAGAGGAAGGGAGAGGAGAGAGAAAGGAAGAGGGAGATGCAAAAGGGAGAGGTAGAGAAGGGAGAGTGAGAGAAGGGAGGAGTGAGAGAGAGAAGAGAGGCAAAAGGGAGAGGTAGAGAATGGAAAGAAAGGAGGAGGGAGAGACACAGGGAAGGAAAGAGACAAGGGGGGGTAGAGGCAAGGGAGAAAACAGAGACAATTGTGAGCGGTACAAGAGAGGAGAAATAAGGGTGGGAGAGAGAGAAGGATAGAGGGAAGAGACAAGGGAGAAGGGGAGATACAGGGGTGGTGGGAGACAAGGAGGAAGGGGAGAGACAAGGGGAGGGGAGAGAGAAGGGTGTATGATCCAAGGGGGGAGAGACAAGGGAGAAAGGAAGAGACAAGGCTGGAGGGAGAGACAAGGGGGAGGGGAGAGACAAGAGGCGAGAGAGGAGGGTGGGGGGAGAGGGAAAAGTGGGGGAAGAGACAAGGGGGAAGGGGAGATACAAGGGTGGCGAGAGAGACAAGGGGGGAGGGAAGACATAAGGGGCAGGGGAGAGACAAGGGAGAATGGGAGAGAGAGAAGGGTGTAAGAGACAAGGGGGAGTTAGAAAGTGAAAGACAAGAGTGGAGGGAGAGACAATGATGTGGGGAGACAAGAGGGAGTGGTAGTCAAGAGAGAAGGGGAGAGACAAGGGAGAAGGGGGCTCCTAATCCTGCTATTTTTGGATTGAAAGAGTGAGGTGCACTGTATTCTCATTTGCATGGCCCTGCCTTTTATACATGTGAATGGGCTTATTAATGTAATATTAATTTCCTCTCTCTAAAAATGTATATATATATACATACAGTGGGGGGGGGGAGTATTTGATCCCCTTCGGATTTTTTTTGTCCATGACAAAGAAATGATCAGTCTATAATTTTATCAAAAATGACGGGAATACAATTGTAAGGCTGGCAATGCTGTTTGACACATAATGTGAGGCTTTTGCTCCTCTGAGCACCATTTGCGTGGCGCGCACTAACTGCCATTTGTTTTATTTTCAACGTTCTGCGTTCCTGTCGTTGTTCGTCTAAGACTCAGTATTCAGGTTTAATTGCCGTGTTGGCACTTAGAGGAAAAAAAAGTTGGCATGTATTGCGGTTTGGGCACTCGGGCTCAAAAAGGTTCGCCATCACTGCTCTATATCATTATACATTGCAGCCAGCTCACTATCAGTGTGTAAATAATCAGTATCATTATACAGTGCAGCCTGCTCTTTATCAGTGTATAGATACTCTATATCATTATACATTGCAGCCAGCTCACTATCAGTGTGTAAATAATCAGTATCATTATACAGTGCAGCCTGCTCATTATCAGTGTATAGATACTCACTACCATTATACAATGCAGTCTGCTCATTATCAGTGTATAGGTACTCTGCATTATTATACAATGCAGCCTGCTCTTTATCAGTGTATAGATACTCAGTACCATTATACAGTGCAGCCTGCTCATTATCAGTGTATATATACAGGTATACCCCGCTTGAAGCTACCCCGTTTAGAGCTGATCCACTGTAGCGCTGTTTTTGCCAGCCGGACCCCTTTTAAAGCTCTGATTCGCTATAACAATGTATTTTTTTCTCCAAAGAAAACAGAATCCAGAAGCTCCAACATCAATAATATAAAGTTTATATTTCTGCCAATGTTCAGTTTGTGTTAGTGTTATGTTTGCTGTTTCTTTAAAGTTCATATAAAACCAAACAAAGTTTAATTTTCAATTGAAATTGTGTGTTTTATTCATGAGTTCCCCTATCCCTATCTTCCCCATGTTAAACTGCCCTGCTTAGAGCTGTTTCTCTTTGCACTCCTATTGCCTGGAACCTATCTACAGCGTTAAACGAGGTATAGCTGTACTCAGTATCACTATACAGTGCAGTATCTCAGTGCTCTTTTTTCTCTGCAGTTCCTTTGCCTGAAGAACATCAGAACTTTCCTGTGTATTTGCTGTGACACTTTCGCAATGAAGAAAAGTGACTTGTTTGAAGCTTTTGATTTATTTGATGTTCGAGATTTTGCAAAGGTAAGAACAGAAATATATTTATATGTTTATATCTTTATATTTCTATCTGTTTATGTATATTTATATATTTACATATATATCTTTATATTTAAACCCCTCTATATATCACATATATAGTTGTAATTGCGAGTTTGTCGGTCACGCTATGTTAAAAATTACGGGCTTGCGCATGTGCAGTAGCTTGATCGGCAAACTTGCAATCCCGACAACTATGCGTGTGAGTCCGCATGTGCAATGCGTGGCGTAACCAGCTCATGTGCATTGCGCTTGCAAAGGGAGAGAGTGAAGGGGAAAGAAGACACAAGGGAGGGAGAGGGTGAGGGGGAAAGAAGACACAAGGGAGGGAGAGGAGGGAGGAAAGAAGACACAAGGGAGGGAGAGGGTGAGGTGCAAAGAAGACACAAGGGAGGTAGAGGAGGGAGGAAAGAAGACACAAGGGAGGGAGAGGAGGCGGGAAAGGAGACACGAGGTAGAGGAGGGTGAAAGTAGACACAAGGGAGGAACAGGAAGGGGGAAAGTAGACACATGGGAGGGAAAGGAGGGGTAAAGGAGACACAAGGGAGGGAGAGGAAGGGGAAAGGAGACACAAGGAAGGGAGAGGATGGGGGAAGGAGACACAAGGGAGGGATAGAATGGGGGATAAGGAGATACAAGGGAGGGAGAGGAGGAGGAGCGAAAGGAGACACCAGGGAGGGAGAGGAGGGGGGAGGAGACACAGGGGAGGGAGAGGATGGGGAAAGGAGACACAGGGGAGAGAGAGGGGAAGGAGACACAGGGGAAACACAGGGAGGGAAGAAGACACAGAGGAGGGAGCGGGTGGAAAGAAGACACACGGGAGGAAGAGGGGGAAAGGAGGCACAGGAGAGGGAGGGGAAGGAGACACAGATGAGGGGGAAGGGAGAGGGGGCAAGGAGACACAGGAGGGGGGGAGACAAAGGAGAGGGAGAGGGGGAAAGGAGACACAGGGGAGGGAGAGTGGGAAAGGAAACACAGGGGAGGGAAATGGGGAAAGGAGGCACAGGAGAGTGGGAAAGGAGACACAGGGGAGGGAGAGAGGAGGGGGAAAAAGACAGGGGAAAGGGGGAAAAGTGACACAGGGGAGGGAGGAGGAGAAAGAGACACCGGGGAGGGAGAGGAGGGGGGAAAGGAGACACAGGGGAGGGAGAGGAAAGGGAGTGGGGGAAAGGAGAGACAGGGAATGGAGAGGGGGGAAAGGGAGAAGGGGAAAGGAAACACTGGAGGGGGGACGAAAGGGGGAAAGGACGCACAGGAGAGGGGGAAAAGAGACACAGGGGAGGGTGAGGGGAAATAGACACAGAATGGGTAGGGGGGGAAAGAGACACAGGGGAGGGATAGGGGGGATAAGAGACACAGGGGAGGGGGCAAAGGAAACATGATAGAGAGGAGGGGGAAAGGAGACACAGGGGAGGGAGAGGAGGGGATAAAGGAGACACAAAGGAGGGAGAGGAGGGGGAAAGGAGACTCAATAGAGGGAGAGGAGTAGGGGGAAAGGAGACACAGGGGAGGGAGAGGAGGGGGGAGGAGACACAAGGGAGGGAAAGGGGGGAAGGAGATACAGAGGAGGGACAGGCGGGGAAGGAGACACAGGGGAGGGAGAGGGGGAAAAGGAGACACAGGGGAGGGAGGGGGAGCAGGAGACACAGGGGAGGGAGAGGGGGGAAGGAGACACAGGGGAGGGAGAGGTGGGAAAAGGAGACACAGGGGAGAGGGGCAGGAGACACAGGGGAAGGACAAGGGAAAGGAGACACAGGGGAAAGGCGACAGAAGGGAGGGAGAGGGAAGGAAAGGAGACACAGGGGAGAGCGAGAGGGGAAAGGAGGCACAGGAGAGAGAGGGTGAAGGAGACACTGGAGTGAGAGGGGGGAACAGACACAATGAATGGAGAGGGAAAGGGGAGAAGAGACACAGGGGAAGGAGAGGGGAGGGGGAAAGAGACACAAGGGAGGGAGAGGAGGGGGGAAAGGCGACACATGGGAGGGAAAGGAGGGGGAATGGAGACACAAGGGAGGGAGAGGAGGGGGGAAAGGAGACACAAGGAAGGGAGAGGATGGGGAAAGGAGACACAAGGGAGGGAGAGGAGGAGGGAAAGGAGACACAAGGGAGGGAGAAGAGGGGGAGGAGACACAGGAGAGGGGGAAAGGAGACACAGGGTAGACACAGGGGAGGGAAGGAGACACAGAGGAAGGAGCGGGTGGAAAGAAGACAGACGGGAGGAAGAGGGGGAAAAGAGGCACAGGGGAGGGGGGGGGGAAGGAGACACAGGTGAGGGGGAAGGGAGAGGGGGGAAGGAGACACAGGAGAGGGGGAGACACAGGAGAGGGTGAGGAGGAAAGGAGACACAGGGGAGGGAGAGTGGGAAAGAAAATAGGGGAGGGAAATGGGGAAAGGAGGCACAGGAGAGTGGGAAAGGAGACACAGGGGAGGGAGAGAGGAGGGGGGGAAGAAACAGGGGAAAGGGGGAAAACACAGGGGAGGGAGGAGGGGGGAAAGTGACACAGGGGAGGGAGGAGGAGAAAGAGACACAGGGGAGGGAGAGGAGGGGGGAAAGGATACACAGGGGAGGGAGAGGAAAGGGAGTGGGGAAAGGAGACACAGGAAATGGATAGGGGGAAAGGGAGAAGGGGAAAGGAAACACACGAGGGGGGAGGAAAGGGGCAAAGGACGCACAGGGGAGGGTGAGGGGAAATAGACACAGGGGAAGGGGTGGGGGAAGAGACACAGGGAGGGATGGGGGAAGAGACACAGGGGAGGGAGAGGGGGAAACAGACACAGGGAAGAGAGAGGGGGTATGGGGGAAAGAGACACAGGGGAGGGAGAAGGGGAGAAAGAGACACAGGGAAGGGGGGAAAGGAGACATGAGAGAGAGGAGGGGGAAAGGAGACTCAAGGGAGGGAGAGGAGGAGGGGAAAAGGTGACACAGGGGAGGGAGAGGAGGTGGGAAGGAGACACAAGGGAGGGAAAGAGGGGGAGGAGACACAGGGGAGGGGGGCAGGAGAAACAGGGGAGGGAGAGGGGGAAGGCGACACAGGGGAGGGAGAGGTGGGAAAAGGAGACACAGGGGAGGAAGGGGGGCAGGAGACACAGGGGGGGGATATGGGAAAGGAGACACAGGGGAGGGAGACACAGGGGAAAAGCGACAGAAGGGAAGGAGAGGGAGGGAAAGGAGACACAGGGGAGGGCGAGGGGGAAAGGGAGGCACAGGAGAGAGACAGAGGGTGAAGGAGACACTGGAGAGAGAGGGGTGTATGGAGACACAGGGGAGGGAGAGGGGGAAAGGCAACACGGGAGGAAGAGGAAAGGGAGTGGGGGAAAGGAGACACAGGGGACGGAGAGGGGGAGAAAGGAGGCACAGGAGAGGGAGGGGGGCAAGGAGACACAGGGGTGGGAGAGGGAAGGGAGAGGGGGAAAGGAAACACATGGGAGGGAGGGGAGGAAAGGGGGAAAGGAGGCACAGGAGAGGGGGAAAGAAGACACAGGGGAGGGAGAGGGGGAAGAGACACAGGGGAAGGGATGGGGGAAGAGACACAGGGGAGGGATAGGGGGAAGAGACACAGGTGAGGGAGGGGGGAACAGACACAGGGGATGGAGAGGGGAGGGGGAAAGAGACACAGTGGAAGGAGGGGAGGAAAGGGGGAAAGGAGGCACAGGAGAGGGGGAAAGGAGACACGAGTGAGGGAGAGGGGGAAAGAGACACAGGGGAGGGGAAAAGAGACACAGGGGAGGGGGGAAGGGAGAGGAGCAAAGGAGGAGGCACAAGAGAGGGGGAAAGGAGACACGGGGGAGGTAGAAGGGGGAAGGAGACACAGGGGAGGGAGATGGGGAGTAAAGACACAGAGGAAGAAGGGGGGAAAGAGATGGGAGGGAGGGGGGAAGAGACACAGGAGGGTGGAAGAGACACAGGGGAGAGAGGGGGAGACAAAGGGGAGGGAGAAGGGGGAAGAGAGAACATATTCATTTTTTTATGACAAGCTTTCGAGAATAGTTTTCCCTTTATCAAGTCTTTAGCATTACTGAAAATCTATTCTATCTATCTATCTATCTATCTATCTATCTATCTATCTATCTATCTATCTATCTATCTGTCTATCTGTCTGTCTGTCTGTGTCTATCTTATCTATCATGGTGGTGTATTTTTTGTGTAGTGAACGCTGATCTTTTGTCTCCCTCTAGTGTACATTATTATAGTTGCAGGTTATAGGATTAAAGGGACACTGAAGACTTGTGTCTACGGTACACACCAAATCTAAATGATTTTCCGTTTTCAATTTGAAAAGAGCCTTTAATTTACTAACAGTTATATACAGTCGTATGTGAAACTGGGGGCTACCATTGCAGTGTTTGTGTTGGTGACTTTGGATACAAATATTTCAAATGCACTAGACTCTTCCTACAGGACTTGAGTGCAGATTATTACTGTATATTATAAAGCACACTGCGTGTGTATCTCATGTGCTGTCTCTATTCCAGGTAATTGAAACTCTCTCCAAGCTCTCTCACACGTCCATCGCGATCTCAGGTGGCATCAGGTCAGTTACATCCTTACGTCAAACGTTTAAAGGGACACAATATGTCTCAGTATGTGTATTACCTACTTGCACTATTCCCTTCCTGAGCCCTCCTGCTCTCTTCTCCTCCCTAGGCCATTCCCCACAGAGGAAAGTGTCCAGGACGAGGACATCTACAAGGCGCTGCCTGATCTGATTGAGTACGTATAGACTCCAGTATGTATACAACATGATGACTTGGGACTGGGAGGATCTGGCTCTCGAGGGCTAGACTCTATTGTATGATAAATTTGAGTTCACTGGACTAAATAGTAATAAATAGGGTGACAAAAATGCAAGTTATAGATCAACATGTACTACTAAAGAGTCGTGCTAGATGTCAGAAACACTCAATCCTTAGTAGACATGGCCAATTGTATCCATAATGATCAGGACTGCTACTTTCATAGAGCCACCTGTAGGAAGGAAACTGCATGCTACCTAGCTGTAATAAGATCAAACGTACAAACTAAGAAAATTGAACCAAATATCTAAGAAAAAAATATTTAGAGAGATCTGCTAAGACACAAGATATGATATTTGGCGTGACTGCTGTGATTACTATATCACTGATCATCTGATGGTGGGTGATTTGATTCATTAATTAGTTAAGTGCCATATGCCTTGTGTTGGCCCCGACAAGACCTAGCAGGAGATGGTGCAATGAGATAGACCACCAACAATAAGAGTTCATAGGTTCTTTGGCTAGATGGACTAAAGAATTATTGGATGACCGCTTCATTCCTAACCTATAAGTGCTAAGATTGACGTCTCATGAGTTCTCCAGCACCTCTTATTTTAGTACACTTGGCCCCATAGAGAATGATGTGTCAATGCGTGTTATCTAACTCTGTGCTCTCTCTCTCCATCTCTTATTCCCACTCTCTCCTTTTTGCTCTCTCCTCTATCGCTCTTTCCCAACTCTCTCATCCTCCTTTTCTCTCTCCCCCTCTCTTTCTCTCTCGGTCTCTTCCTCTTCCTATCTCTCTTTCTCTCTCTCCTTCTCACTCTTTCCCACAGTGAGTCTCCAGGGGTGGAGGAAGATGATGAGCTTTACTACGATTGCGTGTACAGAGAGGATGAGGGTGGGGAGGTGTATGAAGATCTGATGAAGGTTGAAGCCACTGTACCTAATGTGAGCACTCTTATATCTCCAGACATGCCAACCTGTTTGGTGGATACTTACACCTGTTATTGAGCAGATTTACTGCATACTGGGTTAAAAAAGTTATCTGAAATTCAGGAGCTAGCCAAACATTTCATAGGAGCCAGGTTATGGATTGTAAATGGAAATATTTGTATAATAACTAAGAGTCCCCAGTAATATTTTAGGAGCCTTGGCTTCCTGGCTTACAGACTTTGTCAAGCTCTGACCTAACACTAAAACAGCTTACCAGAGCCATGTAGGACCAATTACATTTTTTGTAGTTATTTTTGTGCTATTTTAATGTAAAATTTGAAATATATAGCTCCTTTTTATTCATACAGATCCTTTGTAATATTTGAAATGTGCCAATTAGTTCCATTAGCCTTGGTCCTGTCTGCACTGCCCCTTTAAATGAGCGGTACTGGTCAAGGTTTAGTTATTTTCACGTTCCCTGGTTTTTATTTATGCTTATTTCCGGGGGCTGGTTTCTCACTATAGGGGGGTATAGGGTCAGTTCTGCAAACACTTCTCTTGTGTTTTAGAGATCTACAGAGAGCGACATCCGAAGCTGCTGTCTGATGGAAATCAAGCAAACAGAAGAGAAATATACAGAGACCCTGGAGTCCATTGAGAAGGTGGGAAGCACCCGCTGCATATACCTTATTACCTGTACTATTGGTATAGTAGATACTATTGGTCTGTTTAAACTATTTACCTCTTTGTTTTGTTACAGTTCTTCATAGAGCCCCTGAAAAAGTTCCTGTCACCGACTGACCTCCAGAAAATATTTGTTAATATAACTGTGAGTGAGATGGGGGGCACATCTAGGGAAGGGTAAAAGAGAGGAGAGAGAGAAAGTAGGACAGTAGGACAGATAGACATGAAAGTGGGAGAGACAGAGAGGACGATGGGAGGAGGGTTGCAGAATGTAGAGTTGTGCATTTTCTCCTGATCACCCTGGTGGACAATTGGACTGTAGACTGCACTGGATATTAGACTGTTTACGTCAGAGATGTTTAGACGTTTAGTTATTCCATAGCTACGCTCTACTAGACTCCCAGCACTGGCTCCGCCATCTCATATCCAATCATGTTACACAACATATGTAGGTGTCCTCCTTTTCTCTCAAAACAATTTTACATCCAATTGGGAAGCTGCTCTCTCAATACAATGAGACTTACTGTATTTTTCTGTGTATAAGACGCCCCATGTATAAGACGACCCCTATTTTTGCAGCCCAAAATTCAGAAAAGTATAAATATGCAAATGGGTTTCTATTGAGTTACACATATATTTAAGGGCACTTTCGTCACGATTTTCACTGACTTCTATTCAAGCTCAAGATCACATTATTTATTAATCAGCCGCGATGTGCATTGCATTTTTTCCGGTTTACACAGGGATTACAAAGATATTGAGCTAGAATGGAAATCAGTGAAAATCATGACAGAAAGTGCCCTTAAATATATGTGTAACACAATAAAAACCTATAAAATACATCTGTATAGGCACACAAGCATCACACACATGCCACACACAATTGTACAGCTCATTCACGATGTGTAAGTTTAACACATTGTAATGCTGTTTAAAGGCAGGAGCATAGACACACGTAGTAGAAATGCTTGTTCAAATTGATTTCCATTCCAGCTCAATATCTTTGCGATTACTGTGTAAACCAGAAAAAATGCAATGCACATGGCGACTGAGTAATAAATACCTACAGCTTCACAACCCCTTCCAATCTCTGTACTTTATCACGCCCAACTACCAGAACCCACAGAAACCTGCAGACACTTAACTCACAACACCTTTCCATTTTACTGCAACCCCTTCTCAGTCCTCTCACTACCCTCACTTGCCCTGATATTGCTACCACACAATACAGTTTGACTCTAAATTCCACCCTGGACTCTCTAGCCCCCATAACCACAGGCAGACGCCCCCGCTCTCATCTACAACCATGGCACACTATACAAACACGCTACATACAGAAGTGCTCCTGCAGCGCTGAACGATTATGGAGGAAATCTCACTTCTCAGCAGACTTCCTTCATTACAAGTTTATCCTATGCTCCTATGCCCTCAATATAGTGGCCAGGTGCAGCATTACAGTACCAGACCAGGGTATGTAATTGCAACATTCCGTGTTTAAGACGGTCCCCCTATTTTGGACTTAAAAATATTGGTAAAAAATACTTAAACACGAAAAAATATGGTAAATCACAATGCAGTATGCATATTGTCACCTAAAAATCTCCAAGTTATATACTGGTAGATCCAGATGTCTCCGTTGGGTGTCCCAAGTCCTCATTTACAGTTTTGCTGTCAGTCCATGGACGATAGTCTACAAATTTTCATGTGACCCTTTCTCCCTCAGGACCTGGTCAAAGTCCACAGGAGTTTGATGCTTGAAATAAATGACTCAATCACCCACAGAAACAACCAGAACCTTCACCAGGTCTTCCTCCAGTACAAGGAAAGGTAACACTGGGTCAGGAACTCTGGGGCAACCAAACCGATTAACACAGGCCTACAAAAAAATGTTTTTTTCTTGGTGTCTTTGTCTTTAGGCTGGTTCCTAGGGTTATTTGTGGCAATGGTTCAGAACCTTGCATTAGATAGAGTACATCAGCTCTAGATTCTTAGATATGAATATGGGATGGAATAGCCAAACATGAACATTGGACAAAAAAAAATTGAAGGACAAAATGTAATCAATGAGCCTTTGGTAGCACGAAAATCATACGGCCACCACTACATATAAAGCTAGGCCTGATGAAACAATTTGTAAAGGCTTTGAATAAGAATGGTTCCTGCATTGAATACATAGTGCTATGCAATATGTTGGCGCTATGGAATATGTTGGCGCGTTATAAATAAACGATAATAGTGCATAAATTACCTGGACTTAGCATGGAGTTTTCGATGGCCCAGATCAGACAACTTATAAATTACCCGCATTTCATAGCATCAATAAATGAATCGAATCATGTGCCTGGTCTTCTTTTGTTCTTGTGAAACACTTTCTTGGCAACAAGAAGGCACACAACTACACACAATTAGTAGAGGATATGTCTTTCATTTCAGCAGGCTTGGCTGTAACATGAATGTTAAAGTCCATTATTTACACAGTCACTTAGATCGCTTTTCAGAGAACCTTGGTGACTTATGCGAAGAGCAAGATGAAAGATTTCACCAAGACATAAAAACAATGGAAGCCAGATACCAAGGAAGATGGGATGCACAGACTATTGTTGGAATCTTCTACAGGATTGTCCTGGCAGTTTTTGTCCCACTCTCTCTGAAGTCTTACAAAAGGAGTTTCTTGTGTGTCAAATGACTGAAAAGTTTGTATCATAAACCATAAATTGGTATATGGCATATGTTCTGCATCTCAAAAACTAGAGCTGATAGGGGAAAACTGGTGCCATTTTTTGAATCAGCAGGTCACATATACCAAGGAACAGGAGTAATATTTGAGACACCAAAATGTGTGTTGGTCTATAATTTATTTCTTGGTTGTCAGATTTTGGTGAATCATTGCCATGTCCTTGACTTCTCTTCCAGGCTACTCATCTATGGAGAGTACTGCAGTGAGGTTGAATCAGCAATATCTACCTTGGACGGTATCTCCAAGAACAGAGAGGACGTCAGGCTAAAACTGGAGGTGAGGAGATGACATGGTGTCTGGTGAAGTACACAACACAACATCTATAGCATTGATGGACAGACTATAGAGTAGTAGTCAACTTGAAGCAAAAACCTATACAGAGAAACATAATGAGACCTACTTACAGCCTAATGGTATAATAAAAGACTCAAGGAGCATGCAATATGATCGTATAATGTGAGACCCTGTCCGAGTGAACTTACAATCTAGTGGTATAACGAGAGACAATGTTCCACGGAGCTTACAATCTACTGGTATAATGGGAGACACCGATCTTTGGAGCTTCCAGTCTACTGATATATTGAAACACACTATTCCAAGGAGCTTACAATCTAGTGGTGCCTGTTTTTATTTCAACCAGGAATGTTCAAAACGAGCAAACAATGGGAAGTTCACGCTGAGGGATCTGCTGGTTGTTCCGATGCAGAGAGTCCTGAAATATCATTTATTACTCCAGGTAAATGTTCTGCTCTCTCCATCCTTCTCTGCACTGTCCTGTTTATCTGACTAATTAACATTGCATATTTATTTATATATAAATGCTTCTTTTTAGTTTAAAAATAAATGTTCTGTTTTGATCTTTCTTCATCTCAGATATTTTATTGGGTTTCGAATTTTATATTTTACAAACCAAACATGAAATGCCAAAAAACGTACAATTGTAAAATGCAAAATAGTTACAATTCTAATTGAGTAATTGAAGAATTATACTCCGAAGTCCATTACAAATATATAGAATATTTTAAAGTAAGTATATCTAAAACAATCAAATAAAATACAAATCTTATAACATCTTTATGTTTTAACAACTTCAAAGTCATCTCATAGTTTTTTTTAAATCATTTTCTTGTGTAAAATCCACATTTCCCAAAAATCCTGAATTCTGATAGCGAGTACCAGGTATTGGACTGTGCAGATACCCCATTGGTGAAACTGAAACTTGACACTTCAATTAACAAGAAAAGTGTATTTTTTTAGTTTTTTTTTAACATTTAAAGCCAATGATGGTGTATATGAAATCATAAACTTTCCTCCAAACCTTGCCCCCACCCATAACCTCCAGCAGTTTAGAATTTCTTTAAAACCTATTTTATACATTAATAGATGGGGATATACCATCAAAAGAAAAAAAAATTGTTTCCTTTGTGTACTTGGAAAATGAACCTGGAAATGAACAATCAAATGAATAATAAAAAAGTCAGTTTTTGGTGGTTTACTATAATTACTCTTAATTTACATTCAGATTGAAAATAACTATTAATGTGTCCCTTTAATATAATTTTTTAAGTCAGCCATGTTTGTACATTTAATTCTAAGGCTGTGGCAAGGCAAGGGTTACATGTAATATCCATACACGCTGCGCAAGTCACTGCAGATACCATGATGGATTCTCTCCTTGCAGTCCGTACGGCGAGGGTGTCCTTCAGGTAATCACTTAATTAGGGCGAGGAGATGGAGTGTGCGTCCGCAATGATGGCCGCTTGGAGCCTGATTATGAGCTGAGCGCAGAAATAACTCACCCTGCGCCTCTGACCTGCTGCTGATGTCGGAAAAATGTCACTATGAAAAACTGGCGCTGCCTGAACCACACAACAAACGGCTCCCGGAGGACGCGCAGCGCGGCTTTATATTACTTATTTGCATTCTTCAGGTTAAACCAGTTTTAATGTTTCAGATGCAAAATGTAATAACGACAGACAGCTACAGGACATCTTTAGAAATGTCTCTTCTCACACAACCAAAAGTCACTATCACACACTCATCAAGCTGTCTCTTGGCCAATCTGACACTCTCCTAATTGGGCCTCCAATGGACCCACTCAATACCTGACCATCCTAGATCCATCGAAGAAACCTCATCTGCCAAACTTGTCATATCTTCTAAAGCTGGTCCTGGCACTGGTGGGTCTAGAAAAAGAGAGGGATGAGAAAAGTCTAGCACTTTAATCATATAACTGTCATTAGTCACAGTCACACACTCATCAAGCCCTCTCTTCGCCAATCTGACACTCTCCTAATTGGGCCTCCAATGGACCCACTCAATACCCGACCATCCCTTCTTCAATCCATCATGGAAGCCTCATCCTATCTTCGAGAGCAGTGCTACCCGACAGCTGGTCCTTGCACTGGTGGATCCAGAAAAAGAGAGCGAGGAGGAGAGTCTAGCACTTTAATTATATCACAATCTGACACTATACTAATTAGGCTTCCAATGGATCCACTAAATACCGGACTATCACCACCTCAGTCCATCCATCATGGAAACCTCATCCTCTTCACTCATCATATCTTCTAGAGAGGTATGCGACAACAAACAGAGAGGGATGAGTCGAGTCGATCACTTTAATCATATCACCATCATTAGTCACAGTTACAGGGTATTGAGGAACTTATCTGTAGTTTAAAATGCATTCTTTTCAGATAAGTACAAAATTGGGTGTCGTATCACCATCTTTAAAATGTCCTGGGTGGTCCCCATGAGCATTGGAAGGAAGCCATCCGGCCCCCAGATCTAGCAATTTGAGAGCCCCTGATCTAGTCTATGATATCCAGAGGTATAAACCTCAAATATCTCTGCATCTCGGTACACCTAAAAAACAACAACGCCTTACACTCCCAGTGCTTCCCATGTACCCCAACATCACGGCTACACCCTACACCCCCAGAAATGTTCACTCTCTGAACCCCAAAGTGATGCTGCACCTCCTATAACCCAATGACTGTACCACCAAGGTATTTAATACCTCTGCACCCTATGTCTCACATCTTATCTCCCCCCTCACTATACCTATAATCTGCACCTCTCCTCGGGTTCTGTAGATTCAAGGCCTTCTAAAAACTATTTTATTCAGAGGAACTGCTCATATAACAACTCTGGAAGCAGCCTCATACATTAGAGAGAAAGGAACCACATTGGTGCAGTAATAATATTGCAGAAGAAACTAAATACACTCACAATAAAACTATAGAACGCGTTTCATCCTTAAAGTCTTCCTCAGGGATAATCAACATCTAAGTTGTCACTCATATTTACAGGGAAATATATTCTAGAACTCCAATTGATCACCAATACCCCTATGTCCAGTGAGGATTTCACATCATGGAAATGCTTAACCCCTGCATGCTCAATTAGCATTGAATTATGCCACAATAATAGATACAACATCTTCCCATAAGAATCAAATATAACAACCACCTTGCTCATACTTTAGTTGGTATTTCTCCCCACTCATTGTTATTTATCTCTGTTTGAATCTATCAAATAGTATTTTGCCTTTTTAAAGTCAATTATTACTGGCCCAATCTGTACAGGGGGGCAGAATACATGACCATCCATATATTTCCCAGAATGCCTTGCACAGCTATTCTGAACCTCTGGATTGTGTTGTGCTGCCACCTTGTGGTCTCTGCTAGCAGTGCAGTTACAGTAGGACCAATAAACATATGTTTACTGGGCACTCTTTTGAAGAGCTAGACATGATAACAGGCAAAAGTTTTTTAAAAATTCAAAAACTATTATATGTAATTATTCCACATTAGGAGTCACCATTCTTGTTTCTGTTTCAGGAACTGGTGAAACACACAACTGACCCTACGGAGAAAGCAAACCTGCGCCTGGCTCTGGACGCCATGAAGGTATCAGGACCTGGGATCTTACTGTAGGGCAGATTGTAAATATAAGGATAAGCTGGGGTACCCCTTGAGATCTGGGGGGCACAGAGTGACATAGTCACAGCATATCCTGCTGTGAGATCAGATCCAAGATGTCTTCCACCATGTTGCGCCCTAATTTCTCCGCTGCTTCTTATTGGTTGGCGCTAGTGACCTGGTACAGTAGCCCTAGAAACCAAACATAACAGAGAATCAGGAAGAACTACACGTTTTCCTTATTTTAATATTGACCGTGCCTCCTAAACGAGTCATTACTTAATTGAGAAAATAAAATAAATGGAAATGTCTCATTTTTATTCTTTGCTTAACTCACATCATATCTGTAAAAAATGTTTTCTATACTTCTGCTGCTGTTATTGAAACACGTCCTGTGAGCCTATCAGGTGCACTGTACCTCCTGCGTGTGACATCACTACCGCTGAATAAATAGGAAAATTGGGACTAGGCCATAATTAAGGTTTATTAAATAATTTGTATAAATGTGTATTTAAAGGGACCACTGAAGGTACATGTTTTTTAACTTGAAGGATCCCTGTGGTCAGTTTGTTTCTATATGGTCAGATAAAGATGATGTCAGTGTAGTACAAGCATGTCTTAGCAGTATTTGAGCAGATATTGCACAATCTTTCTCCATTTTAACACTGCTTGTACCCCAAGACACTGCACGTTCCTGATTGGATGGACACAAGGCACCAGTTTACCAGATGGAGAGGGAGGGGCTGTACATAAGATAAGACATTATGCTGATTTTCTTACCCACATCGACTCACTCTGATCTTATTACAGGATTTAGCTCAATATGTGAACGAGGTGAAGAGAGATCAGGAAACGCTGAGGGAGATCGAGCAGTTCCAGCTGTCCATCGAGAACTTGGTAGGTGCCACACTAAGTCTAGTTGTTCAGTGAACAGTTTGGCTTCATTTCCTGTAGTGTTTATTTATTGGATCTTCTTGTAGTTGAAGGGTCTTTACCCAGTTTTCACCAACCCCACAATTGAAAGGCATCAGACTTCTTTATGGTCCAGCTCTCACATCCGTTACTACTGGGAATACCATAGTTCTAGCTATGTGGACCTTTGTTGATAATCAATATCTTTACATTTTAATAGCTTGTCCAGTCTTGCCATAGCTTTCCTCTCCAAAAGCAAACATATTTTAATTTCATGGCTGAAGAGATCTTGGAGTCCAGGAAAATAAAATCGGTCGCTGCCTCCACTTCTTCCCCATTTATTTGCCAGGAAGTGAGATTGCAGTTTGCCACGATCTTCATCTTTTTAACATTGAGCAGCAGGCCAGCTTTTGCCCTCTCCTCTTTCACCCTCACCCACAGGTCCTTTAGTTCCTCCTCACTTTCAGCCATCAGAGTAGTATCATCAGTGAGCTTGTTGATATTCCTTCCAGCAATAGGGATTACAGCTTTGCATTGGATGATGTACTCCGTGTATAAGTTGAATACAAGTTTCAAAACCTGCATTGATTTTTTTGCCTTAAATTTTGCTTTTATTGCTAGTCAGTTATTAATTGTATAAGGTAAGGTATAACTGGCACAGTTGCCCTTTAATATGCAAGTCATTCATGGTATATCTTGGCTCATCTGCCTTGTAATATTATGTTACCTTTCTGTCCTCTCCCAAGGAATACACTCATAATAATAATAGTAATGCAATATGGCAAGCAGCCAGCAGAGGACACCATGACTCCTTTAGACATCTGTCCTGACACTAAGGTTTCATTTCCAGAGACGACGGAATTTACATTCATAGAAGATCAAGATATGCAAATATTGCAATTAGACCCCCAGATCTCAACATATTCTTTAAATTGAAAAACATTAATTCTGGCTGAAACCGAATAAAACATTCAGAAAATGACCAGTTTAATGATTTGCTAGAAAATGGATTTAAACTGAATAAGAGCTTAAAAGTCAATATTATTTTGTTTTATTAATAAATATCATTCTCTGTCTAACTAAATAAATTCCAAGTGTATTATCTGTGTGGATGGCCCTGGGAGAGCTGGCTCCGGCAGGCACTGAGTGACTCATACCCTGCCACTGAAAGGAGGGAAACACATGGAGGAGAGAAGTAGAAGAGAGAGGAGGAGAAGAGAGAGGAAGAGAAAGATAGAGGAGGAGGAAGAGAGGGGAGGAGGAAGAGGGAGGAGGAGGAAGAGGGAGGAGGAGGAAGAGAGAGGGGGAGGAAGAGAGGAGGAAAACAGAGAGGAGGAGGAAAACAGAGGAGGGGGAAAACAGAGAGGGGGTCAAAAACAGAGAGGAGAAGGAGAGAGGAGGAGGAAGAGAGAGGAGGAGGAAGAGGGAGGAGGAGGAAGGGGGAGGAAAACAGAGAGGAGGAGGAAAACAGAGAGGAGGGGGAAAACAGAGAGGGGGTCAAAAACAGAGAGGAGAAGGAGAGAGGAGGAGGAAGAGAGAGGAGGAGGAAGAGAGGAGGAGGAAGAGAGGAGGAGGAAGAGAGGAGGAGGAAGAGAGGAGGAGGAAGAGAGGAGGAGGAAGAGAGGAGGAAGAAGAGAGGAGGAAGAAGAGAGGAGGAAGAAGAGAGGGGGAAGAAGAGAGGAGGAGATGAGAGAGGAAGAGGAGAGAGGATGAAAACCAAGAAGAGGAGGAAGAGAGAGGAGGAGGAAGAGAGGGGGGAGAAGAGAGGAGGAGGAGATGAGAGAGGAAGAGGAGAGAGGATGAAAACCAAGAAGAGGAAGAAGAGAGAGGAGGAGGAAGAGAGAGGAGGAGGAAGAGAGGAGGAAGAAGATAGGAGGAGGAAGAAGATAGGAGGGGGAAGAGAGAGGAGGAGGAGAGAGAGGAGGAAAACAGAGAGGAGGAAAACAGAGAGGAGGAAGAGAGTGGATGAGGAAAACAGAGAGGAGGAGGAAGAGAGAGGAGGAGATGTGAGAGCGGAATAGGAAAGAGAGGAGGAGGAAGAGAGAGGAGGAGAGAGGAAGATAGAGGAGGAGGAGGGATAGAAGGAGGAAGAGAAAGGAGGGGAAGAGAGGAGGAAGATAGAAGAAGAGAAGAGAGAGGAGGATAAGAGAAAGCAAGAGGAGAGAGAGAGGAAGGGAAGAGAGGGGAGAAAATGAGAGAGGAAGAGAAAATAAGAGGAGGAAGAAGGGGAGAGAGAGGAAGAGAAAAGAGAGGAGGAGGAAGAAAGAGAAGGAGGAAGAGAGTGGTAAGGGTGCAGAGGAAGATAGAAGAAGAGAAGAGAGAGCAAGAGGAAGAGAGGAGGATAAGAGAAAGCAAGAGAGGAGGAGAGAGAAAGGACGTGGAGAGAGGGAAAATGAGAGAGGAAGAGAAAAGAGGAGGAGGAAGAAGGGTGAGAGAGAGAGGAAGAGAGGAGGAGGAAGAGGGGATAGAGAGGGGAAGAGAGGAGGAGGAGAAGCGAAAGGATGAGAAGAGAGAGGAGATGAAAGAGAGAATGAGTAAAGAGTGCAGGAGGAGAAAGAGAGAGGAGGAGAAGAGAAATAAGGGGGAGAGAGGAGGAGGAGAAGGAGGGAAAGAAGGATGAGGAAGGTTAAAGGAGGAGAGAGAAGGAGGAGGTGGAGAGAAGGGAGGAGAAGACAGAAGAGGAGATGAGAAAGAAGTAGGAAGAGAGAAGAGGAGCAAGAGAGAGGAGGAGGAAGAGAGAAGAGTAGGAGGAAAAAAAAGAAGGAGGAAGAAAGGAGTAGGAAGAGAGAAGAGTAGGAAGAGAGAAGAGTAGGAAGAGAGAAGAGTAGGAAGAGAGAAGAGTAGGAAGAGAGAAGAGTAGGAAGAGAGAAGAGTAGGAAGAGAGAAGAGTAGGAAGAGAGAAGAGTAGGAAGAGAGAGGAGGAGGAAAAAAGAGTAGGAGGAAGAAAGGAGTAGGAAGAGAGAAGAGTAGGAAGAGAGAGGAGGAGGAAGAGAGAAGAGTAGGAAGAGAGAGGAGGACAAGAGAATGGAAGAGGAGAGAGAAGGAGAAAAAAGAGGAGGAGACTAAATGAGGAGAAGAGAGGATGACAAGAGAAAGAAGGAGGAGAGAGAGGAGGAGATGTGAGACAAGGAGGATGATAATAAAGGAATGGGAAAATAGAATGAGAGAAAAAAAAGACAGTAAATATACAGTATATATATATATATATATATATATATATATATATATATATATATATATATATATATAAAGAGATACCTCAACATATTAATAACATGCAAGTTTGATAGAGAGATTACAGAAGGAGGAGTGTGGAGCTTGGGAGAGATATAGACACAACTAGAGGAGGAGTTCTAGGAGCATTATAGCATCAGTTAGGGGTGGAGGCAAAGGTACAGCTATAGAAGCAATTGGGGTGGAGGTAAATGAGGAGTTATATGAAGCCTTAGCTGAGATGTATATGATTAAGTGATTAGTGTGGAAAGGGATTAGATAGAGCAGCTAAGGGAGGAGATAGAGGAGCAGATATATGGGACCCCCCCCCCCCCCCCCCCCCATTACACACGCACAAGTTGGTATCAGGGTCCAGTGGGACAGGATCAGACATATAAAGGTCCTTATCATTATCTATTGGTGTAGAGAAAATGTCTCTGAATCTGATTTCACTCTCCACAGAATCAGGACCTGTCTCTTTACGGGAGGCCCAAGGTGGACGGAGAGATACGGATCAGCACACTGGACAAACGGACGCGGCAGGACAGGTGAATAGAGATCTGTGACACAGACTGACCTCATGACCTGTTTAATGGTGACCTAATGACAAGACTCGTCTCTTGCGCTCTCTCTGGTCCAGGTACATCTTTCTCTTTGACCAGGCGGTCATTGTCTGTAAGAGGAGAGGGGACAACTATGACATGAAAGAGATAATCGACCTTCAGAAATACAAAATAACCAACAACCCGACCACGGATAAGGAGAACAAGAAGGTAAAAACTGGACCAATAGAGGAGAGAAAAGAGGGAGAGAGAGGAGGACAGGAAGAAAGAGAGAGAGGGAGAGAGAGGGGGACAGGAGGAGAGAGTAACAGAGCGAGAAAATGGGGAAATCAGAGATAGAGGAAGAGAGAGAGAGAAAAGAAAGAGGGAGAACATGGACATCTACAGCAAGAAAGAGGATGAGAGAATGGAAGGAAAGAGAAAATAATGAAAAATAGATTCCAGAGACATGGTGGAGAGAAAAAACGAGAGGTTTGAGAGAGTCCAGAAAGAGGACAAGAAAAAACGAGGCTAGAGAAAATGGGAATGAGCGAGAAAGGTTAAAGGTGAGTGTAGGAAATGGGAAACATGGAGTAGGAGGAATGGGAAGGTAAGATAGAGGAGAGAGGGACGAGAGAACACCACACATACTGAGAGAATTACATGGGTGAGAAAAAGATAGAGTGTATGAGAGAAAAGAGAGAAAGGAAGAAGGGGAGAGAGAGAGTGACAAAAAGTGAGTGAACACAAGTAAAAGAAAGAGTGAAAGGGAGAGAAAAAGAGACGGGAGATAAAAAGGATATGTATCACATACAGTAATACGAGGAAAGTGACAGTCTGTCCATGTACACACGCGTGATCTCTCTCTGACTGTACCACACTCTCTCTCTCTCTTTTCCAGTGGTCCCATGGCTTCTATCTCACTCATATCCAAGGTCAGAATGGCTTTGAATTCTACTGTAAAACTAAGGACTTGAAAAAGAAGCTCCTGGAGCAGTTTGAGATGGCCCTGTGAGTGTTAAGTACTAATAATTATTCCAAGTCCATTGCTCTTGCCTGATAGGTACACAATGGGAGGGCAGAGGTCACAGGTGTAAATAAATATTATAATCAAGTGAGGAGGGATCATACCAATTATGAGTTAGTCATGAGAGTATAACGAGGGGCAGTGAGAAGGGTTCATGTTTAAGATAGACCGGGGGCACTAAAAGGTCTTCACCTACAGGGTATGGAGTAATATATGGAGTTAGGGACTGGTAACTAAGGCTATGGATGGACAAATTTGTAATGTCACAAGGGTGGATAGATATAGTTTGGGGGCACAATTGACTTTTGGGGGGAGGGGGTGACAGATCTGATCTAGGGATGTGATCCAGGGTGGGAGAAAAGTGATTCTGCTTGGATGTGCCCTGATGGACGGGGGCTGGCTGTTTTGGTTGAGATTGAGAGGCAAATCTGATTTTGGGTGGATCTCGGGCTCGGATGGTTCCACAATAGTAAACCATCATCTTCATTCTCTCCCTGATGGATTTTTTTTTTTTGCAGAGCAGCTGGAATCAAAATTCACATTATTCTGTTTTTATTTTTGAGCACAAAATAAATTAATTTGGGTAAAAAAAAAAGATCTCTCATGAATAAAATAATAACTTTTTTTTAGATTGAAACGTGGAGTGAATTGTGCAGCCGATCTGGGACCTGATATCAGCTATCTGAATACAGATAGCGAAACGCGTAGTGTAGAGTTATAGAGAAAAATTATAATGAATTAAAAAGTTTGGGGTGGGGGGAGCAAAATAAACACAGACCAACTAGTGATACAATGAAGCAGATCAATGATACAATGTGGTTAAAAGACATTTGCCATAAGTATGTGCCCACAATATTGCTGATTTAAAGGGAAATTATACATAAATATTATACATAAATATGTTACTTTATAGGTGAATGTACACATAGAGCAGTTGATATTTATATGAAACGTTTATTAGGTGTAATTTGCCTGTTACTGCTCCATGTTTGAGGAGACAGGAAGCTCCCACATTTTTTTTTTGTTCAGTTTGTGTCAAGGAAACCTTACAATTCTGGATCTGTGATTTGATTTGAACAGCTGAGAATTTAGAAATGGCAGAAATTATGGGGCTACTATTAAACTCCAGGTATAATTATCTGCTCCTGCTGAAGCTGTGCAAGTCACGGCGAAACGCATTGAGTTTTGTCATTTTACTGGGGCTTTTATATTTTAAAGAGCTTTTGTAATAAAGTATATATTACACTATTTGAATAACTTGGATTTAATAAAATAATGATATTTTAATGCAATAATGCCACAATAACGTCTGAGTAATAAAACAAACCTTAGTTTTTATTACTAGTATCTCTGTTAGTTCTCATGTCTGTCACGCTTGTGCATATTAGGTCCTGTCACTCATCTGACATCACACTCGCTCTCCTCCACTTGCAGGTCTAATATTCGACCGGACAATGCAACTGCAAATATGCATGAATTTAAAATGCACACGTTCACCAAGGTGACGTCCTGCAGGGTGTGTCAGATGCTGCTCAGGTAACAAAGAAGAGGGAAAGGGGATGTGAGAGAAAAAGGGGGATGAGGAAGCTGAGCAAGGTAAAGGAGAGAGAGGAAATGAGAGAGGGAATGGAGGGAGAGGGGACGAGAGAAGGAAATATAGAAAGGGAGTGTGGGAGGGAAGAGTGGGAAGGGGTGTGTGAGAGAGAAAGGAGGGAGAGGGGATGTGGGAGAGAAAGAGGGGTTGAGGAGGCTGAGCAAAGGAGAGAGAGGGAAAGGAGGGAGTGTGGGATTTGTAAGAGAAAGGAGGGAAAGGGGTATATGAGAGAGAAAGGAGGGTGTGGGGAATGTGAGAGAGAAAGGAGGGAGTGGGGGATATGAGAGAGAGGAAGGGGATGAGAGAGGCAAAAGAAAGAGAGGCATGTGACTGAGAAAGGTGGGAGAGGAATTGTAAGGCAGAAATGAGGAAGAGGGGATGTGAGAGAGGAAGGGGTGAGAGGGGATGTGGGACAGAATGGAGGAAGAAAGGGGTGTAAGAGAGAGAGAGAAGAACGCAATGTAAGAGGGAAAGGTGGGAAAAGGGATGTGAGAGAGAGAAGAAGGAGAGGGGATGTTTTTTAACCCCACCACCCGCTAATTCTTTTTTCAGGGGGACCTTCTATCAGGGATACCTGTGTTCACGCTGTGGGACGGGAGCTCACAAGGAGTGTCTGGGGCGTGTGGAGAGCTGCAGCCGGGGAGGTATGGGGCAATTATAGGATGTTTATGGGTGCCTGGGGCATGTGGAGAGCTGCAACCGGGAAGGTGTGGGGTAGTTGTTGGATGTTTATGGGGCATGTGGAGACCAGCAGCCAGGGAGGTATGGTGCAGTTATAGGATGTTTATTGATACCATGGGGGTATGGAGAGCTGCAGCCGGGGAGGTATGGGGCAATTATAGGATGTTTATGGGTGCCTGGGGCATGTGGAGACCAGCAGCCAGGGAGGTATGGGGCAGTTATAGGATGTTTATGGATACCAGGGGGTTATGGAGAGCTGCAGCCGGGGAGGTATGGGGCAATTATAGGATGTTTATGGGTGCCTAGGCATGTGGAGAGCTGCAACTGGGGAGGTTTGGGATAGTTATTGGATGTTTATGGGTGCCTGGGGCATGTGGAGACCAGCAGCCAGGGAGGTATGGGGCAGTTATAGGATGTTTATGGATACCAGGGGGTTATGGAGAGCTGCAGCCGGGGAGGTATGGGGCAATTATAGGATGTTTATGGGTGCCTGGGCATGTGGAGAGCTGCAACCGGTGAGGTTTGGGATAGTTATTGGATGTTTATGGGTGCCTGGGGCATGTGGAGACCAGCAGCCAGGGAGGTATGGGGCAGTTATAAGACGTTTACAGCATATTTATTATGCTTGTACGGTTTTAATGAGATCATAAAGCAGAGCAGGAATAATTAAGGTTTATTCCGAGGGTGATTTGTGTATATTACGCACAATATACTTTTATAAGTGCCATTTATAAGCACAATTAGGGCGGCATGTGAGATTGATTGGAGTCTGACCCTCTAAATAACAGCCCTGGGAGACAGTTACTGCCCGGAGTGCTCTTTAATTCCTGCATATGAGAAATAGGAGATTAACCCTTTGTGTACCTGCGTGTGTGCGCAATAAAAACAGCAGAACAAAGTGCTTTGTATGAAAAAAAGACATTGCGGCGGGTCCCAAAGAGCTAACAATCTAGTTAACAGTGAGTCAATGATAGGAGTTAATGAATGTTTCTTTGAAAAGGAGAATTTGAATATGGAGCTTTGATGTGGTGAGTAGTGGTAGGGGTGAATATGGTGGGAGTTATTAGTATACACTTGTCAGTAAATACCACTCCACCTTTCAGTATACACACCCTATCATTATTCATGCCCAGCAATAAGCATACACCAGTCTCACAATCAGTATAAAGCTCTCTCCTTATTAGTATACACCCCTTTCTCTATTAGTATATTAACGTCTCCCTATCAGTATACACCATTCCCTATTAGTATACACCCCTCTCTTAATCAAGATAAACCCCTTTCCCTATCAGTATACACCCCTCTCTGTATTAGTATACATATGTAGCCCTATCATTATACACTTCACTCACAATCAATATACACCACTCAACCAGTCAGTATACACCCCTTTCTCTATCAATTTACACCCTCTCCCAATCAGTATACACCTGCCTCCCTATCAGTATATATCCATCTCCCAATCAGTATACCCCCATTCCCTATCATTGTGCCACCACATGCCCCAGGACACTAATCGGTCAGACTGTCGGTATACTCTGTGATCGCTCTCCTGCTCCATGACACTGATGTTGTTCTCTGATTCCTTTTCAGACTCCGGGACACTGAAACACGAGGTGAGTTTATCAGTTTATTCTCTCTCCCTCAGCATGAGCAGATCAGTGAACTGAGATCTGAAAGAGAGCTGATATTATTATTATAGATCTGCGATAAGAGGTGTCACTAAATGGTAGGTAGTGTCAGTCATTGGTGCGCAGTGTCACTCTTTGGAGAGTATTGCCACTCATTGGGGTGCTGGATCACTCTTTGCATCCCAATGAGCGTCACTGCTCTCCAGAGACAATCATAGGAGGGCAGTGTTTCTCATTGGGGTAGTGTCACTCACTGGCATGGTAGTGTCACACATTGGGGGAAGGGTCACTCTTTGGAGGTCAGTGTCGCCTATTGGAGGGCAGTGTCACTCTTTGGAGGGTATTGTTTCTCATTGGGGGATATTGCTACTCACTGTAGAGCTGTGCCACTCATTAGAAGTCAGTATCACTCATTGAGCGCTAGTGTCACTCATTGGGCACTAGTGTCACTCATTGGGCACTAGTGTCACTCATTGGGGGGCAGTGGCACTCATTGGGTGCTAGAGTCACTCATTGGGCGCTAGAGTCACTCATTGGGCGCTAGAGTCACTCATTGGGCGCTAGAGTCACTCATTGGGCGCTAGAGTCACTCATTGGGCGCTAGAGTCACTTATTGGGCGCTAGTGTCGCTCATTGGGGGGCAGTGTCACCCATTGGGAGGAAGTGTCACACATTGGAAGGAAGTGTCACTCATTGGAGATCAGTGTCACCCATGGGAGATCAGTATCACTCATTGGGGGGCTATGTTGCTCAGTGCGCGGGGGGAAGTGTTATCCATTGGAGTAGGGTGCTAGGGCAGTATATCGGACTGGTCCACATCCAGAAGTTTAACATTTCTCTATTTTCTTTAGAAACGGAACGGCATTCGGAAGATTCCCAGACCCTCAGACCCAGGTTTGTGCTAACGCTGCCAGAACTCTGAACTGTACTATGTTGTAATCTAATAGAGTGTGTACTAATAAATAATGGATATAATAATAAACGTGTTTAATAAGAATAACAATAGAAGTGCATAATGGTGTAGATAAAGCTGCATACGCGAGCCGAGATTCAGCCAACGGTTTATTCTTCACATATTTGTAACAAATGTCATAAAGTTATGAAACCCGTGTAACAGCTTTTAGAGAATGGATGTAAGCTGTGTGTAAATGTGGCAGGATAGAGTGCTGAAGTGCTGTCTATAGAGTCTGTATATAGAAGTGTATGATACATTGTAAATTAGAAATCTGGAATATTCAATGTGGGACTTTCTGAGCTCTCTGTCAATATAACCAACGGGATCATTGTAATCTGCCAGGAATTTGGAGCAAGTCAAACAAAGGTATCAAATACATCTAGAAATGATAAGAGAGAGAGAGAGGTAGCCAGTATAGGGATAGATGTAATTGGAGGGGTGGGGGTTGTTGGGTTTCGTCCCTTCCCCTTTAGTAATGTGGTCCCTCTCCTGTATCTCTGCGGGCCCTCTCCTGAGTGCTGTCTGCCCCCTCTCCTGTATCCCTGTAGCCCCTGTCCTCAGTTCTCCTTTGCAATTCGTGTCAGTGCTGTGCCCCCTGTTCTGTATCTCTGGATCCACTCTCCTGAGTTTGTGTGGACCCTCTCCTGTATCTCTGCGGGCCCTCTCCTGAGTGCTGTCTGCCCCCTCTCCTGTGTCCCTGTAGCCCCTTGTCCTCAGTTCTCCTTGGCAATTCGTATCAGTGCTGAGCCCCCTGTTCTGTATCTCTGGATCCACTCTCCTGAGTGCTGTCTGCCCCCTCTCCTGTATCCCTGTAGCCCCTTGTCCTCAGTTCTCCTTTGCAATTCGTGTCAGTGCTGAGCCCCCTGTTCTGTATCTCTGGATCCACTCTCCTGAGTTTGTGTGGACCCTCTCCTGTATCTCTGGACACCCTCCCCTGTTTCTTTGTTCCCCTCTCCTCAGTGCTTTGTAGCTCCTCTAATTTAGTAATGTTGCCATCCCCTTTAGCAGTGAAGCGCCTCTTTTGAGTGCTGTGACTCCCCTGTCCTGTTGTAATATGGCACATAATCTTGGTGCTTTGTGGCCTCTTTCCTGAGTTCTGTGTGGCTCCTTTCCTGTTTCACTGGGGTCCCTCTCCTCAGTGCTCTTCTGCAACTCTCATCAGCGTTGTGGCTCCTCTCCTGTATCTCTGGACCCCTTTCTTCAGTGCTGTGGATCTCCTCTCTTTAAGAAATGCTGATATCCCTTTTAGCAGTGTGGCCCCACTTTGTAGTGCCATGCACTTAATCTCGAAGCTTTGTGGCCTTTTTCCTGGGTTCTCTCTGTCACTTTTCTTGTAGCATTTTCCTGAGTGCTGTGTGGCCGCTTCCTTTACCGGTGTGACACTTAGCATGAGAGTTTGTAGGCTGTAACAAGAATTCTGTGTGGCCCCTCTGCTTTATCTCTGGGGCCCCTCTCTAATCACGTTTCCCCTGTTCTGAACACGCAGGGAACACTCTCCAGTATTTAAGCAGGCAGTCAGGCCTCACACACACAAACCTGTGGGGGATCTCATAGATTGAGTTAATCGTCTCCTAATTTTAAAATGAATTAATTTTCTGGATGTGCGATTTCTGTCAGTGCCAATTAGCGACTTCAAGTCATTTTCTTGCTGATATGAACTTGTTGCTGTCATAATATTTACAAAAGCAAAACTGGCATCTCCAGATCAGCAGAACGGAGGGGACATCCTGAGCCTGGAGAGAGGGGGGCTCCTCCGGGTGAGATCTCCAGATTAGTAAGGAGAGATCATGGAAAAATGTCACATTACCCTATGAACAAAAGGAAAATATTTTATATTAGATGTTAGATCTTAAATAGTTTGTTACAAATGAGCCTGAAATACTATTTATGGGTATTAGGGGTGTGGGGTTCTCAAAGACTTCAACCTTATTAGATATAACCCACTCATGGTATGTGTGGCAAATCCAAACAAATAAGCCCATCAAATCTGCCGATTCTACCTACCTAAAACACTCAAGCTTAATTATTACATCATAGGAGAGCATTATGTATTTTCCTGGAAATAGTTAATTTAGTACCCTATTAATTACTAAAATATTGTGTGATTAAAACTGACGAATCAATAGTTATTGGACTTGGTTAATGTTAAGAGGTTGTTATACCCTTTGTTGCTCTTTTAGATTTGCCTCCCTAGGCATAGAAACAGTCTCCATATAGTCTCCTGGGCCGTGCGCAAGGGGCGGAGTTATAATAATTGTTTTCTTGGTGAGTAATATTCACCCTTCTTTAATTCTCAGATTTACCCAAGATGCAGGTTATTAGGAATTACAATGGGTTCCCCCCGCCCCCTGCAAGTGGTGGACCAGCGCTCAGCATGCACCTAGGAGATATTATAGAGTTAATGACAGCCGACGCCCACAGTACATTCTGGCAGGTTTGTATTGTTAGTACAAGAGATTTTTATATAATGTCTCCTATTGTTTCCCATGACCTCTCTCTATAACCCTCCCTGTCCCATCTAGCTGCTCTTAATGCTCAATAAATGCACTCCTGATAACATACCTGTTAGGAGTCTGTACAGGAGATTGTGGCTCAGTTTTACTGTTTCCATCCATAGGGTAGAAATGTCACAACGGCTGAGGTTGGCTTCTTCCCGAGTGATACTGTGAGACCCTGTCCGCTGGTGAGTGTAATATCAGTGGTTCTTTGTTGCGAGACCCAGTGTCCGGCTTATCTTATGTCTTTACTGTTATATGTAAACAGTCCTCACTCACCTATGTTCAACCCCCTACTGGTACCTGGAGGGCAGGGCTGTCATATAATGCACACACAGAGGCTGAGTACCCCACTACTGACACCAGAAGGACAGGGCTGTCATATAATGCACAAACCAAGGCTATGTATTCCACTACTGATACCAGAAAGGTAGGACTGTCATATAATGCACACACTTAGGCTGGGTATCCCACTACTGACACCAGACGGACAGGGCTGTCATATAATGCACACAAGAAGGCTATGTATTCCACTACTGATGCCAGATGTGTAGGGCTGTCATATAATGCACACACTGAGGTTGGGTATCCCACTATTGACACCAGAAGGACAGGGCTGTCATATAATGCACAAACCAAGGCTATGTATTCCACTACTGATACCAGAACGGTAGGACTGTCATATAATGCACATACTGAGGCTGGGTATCCCACTACTGACACCAGAAGTGCAGGGCTGTCATATAATGCGCACACTAAGGCTGGGTATCCCACTACTGACACCAGTGTTGCTGTGTAAATATACCTCTCTGCTATAAATGAGGGTTAATTAAATGTGATTTCATATACATATGTACACTTCTTAGAAATTATACAATGTTTCTGCATGAAGTTAGGGCTCAGAGAATGCTAAAATATTTAATGGACCTTGCAGTTTGGGAAAACCTTGAAATATGTAACACTAAAATGTGCATAAAGGCATTTTAACAGAAAATCTTAATTCTAGCAATCTTTTCTAGTTTATGTAGACTGCAATGCCTTTATTTATTCCTGGTCAGTGCATGAGAGTGTGGGTACAGAGCAGAGTAAGCAGAATGACAATTGTGTCTGTGCAGGCGAGGAGGCACTACAGTAACAACTGGACTACAATAACAACACAAATAAGATAACATTGCTTGCAGTGACACCAAATATAATTTTGGAATTCATTATATACTTAATTCTGATTTTACGTTACCTTCAAGCTAGAGCTCTTACATGTATGTTGATCCAGATACCTGGATATGCACAGATCCAGATACCTAGACATTGGAAATTAAATATTAATATTGTATAGGAAGTACATTCTTTCAAAAGATTTATAGGTAAATCACTGGGGTATTTCTGCCTATGCCAACACGGCCTAAGGCAGCACATTTTCAGCAGGCAGCAGACTGCCACAAGTTTCCAGTTAAAATAATGTGTGTACAGTGGGGGAAAAAGTATTTGATCCTCTGCTGATTTTGAATGTTTGTCCACTGACAAAGAAATGATCAGTCTATAATTTTAATGGTAATGGTAGGTGTATTTTAACAGTGAGAGACAGAATAAAAAAAATAAAAAAAAAGTTTTGATTTGCAGGTCAGTGAGGGAAATAATGATTTGATCCCTATCAATCAGCAATATTTATTGTCTCCCAGGTGTCTTTTATACAGCTAACAAGCTGAGATTAGGAGCACTCTCTTGAAGGGAGTGCTCCTAATCTCAGTTTGTTACCTGTATAAAAGACACCTCTCCACAAAAGCAACCAATCAATCAGATTCCAAACTCTCCACCATGGCCAAGACCAAAGAGCTGTCCAAGGATGTCAGGGTCAAGATTGTAGACCTACACAAGGCTGGAATGGGCTACAAGACCATCGCCAAGCAGCTTGGTGAGAAGGTGACAACAAGTGGTGCGATTATTCCTAAATGGAAAAAACACAAAATAATTGCCAGTCTCCCTCTGTCTGATGCTCCATGCAAGATCTCACCTCGTGGAGTTTCAATGATCATGAAAAGGGTGAGGAATCAGCCCAGAACTACACAGGAGGATCTTGTTAATGATCTCAAGGAAGCTAAGACCTTAGTCACCAAGAAAACAATTGGAAACACACTACGCCGTGAAGGAATGAAATCCAGCAGCACCCGCAAGTACCCCCTGCTCAAGAAAGCACATATACAGGCCCATCTGAAGATTGCCAATGAACATCTGAATGATTCAGAGGAGAACTGGGTGAAAGTGTTGTGGTCAGATGAGACCAAAATCAAGCTCTTTGGCATCAACTCAATTCGCCATGTTTGGAGGAGGAGGAATGCTGCCTATAACCCCAAGAACACCATCCCCACCATCAAACATGGAGGTGGAAACATTATGCTCTGGGGGTGTTTTTCTGCTAAGGGGACAGGACAACTGCACTGCATGAAAGGGACCATGGGGCCATGTACTGTCAAATCTTGGGTGAGAACCTCCTTCCCTCAGCCAGGGAATTGAAAATGGGTCATGGATGGGTATTCCAGCACGACAATGACTCAAAACACACAGCCAAGGAGTGGCTCAAGAAGAAACACAATAAGGTCCTGGAGTGGCCTAGCCAGTCTCCGGCCCTAATCCCATAGAAAATCTGTGGAGGGAGCTGAAGGTTCAAGTTGCCTATCATCAGCCTCGAAACCTTAATGACTTGGAGAGGATCTACAAAGGAGTGGGACAAAATCCCTCCTGAGATGTGTGCAAACCTGGTGGCCAACTACAAGAAACATCTGGACTCTGTGACTGGCAACAAGGGTTTTTCCACCAAGTACTAACTCGAAGGGGTCAAATACTTATTTCCCTCATTGACCTGCAAATCAATTTATAACTTTTTTGACATGCGTTTTTCTGGTTTGTTTTTTGTTGTTATGCTGACTCTCACTATTAAAATACACCTACCATTAACATTATAGACTGACCATTTCTTTGTCAGTGGACAAACATTCAAAATCAGCAGGGGATCAAATACCCGACCCCCCTCCCCCCCCCCCACTCTATATGCTCTGATATTTTTGTCTGTAAGTATACCTGATACTGCCTGACATGCTGTATATAAGGATAATTACATTGGAAAGCATAACAAATATATTTATGAAGTAGCATTAAAGAAAGTGTCAAGTCTGCAACCCCATGTTCCCCATCTGCCATATGTTTACATACTAAACATTTAGAAAGGGCTTCCCAGTAAGGGCGGTAGCTCATTATTGCTGCAGTATAAGGTGCACAGTCATTGAGCTCTTCTGACATTAACTCTTTCCTCTTGTTATCCCCCTCAGGTTCCAAAGCCTGTGGATTACTCTGGACAGCTCTGGTGAGTTGTGACCAATGCTATGTAATTGTTCTATAGACCCCAACCTGCTCAGGATTTGGGGCTAGGGGCCATGGCTGACCTCTCTGTGCCCCCTCAGGTACGCTGGAGCTATGGAGCGTGGACAAGCGGAGGAAGAGCTTATGAACCGAGAGAACAGCACCTACCTAATCCGACACCGGACAAAGGAGAGCAGGGAGTACGCCATTAGCATCAAGTGAGTCTAGTGGATAAGAAAAGGATTTTATATACATACAGCCTTATTAAATTGCGATTCGGTAAATTTTAATGGGCTCTATTTAAGCACACAGCAAATTTTTCTTACAGAAGTTTTTAGTTAGTGAACTTCTATCCAAAAGCAAGGTCTTCACTAACTAAAAACTTCTGTAAAAAAAATATGCTGTGTGCTTAAATAGAGCCCATTAAAATTTACCGAATCGCAATTTAATAAGGCTGATAGTGTTAAAACCTAAAAATCACAACATAAAACCCCAACCTTTACAGATTTACATGTTATAAGCAATCATTTTATTCTGAGATGCTCCATTTCCTTCTCTCACTTCATCCTGTCTGTAACTTTCTCATGAGGGTGTGTCCTTGTAAACTAATGAGCTTATTTTGCATTAAACCGGTTGAAAGCTTTGCTACTTTTAGCTGTCACATTGCAATTGTTTTCACAAAAAATAATAATAAATCAATGAATAAATGCAAGCTTTAACTTATTATCAGTTGTAAACAATTATTATGTGCAAGGATCTGCCATTTCAGAATTTGACCACTGCACTACCCTGCTAAGTATCATTACATGACCCTCAATGCTTGCCCTCCACACTGCCCCTCCACTGTGACTCTCCACACTGCCCCTCTACACTGACCCTCCATGCTGACCTTCTACTGTGACTCTCCAAACTGACCCTCCATGCTGACCCTCTACTGTGACTCTTCACACTGACCCTCTACACTGACCCTCTACTGAGACCCTCTACAGTGACCAGCGCCATGTGTGAGTCACTCAGAGACAGCAGTGCATTTCACAAGAAGGGGTTAATGAATGTCTGCTCAGTGTGGTCCCTGTATTCTCTTTTAGGGGCTCTTTAGAGCTGAAGGTTATAAAACTGGCATAAAAAGCCCCTAACTCTCTTGTTGTGTCCGAGTCTCTCATTGTCTCATTTTTCTCTGTGTCTTTGGGTCTCATTTCTCTCACTGACTCTTGTTCTTTGAGTGTCTCATTTCTCTCTGTTTTTGTCTCACTTTTCTCTTGTGCCTGTCATTTCTTTGTTTACTTCCCAGACTCTCATTGCCAGTCTCAACATGTCTCATTTCTCTCTCTACCTCAATCTCTGAGTGTCTCATCTCATCTTTCTCTCCCTTATCTCAATCTTTGGGTGTCCCATTTCTTTATCTTCCTCTGACAGTCTTAAACCTATATCTCTAAGACTCTGCCTGTCTCATATATTCCTCTTGCTCAGATTTAATTCACTTTACAATTGAAATAAAGAAATCCTTATTCCTCTCCCATTTTCTGGTCTCTTTTTCTCTCTCTCATTCCTCTTCAATCTTGAGGTCTCTCTCTCTCTTGCTCTGTCTTTCTCTTCCATCTTGACCCCCCCTTCCCACTCTCTCATTCTTCTCTCTTCTTGAGGTCTCTATCTCTTTTTCTCTCCCATCTTAAGGTCTTTCTCTCATATTCCTGTCCCAAATTGTGATCTGTCTCTCTCATTCCTCTCCCAAATTGTGGTCTCTTTTTCTCTCTTTCTCATTTTTCTCCTGTCTTCTGGTCTCCTTCTCTCTCTCTCTCTCTCTCTCTCTCTCCCTCTCTCTCTCCCTCTCTCTTTCTCTCTCTCTCTCATTCTTCTCCCTTAATGTGGCCTCTCTCGTTCCACTACCATCTTGTAGTCTCTCTCTCACTCTCCCATCTTGTGGTTTCTCTCATTTCTCTACCATCTTGTGGTCTCTTATTCCTCTGTAATTTTGAGGCCTCTCTCTCCTCTCATTCTTCTCTCAACTTATGGTTCTCTCTCTCTCATTCCTCTCCCATCTTGAGGTCTCTTTTTCTCTCTCATTCCTCTCCGGACTTGTGGTCTCATTCCTCTGTAATTTTAAGGTCTCTCTTTCATTCCTCCCCCAACTTGTGATCTGTCTCTCTAATTCCTCTCCCTTTTCGAGGTCTCTTTTTCTCTCTCTCTCACTCCTCTCCCAAATGTAGGTCTCTCTCTATCTCTCTCATTCCTCTCCCATATTAAGGTCTCTCATTCCCCTCCCGTATTGAGATATCTCTCTCTCTCTCTCTCTCTCTCTCTCTCTCATTCCTCTCCCATATTGAGGTTTCCCCCTCTCTCATTCTTCTCCCATAATGAGGACTCTCTCTTTATCTCTCATTCCCCTCCCATATTGAGGTCTCTCTCATTCCCCTACCATATTGAGGTCTCTTTCTCATTCCTCTCCCATATTGAGGTCTCCCCCTCTCTCATTCTTCTCCCATAATGAGGACTCTCTCATTCCTCTCCCATAGTGAGGTCTCCCTCTCTCTCATTCTTCTCCCATAATGAGGACTCTCTCTTTATCTCTCATCCCCCCCCCCATATTGAGATATCTCTCTCGTTCCTCTCCCAAGATGAGGTCTCCCTCTCTCTCATTCTTCTCCCATAACGAGGCCTCTCTGTTTATCTCTCATTCCCCTCTTATATTGAGGTCTTTCTCATTCCCCTTCCCATATTGAGGTCTCTCTCTCATTCCTCTCCCATACTGAGGTCTCCCTCTCTCTCATTCTTCTCCCATAATAAGGACTCTCTCTTTATCTCTCATCCCCCCCCCCCCCTATATTGAGGCCTCTCTCATTCCTCTCCCATATTGAGGTCTCCCTCTCTCTCATTCTTCTCCCATAACGAGGCCTCTCTCTTTATCTCTCATTCCCCTCTCATATTGAGGTCTCTCTCATTCCTCTCCCATATTGAGGTCTCATTCTCTCTCATTCTGTTCCCATATTGAGGTCCCTCTCTCTCAATCCTCTCCCATCTTGTGGTCTGTCTTTCTTATCCCTCTCCCATCCTGAGGTCTCTCTTTCTCAAATTTTCTCTCCCATCTTTCTCCCTCTCTTTCTCTCCAATCTTGAGGTCTCTCTCATTCCTCTCCCATCTGGAGGTCTCTCTCCCTCTCATTCCTTTCCCATCTTGTGGTCTTTCTATCTCTCCCACTATGAGGTCTCTCACTCTCTCTTTCTCTCTCACTTGTCTCCCTCCTTGCTCTCTCTCCCCTTGAAGGTTAGTTTTGGCAGTCCTTGACGGACCCCCCTTGCATGTGAATGAGGGTCCTCAGCGCCCCATAAAGTGAGTGTAATCAGACTGCATATAAAGTACTAATTGGATTTAAATACGATGTTTGGGGCTGCGCGGGGGCTCCTGCGCCAGCTAAATATAATGTGCTAATGAGTTGTCAGGCTGGTATTGGGGGCCATACATCCTGCCTCCACTATGAATCTGCCATGAGCCTGGCGCTGCCCGCAGGTAATTATTGATCCTGGGCTGATTAAAAGCAAATTTATATTCACAAGTTATGTGCTGCCGGCAGGTACAACAACGAGGTGAAACACATCAAGATCCTGACCAGAGACGGCTGCTTCCACATCGCGGAAAATAGGAAATTTAAAAGTTTAATGGTAAGCATCGATTTTACTAAAAAATGTCACTGAGCTTTATCGCCCCCAGCAATGCCCAGCACTTCTGCCCCCCCAGCGCACTGCCCCCCCCCCCCCCCAGCCCACTGTGCTCTAAGAAACTTTATACATAGGACAGGATCTTCTAAACAATACAAAGACCATCTTGTAAGAAAAGAATGATCTGAAGTGCTGAAAAGTTACTTGGCATAGTTAATCTTATGTACCACTGCAGGGCTCACACATCAGGGTTTCACTTATTTATTTAGCGATAAAATCAGTATCTTGCAAAAAGAAATAGTGCAGCTTTTAAAACTTACATTTGTCTTGGACCTCATCAGATCTGCTTCTCTTCACCCCCTATCAGGTAGTAGAAGATCTGTCCAGAAGGCAGTCCTGATAGTCACTATTGTAGACAAACCTACACCAGACAGAAGTTAGGACAGCCTCCTGGGCATATCCTTATTCATCCGTGGACACCAGACATGGGGTGGAGAGAAGCATTCTGCTGGAAGCAACAATTCTAGAGTGGAAAAGTAAATATAATATGCTACATTGAATTTATTTAGCTCAAATACTGTTTTCATAGTAAATCAGTTAATGATGTCCCAGATTTACTAAGAAGGGAGGCTCATGTTTAACCAGCCTGCTCAAAGTCTGAATTCCCCTTTCTATAATAAAGTCAATCTATTCAATCCATCCATTGAATGCAAACCATAATCTCCAGCTTCATACCTTGGGATTTGCATTGCAAGTAACTTGGATTTGTTTCTGTATACATGGCTAATATTGTATATTCATTAAAATGATCCTAAGTTAACTCATTCTATAACCATGCATCTAATAGTGTATGAACTTAGGAAACGTGATAGACCTGCGGGTGCCAATGTGTATCAGTGTCTGGTATTAGTTATCAGTGCAGTGATGGATACCCAGAATAACATAGACTTGAGGCTTGCAGGCACTTTAAGTTTAGTGAATATATCTAGACTGTGCACTGTCTAGTAAGTAACCCTTTCATGCCCACAAAGACAAAGTGAAGGACTTCCCAAAAAGCTTGAGAATTAGCTCAATATTAGAAGCGGCTGAGATGTTCAGAATGTAATCCCACAGTCTTACTGGGTCTGTATAACAAAAAAATACTGGTTCTAAGAACTTGCAGTCTAATGATATCATGGCAGTATGCCCTGATGGAGAAACTCTGGTTCTGAGGACTTAAAATTAATTGGCATAATGGGGGGCTGCCCCAAAGAAATCCCAATATTTTGGTATAATGACAGAGCTTGCCCAAGGGGCTTACAATCTAGTGGTATAATGAGAGATCCTGCTTGATCACCAAAGTGACTTTCTTTTCTTTGTTCCCGTTCTGGCCGCTTTATTTCAGGTGAAATTGAATTTATAGAAAACAAAACTAAGTGGAATTGTATGTCATTTTGCACATTTACAGCTCTTGTTTATTAATGTTATTTCATTAGTTTTTATAGCTCAGTAATATAATAAAACAATAGAGCGATACAGTATATTCTGGTAATTGTATCGCTGGCAGTAAATAGACACTTTAGGTTATTTTATTCTCAATTAGATTTGTTCGGTGCTGTAAATATTTTGGAATATATTTAAATAGGTCATTAGTGGAGCGCTGGCGATAGGCTTGTGTGTGGGGTGGGAGGCTAATGAGGCTCAAGCACTGGGCGAGGATTTAGATATTGCTTCACATATGAGATACAAGTGCAGGAAAATACATCACCTGCTTGGAAAAGAGGTTAAAGTCAAGGTCATGTTTTATCAAAATATTAAGATAACAGCACAGTGCTAGTCATTCATAATATCGATAACAGGCGGTAAAGTGCGCTGTACAGTAAAGGTAGAATTGGAGTAATAGCATTGTGATAAAATGTTTCCTTTTGTAACCTTTTTTTAAATCAAATATGTAAATTTTATAACAAATAATAGAATTATAAAGAAAACTGAAACAAAGTAACAATTAAAAACACAACATTCCGACGTGCTCATGGTGATATAGGACAGGGCACTCAGTTTTGACTGAATTTGACATCCTTGACGGTGCCCTTTGTAAGCTGGTGCCCTGGGTAGTTGCCAATCTCGCCCGTATGGTAGAGCTGATCCTGCATACAGGTGATGCCACTCCGGGATTGAGGCTCAGTGATTCTCTCTCTTTCCGTGGCAGGAGCTGGTGGAGTATTACAGACACCAGTCCCTACGGGAGGGGTTCAGGAGTCTGGATACCACGCTGCTGCTCCCCTATAAAGCCCCAGATATCCAGGCTGGACTGATGAGCGCCCACTCCCATGGAAACAGTAAGTACTGGCTATTGGACTCAGGTTAGGGAGCTGGGGGGTCTCAGCTAGATATTTCTATTTAGTTTTTATTATGTTCTTGGGTTAGATCAGGGGTCTCCAAACTCAGGCCTGGAGGGCCACACCCAGGCCTGGATTTGTGGATAGGTGAGACTATTGCTTCTTCAGTCATCCTGATTGACTCACCTGTGCACAGAAAGGAAATCCTCAAATCCAGCCCTGGGTGCGGCCCTCCAGGACCGAGTTTGGAGACCCCTGGGTTAGATAATAGATTGGGAATGAAAAAAGGAAATTAACCCTGTAGATCCTGGAATGCATTTCTCTGTATAGTGTGGCAGTGAGTCTGTAATGTGATAGTGATGCATGGTAACCCTGCATAATTACCGTGATGCTCAGCAGTGCTTTATAATGTGGCAGCAACTCTGTAACGTGGCTGTGATTATGTGATGTCTCTGTGGTTCTCACACTCAATGTGGCTGCGACTTTAAAGGGACACTGTCATCTAAACTACAAATTTGTATATTCTTAAAGAGCATTTTCTGAGATATTTAGCATTGTTTGTGTTGCATTATTATGCAAATGTACAGCTCAGTATGCTAATGTGTGACACACTTTGCTTGATTGCATGGGGAGAGGATCTAACTGCATAATATCACCGGTAGTAGGTAGTGGTTGTTTGTTTACTGATTAGCACCTCAAAATAGCTAATTAGTATTTGCAAGCTTCACATTTGTATAATAATGCAGTTTTTGTATACAATGTATACCCAATATAAATGCTATTCTCTTGGCATACACATTGCCAAAAAAAAAAAAAAAGGTTACTCATAAACATAATACATATTAAAGTAAAAAATGTTTAATTATGATTATTATAAATACTAAAGATACCTATAAAGTCTTCAAAGGGTTAAAGATCCATTTAAAGCATTTTAGAAAGATCAGTTGTAACCCTGATCCTCTATCTGTGCATGATCATGTAGATGTAGGTGTCAGTTTGAGCAGATAACAAACTGTAACCAACTTCAATATTTGTGTAACATATCTCAGCATACATGTGTGTAAGAAATCATTTTTTATTGGGCCCCATATGCTAGCATTCCTGGTACCCCCCAGAAGGCAGCCTTGCATGACTGTGACTATGTAACGTGGGTGTTATTCTATGTGATGCTCAGTCTCACTTTGTAACGTGGCTGCTCTCTGCTTGTCTGTCTCTCTCCAAGCCACGTCTGTGCTCTGTGGGTTTGCTTTTGTTGCTGCTCCTGAGTACAGCTTTGTGCCCCCCTCCGACGCCCCCTTCTGGTCAGGTAGTTATTATCTGCTTTGTGTCTTCCCTCTGCATGTGTCATTCCATCAGCGCTGCCAACTGGTACTGTATATACTCTAAACTATCGATTGAAGAGCAACAACTGGGAATGTAACAGTCACGCATTTAATGTATTGTATTATTTTGCGTTCCAAATGCTGTTTATTGTTGTCATCTCTGAGCCTCTTGTTCTCTGAGCATGTTGTATACTGGGGACTGCCTGTCCTAATATAGAGGGACCTGGGGACATGAGGGTTGGGATTGCAAATGGGAGTTTTATGAGGGTATATGGAGTAATAGGAGGAGGCATTAGAAGAACTATATGTCAACTTTATCCTTATACATCAATTAATCCACATCTTATTCTTCCCAAGCCCACTCCCCACTCACTGATCTCTCTCTAGATCCTCTCATTTGCTTTGTGTCCCTTGCAGTCAGTCACAGTATAGCAACTTTGTATTCTGTGCATGCTTTTTTTAGCCCATATTAAGATGTATTGTCTGTGTTCCCACAGTGCTCAGCCCCAAGATCCTTGGAATTGCCATTGCCCGCTATGATTTCTGTGCCAGGGACATGAGAGAGTTGTCACTGGTCAAAGGAGACTTGGTTAAGATTTACTCGAAAGGTGGAACGAATGGCTGGTGGAGGGGAGAGTCTAACGGGAAGGTAAGTCAGAGGCCCGGGTGGAGAATTTAGTAAATGAACAGTGTAGTAGTTTTATATTCACTATTTTCAAAAAACATTATATTCTGTTACTGGTATAATCTCCATGCAATCAGAAAAAGCAGCCTGGAATGCATGGGATGTCATTATAGAAAAAGAATCATGTAAAACGTGAGAGGAAAGGTGGAAAATACTACAGAACAACTAGTGAACAGATGGGATCACTTCCCAATAGAGGTGGGCATAGACATAACTTGAAAGATGATGCTAGCTAAGGGTCCAGTCTACTCATAATGTCTGATTTGGCTTTCCTCGCTATAGGTTGGTTGGTTTCCATCCACGTATGTAGAAGAGGACGACTGAATATATAGTGATGATGAGTACAACACTGGGAGGATCCCTGATGTCCTCTAAGCTCTGCTGTCCAAGATATCTATCCAATGACAGTCTGAATGCCCCGATGGAACACCACTCTAATGGACAGTTGGCCGAATACAGGATTCACTGTGAAGAACCCAGTGTGGTGACCTGGGCTTCCATCCATGGAACTGAACACTGACCTCATCGGAGGAGCATGGAAGTGACAAGGACGTGGGCTGCACAGGCTGTTAGGGTTTGGGGTCTGAAGCCAGAGAGATCAGTGACTGAAAAAAATGCCTGTCCTGTGGAGAGACACAGAAAGAGAGACGGAGACAGCCTCCAAGAGACTTGAGGCAGAGGCAGCAGAAATGTACACTGTGAACCCACTTGCTTCCCCACACTTAACCCACCTGTCCCCTCCAGATGAGACCCACCTGTCCCCTCCAGATGAGACCCACCTGTCCCCTCCAGATGAGACCCACCTGTCCCCTCCAGATGAGACCAAACTGCCCCCTTAAGATCAGACTCTTCTGTCCCCTCCAGATCAGACCAGCCTGTCTTCTCCAGATGAGATCCACCAACCCCCTCTCCGGGTCAGATCCACCAACCCCCTCTAGATTAGCCCCCTCCAGATCAGACCCACCTGCCCCGTCCATATAAGACCTAACTTCCCCCTCCAGGTCCAATCCACCTCTCTTTCGGTTAGACCCACCTGGCCCTCCTAGATCAGATCCACATCTCTCTATAGATCAGACCACTCTGTCCTCTATACTCTCCAGATCAAAACAGCCTGTCTCCTCCAGATGAGACCTACCTGCCCCCTCCAGATCAGATCCACCTCTACCTCTAGATCAGGCCCCTCTGTCCCTCAAGGTCAAACCTGCTTGTTCCCACAATTCAGAGCTGCCTGTCCCTCAAGGTCAGATCCATATGTCCCTCCTAGATCTTCCCCCCATAACAGACTCTTCTGTGCCCCTTATATGTGTCTCCCAAGAATGAGATCAACTTGCTCTGCAAGAACAGACCCAGCTACCTTCTCTAATCAGAGCCAAATAACCACCCAGATCAACTCCAATGTTCATCCTAGATCTCTCCCCAGATCAAGCCCACCTGTTCCCCTGTACCCCCACATATTTAGGGGGCAGTGGTATCTAGGGAGATGTAGGATAACAACATCCCCTAGTTCCTCTTCCCTATAGATACCCAACATATGTGCTTTCTAGATAACACCCACCTTCCCCAAGATCCCAGATCCAGTTAACCACTTTGAGTTTTAGTCCATCCATGCTCACAGCTTCATCACAATGTGAATTAATGTAAATATGTTGTGTTTTATCAAAGATAATTTATTGTGTAGGCAAATATACAATTGTATTTGTTTCTGAGCATATATTCAAAGGAGCGGATATGGCCGACCCTTCAGAACATATTTTAAACACTTGCTCCATGGAGGGTCTGATATTTTGCTGCTTCTGACTTAAAGGGACACATGAGATATCTCAATATAGTGAGATGGTGAAGTACTAATAAAATGTGAATATTTCCAAATGGAAGTTATTAAGCATTGTATTTAGTAATAGAAAAATAATTTGAATTTACTACTTTTGGCTGTCACTCAGCTTACGAGATCCTCCCACTAGTTTGGATTAATGGCTTCCTTTTGCATATGACTTTTGAGGTACTAAACAGTAAGCAGACAAACTCGCTTGATACTTCAGATGCCATGTGCAAAAGGAAGCCATTATTCTACTAATGTGGTAATTATGCACTGATAACAAAACAAGTATAGTGGCTGTTTTTGGTGACTAAATGGCATTTGTAATATTTTCTAGTTCCAAGTATTCATATTTTATTAGTATCTTACTCCACTATCATCACTGGGACCTCTGCTGTGTCACTTGAATGATAGCTTTTTTTTCATTTTGTCAAATTTACCGTAACCGGATATGAAAATATTCAGATAAATCCTGTTTGGCTAGATGTCATGCACATGTGAATATGAACCAGTTTAGTGAATAATGGCCAATTTGATCGTAACTGGAATGTTCCTAACTATAGCCCATTAAGTCTGAGGTACAAACCGGTAGAATGTATATTGTGTATAGATGTTTGTGTGTAAATGTTCCTGTACAGTCTGCTCACCCATCAGTGTTACAAAGACATGAAATATATTTGTATAATATCATTTTAATCTTTCTCTGCCAGTTCCATCAGTGTTGTGTTGTTTTCTGAAGTCTCTGAGAGCAGAAGGGTTAAGAAATGCTATATTGCACCAATTAAAGTGACAAAGCAGAGATATAATTTAAAACTAGTAGTAATTGTAAATACTTTATCAATGGAAAGTGTGCATATTTTTACAGAAGATACAACTTTTGTGGATCAAAAAGCCTTTCTGATCCTCCCTAAAAAAACTTTTTATCTTTGTCTTGGAAATTCAACATTCCTAATCACTGATGATCTGCACATGCTCAGAGTGATTGAGTAAAATTGCAGCTAAATGCTGGAAATTATTGATAGCCAAAAGTCATTGCTTGATATACCCCTCACTATAAGGCCTTATGTTGCTCCATGTACCCCTCACTATAACTCCTTTTAGTGTTCCATATACCTCTCACTATAACTCCACCTATTACTGCATATACCTCTCACTATAACTCCACCTATTACTGCATATACCTCTCACTATAACTCCACCTATTACTCCATATACCTCTCACTATATCTCTTTCTGTTGCTCCATATACCTCTCAGTATAACTCCTCCTATTACACCATTTGGCCCTATAACTCCTTCTATTGCTCCTGTTTTACACATACTTATTATGTTGTGCTGTATGAACAAGTTTAAAGATAATTAACTAACCACGAGGCTTGTAACTGTGCAACTCATTTACATATTAATGCAGGAAGCTCCTCCCTCCTATGGTTTACTGCTGCTGTAACCTGAGGATAACTGCGCCCCAGTGTCTGCCCTTTGTGCGTTTGTCCCTCTCTGTGCTAGCTGCCCCATGCTGCTCTGCTGCCCCCTACTGTCACTTACCTGGAGGTGTCACTGACCTGAGGTGCCACTTACCTGAAGGTGTCACTGGCCTGGAGGGGTTACTTACCTGGAGGTGTCACTGACCTGGAGGGGTTACTTACCTGGAGGTGTCACTGACCTGGAGGTGTCACTTATATGGACGTGTCACTTTCCTATAAATATGTCAGGCGGCAGCTGCTCTGTGTATTGTTCCATGTCCATTAAATTAATTACAGATTTAAAGCACAAATCGGCAGAAAATGGCCTGACTGACAAGACCTGTGACCCTTGTTAGGACACTACTGACATTTAGATAAAACAGGCATCATTTAATTTACAGAACATGCCCACAACTTTGAAGATGTTTTTTTCTTTTATTGTGAAGCAAACAACAAAAAGGACAAAATAACAGAAAAAAGTCAATGTGCATAACTATTCACCCCCCTAAAGTCAATACTTTGTAGAGCCTCCTTTTGTGGCAATCACATGTCCAAGTCGCTTTGGATAAGTCTCTATGAGCTTGCCACATCTTACCACTGGGATTTTTGCCCATTCCTCCTTGCAAAACTGTTCCAGCTCCTTCAAGTTGGATGGTTTGCGCTTGTGAACAGAAATCTTTAAGTCTGACCACAGATTTTCTATTGGATGGAGGTCTGGGCTTTGACTAGGCCATTTCCACACATTTACATGTTTCCCCTTAAACCACTCAAGTGTTGCTTTAGCAGTGTGTTTGGGGTCTTTGTCCTGCTGGAAGGTGAACCTCCGTGCTAGCCTCAAATCACGCACAGAGTGGGACAGGTTTTGCTCAAGAATATCCCTGTATTTAGCACCATCCATCTCTCCCTCAACTCTGACCAGTTTCCCAGTCCCAGCTGCTGAAAAACATCCCCACAGCATGATGCTGCCACCACCATGTTTCACTGTGGGGATGGTGTGGTTTGGGTGATGTGATGTGTTGGGTTTGCGCCAGACATAGCGTTTTCTTTGATGGTCAAAAAGTTACATTTTAATTTCTTCAGACCAGAGCACCTTCCTCCATACATTTTGGGAGTCTCCCACATGCCTTTTTGCAAACTCAAAACGTGCCATTTTGTTTTTTGCTGAAAGTAATGGCTTTCTTCTGGCCACTCTGCCATAAAGCCCAACTCTATGGAGCGTACGGCTTATTGTCGTCCTATGTACAGATACTCCAGTCTCTGCTGTGGAACTCTGCAGCTCCTCCAGGGTTACCTTAGGTCTCTGTGCTGCCTCTCTAATTAATGCCCTCCTTGCCCGTTCTGTGATGGGCGGACGTCTCTTGGCAGATTTGCTGTTGTGCCATGTTCTTTCCATTTGGTTATGATAGATTTGATGGTTCTTCTGGGGATCATCAAAGATTTGGATATTTTTTTTATAACCTAACCCTGACTACATTGTCCCTTACTTGTTTGGAGAGTTCCTTGGTCTTCATGGCAGTGTTTGGTTAGTGGTGCCTCTTGCTTAGGTGTTGCAGCCTCTGGGGCCTTTCAAAAAAGGTGTGTATATGTAATGACAGACACTTAGATTGCACACAGTTGGACATCATTTCACTAATTATGTGACTTCTGAAGGCAATTGGTTGCACCAGAGCTTTTTATGGGCTTCATAACAAAGGGGGTGAATACATACGCACATGACACTCTTCTGTTTTCTATTTCTAAAAAATCGTTTTATGTATATATTTTTCTCATTTAACTTCACCAACTTAGACTATTGTGTTCTGATCCATCACATAAAATTCAGATTAACAAAACATTGAACTTAAGGCTGTAATGTAACAAAATAGGTAAAAAGTCAAAGCGAGTGAATACTTTTGCAAGGCACTGTAATAGAAGCTTAAAGCCAACAGAATAAAGGCTGTTGTCTTCTGTTTAGTAGGATTTTATTTGCTATATGTTGTCTTTAGTTTAGTAGGATTTTATTTACTATATGTATGTTGTGGGAATCCCAAACCTGAATTTAGGTGCCAAGAACAATCTGGGATTGAAGGGTAATGATGCCTTACAGGTGCACTTATTTGGTAGCTCAGTCACTATGATGAAGGTCAAGTGTGATTAGTTAAATAGATACAGAAAGGGCTCCAACATAATGTGTATATATATCATATATATTTTAATATCATTCACTTCCGCACAACATGTCTGGGTCCTTTCCCTCTTGAAATTCGCCAAACATAACACCAACCGCTAGATGGCGCTGCCGATTTTCAGTGCCCATACCATAGAGTTAGGGTTAGGTAAAATTTCAGGGTTACGGTGAGGGTTAGGGTAACCTTCTAAGGTTACAACTTGTGCAAAATATCCACAGCGCCATCTAGCGGCGAATTTACAACGGGATAGATCCCATGTCTGTAACACTCTACTAAAGGAAAAATAATGCTAAAACATTTATGTGAAATGAAGCAAACTGCCACTGAGCTTAATTCACAACTGTATTCTGATTGGAATGAATACAGCTTTGATGTCAAATTAGTGTGAGAAAAAAATATATAAGCAAAAAAATCACCTCTATAACACATAGACTTATCACACCATCTGTCTGTGACACAGCCTGGAGTTGACGTCCCTGCGGCTGCCTTTTTTTCCACAGCTTTACTGGTGCCTCCTGCTGCAGTTCCTCCTACAGATGGAAAAAATAGGCCTCAAGATGGTGGGAAAATAATATAAGTTCAGTGTCAGTTTAAAAAAAAAAAATCAACTTTGTTCTAATAATAAATTGAAAACGTTACTTATACTGATATTTACTACTTAAAAACTATGAAATCCGGACCATGACCCTGTCCCTTTAATATCTAGCAATAGTTTTAGGACTGGGGCATTTTAGTTTCTGATTTTGATCACTTCTATAATTATGATCCATTTTCTAAAATATTTATACAGACTCGTCAACATTAATTTATTTATAATTAACTCCATTAATGTGTTACATTGTAACATTTAACAAAAATAAAAGTGACAAAGTTACTGGCTTTGCTTATTATTTATTTCATCGATATTTTGTGCTAATGATATTTTTAAAGATTCTATTCAAGATAAACATGGTGAATTATAATATGCTAAAACATCACAAAGGTCAATCCAATACATTATATGACATCTTTTTCAGTTAAAAAGTGCAGGTCCTGTCTATCTATTTATCTATCTATCTATCTATCTATCTATCTATCTATCTATCTATCTATCTATCTATCTATCTATCTAGAAAGGGGCCAATATATCTAAGGATTTAAAAAAGATCAGAGGTGAAGTATCTTCCAGAAAAAAGAGGAGCAAGAACAAGAGCCAGGAATGTGAGGAAGTTCCATTTTAGAGAAAGGGTAGTTGATAAGTAGAACAGTCTTCCAGTGGAAGTTGTTGGTTAAGATACACTTAGAAATGTACGCATATCTGAGATAAACACAAGTCTATCTTAAGGATATTTAAGACAAACGTTGTAGGTTGATCTAATGGGTGCACTAGATGGACATTTTTGTTCTTATCTGCCATCAAATCTTGAGGTAGGAGACTGTTTGAGAAGTGGGGGATGAGAGGCCGGAGACGGGTTAAGAGGTGGGGAAGTTTAAAGGTAGGGGCAGTTGAGAGGTGGGGGATGGGTTGAAAGGTGGGGGTTGAGAGGTCAGGGAAGTTGAGAGGTGGAGGAATGAGAAGTTGGGGCAATTGAAAGGTGGAGGTTGAGAGGTAAGGGAATGAGAGGTAGGCGCAGTTTCGATGTGGGGGGGATTGGTTCAGAGATGGGTTGGTGTTGAGAGGTCAGGAAAATGTTGAGAAGTGGGATGGAGACGGTTAAGAGGTGGGCAGTTGAGAGGTCGGGACGCATTGAGAGGTTGGGGCCTGTTTGAGAAGTGGGGAATGAGAGGAAGGGGCCTGTTTGAGAAGTGGGGAATGAGAGGCCGGGGACACGTTGAGAGGTGGGGTGGAGAGGTCGGAGACGGGTTGAGAGGTGGGGAGTGAGAGTTCAGGGACGGTTTGAGAGGTGGGGAGATTTAAAGGTAGGGCCAGTTGAGAAGTGGAGGAATGAGAAGTTTGGGCAATTGAAAGATGGGGGTTGAGAGGTCGGGCAGTTGAGAGGTGGGGGAATGAGAGGTCGGACACGGGATGAGAGGTAGGGGGAGTTGAGAGGTGGGGGATGGAGAGGTTGGGACTGCTTGAGAGGTGGGCGCGGTTGAGAGGTCAGGGATAGGTTATGAGATTGCTTCAGAGGTGGGGTTGAGAGGTCAGGGATATGTTGAGAAGTGGGATGGAGAGATCGGAAATGGTTAAGAGGTGGGGGGTTGAGAGGTGGGTGGATGAGAGGTAGGGGACTGGTTGAGTGGTGGGTGTGGTAGAGAGTTCAGGGATAGATTATGAGATTTGTTCAGAGGTGGGGTGGGGTTGAGAGGTCAGGAATATGTTGAGAAGTGGGATGGAGAGGTCGGAGATGGTTAAGAGGTGGGGGGTTGAGAGGTTGGTGGATAAGAGGTCAGGAACGCAATGAAAGGTTGGGGCAGTTGAGAGGTGGGGTGGGTGAGAGGTCAGTCACTGGTTGGGAGGTGGGTTGGAGTTGAGAGGTCAGGGATGGGTTGTTAGGTCGTGGATGGGTTAAGAGGTGAGGGGGAGTTGAGAGGTCAGGGAAGGATTCCAAGGTCAGGGAGGAGTTGAGAGGTCGGCGACCAGTTACGAGGTCGGCATTGGTTGAATGGTTGGGGGGTTGAGCGGTGGAGGGGCCTTGTATCTGGCACTTTCTCGTTCTTTTACTGAATATGTAACGGATGAGGAAACATTTTGATTTTATCAGTTATCAGCAACGTCCGGACCGCCCGTCAGCACCGGGGATGGAGCGTCAGCGAGCGTGAGACAGACAGTGTGAAGGATACTTAGTCTGGAATACACCCCACGCTGACAGCATGACACTAATGTATTCGCTCCTCTGCTTTTTACATAATACAAATATGGCAGACGGTAATTAGCGTAAACTCCCAGCATCCTTCTATACGCAGCAGAGAGAGTCAGAACAAAAACAGGGATTTGCACTGTGCCCTGCTGAGGGTGGGTGATGTCAGGGGAGGGGGCGTACAGGAAAATTATAGGGCTGTGCACGGGGGATAAAGCTTCTGTGATAGGATGGCGGGGGCGGCATTTAATGTTATATCATATTCCAATTAAATAAAGTGAACTTGTTACAGGCTATGATTTTATATAGGATTAACAAGACTAGAGAATCACGGCAGTTGTGTAAGAGTTAATCCTCAGACAGGCCTAGACATGCAGGCTCTGAAAGGACCAAACATCACAAGCTCCCTGCCCATGGCAAACTGCTCTACATAATCACAGCACTGACAGCCAGTCATGTAAGAGTTAATAATCAGACAGTCCTAGACTGGCAGGTTCTGAAAGGACCAAACATCACAAATACCCTACAGAGCTCAGTCTGATTTATCGGGAGTTATGACTGAGTTTGATGGGTTTCCAGCTGAGACTTTCTGTAATTCAGAGGTTTCGGTAAAGAAATGAGCAATAAAATAAAGGCAATAAAACAGATAGCGAGTGCAGCGATTATATTAATATTCAGAGATCTAAAAAATTCCTAAACTGAGCCGGTGCCAGGTTTTATGGAGACTTTAGATTTGAAATATAGTGAAGAGATGGAAATGTTTTGTATTACTGTTATGGGGATAGGGTTATATGGAGTGATTGGGTGGTTATATGGGATAGTTGAAAAAGCTATAAGGAGAGGTTATACAAAATCATTATAACTGGTTGCAGGGAAGACTATATAAAGTAATAAAAAGGCTTATAGGGAGGGGTAATATGGAGTAATATATTATAGGGAGGGGTTATATGGAGTAATATACATAGTCATAGGAAGGGGTTATATGGAGTAATATAATGAGTTATAGGGAGGGGTTATATTGAGTTAACACCTGGAATCTATATTATCATACACTATTTAACAGTTGAAAGCACTTTGGATAATAGTTTAATAATAGTTATACAGAGGGGTTATATGCAGCAGTAGAAGGAATTTAGAGTTGAGTTATAAGGACTAATAGGAAGACTTACAGAGAGAATCATATGGAAAAACAGGCACATTTGTCAGCAATTGCCCCTCTGAACTCCCTAAAGCTCATGTTCATTGCCAGAGGAGTTATAGTGAGGTGTTATTTTGTGTAACAGAAGCATGAATAGTATGTGGAATCTCTCCCACAATGCACTGAGCAGCACATTATAAATAGATGGTGTTTGATCTCCAGGGTCTCCCTAGAAAGAGATTTGCAGCTCTCCGGCTCCGTGTATTTCATCCTGAGCGAGTGCTGCGTGCGGGTTTGTGATGCGAGAGCAGAGCGAGCAGCATGGACGCCACAGTGCCAGGAAAATGGCAAAAAATAACAAACCTTAAAACAAAACTCATTTGCCGGCACAAGATAAATGCTTCCTAGAAAATAACATTTTCTGAAGTATTCCTCTCGGAGGCGGCTTCGAAATACGCGATAACCCCGTAATGTTCCTGAGCTATAAAAATCTACAATTTATTCCCACAGAGCCTGAGACAGGCCGCCGAAAAAACTCATGAACACCACAAATACAAGAAAATACACCCATTTACCTAATATTATATATTTCTCCCAGAATATGAACCATTTTAAGGGGTAAAGGAGCACAGAAGTGGACTTCTATGTTAGGCCAATCTATGACCAGCAGATTTCATTCTCTACACTGATTTTGCAGAATATTATGGTGTAGAGTTATAAGGTTGATCCAGTCTGTGTACCAGCCCCGGGTTCTATATGGAGCAACATGAAGGTTTATTGGGACGTATTATATGAATCAACAAATAAAGAAAAAATACCTCTCTTAAAGGCATATCTAAGTTTCCTGGATTATTAATGCATCTGATAGAGGCAAATTAATAGTGTATGAAAACAGTTTAGCAAAAAGTTAGCAAAATGTCTTGTAAATACTGACAGTTGAAAATTTGGCTAAATTAGCATTAATTTCATAATTTTTTTTGGCCAATCAGGTTGGCTAAAACATTTGATTTAAACGGTGGAGTTCCTGTTTGTGCTGCAGAGCAGCCTAGGATATGTAGTGTGGCACTATGTTAGGTGCTATGGCAGCAGTACAGTATAGACAGGAAGCAGCAGCGAGTCATATCCCAGCAGTGACTTGGGGTCTGACATCAATGCTCTCCTATTCACTGAGGAAGAAACAGCAGGTGAATAATGGGTTAAATTGATCCCCTAATGCTGCATACTGATTGGATGAGGATCAGGGGCCTGTGTAGACACTCCTCTGGGGGTGTCAACATAATCAGAGGGATTTTTAGATATTAATAAAAATAAAGTGTTTTATGACATGTGCTGCATATATAAAGGATGCTTTTTGCCTATAGAGTGAAGACATGTTATACCCAGGAAACTTGGATATGCCTTTAATAACCAACTCAAACTGCACTAATTATTCAACCCCACATAATTACCTCATTGCAGTGCACTTGATAGCTTATAAGATACTATACTATTTTGGTAAGGCACTTTAATAATTGATATTGTGTATTGGTAATTATTATATACCGTATGTTATTCTGCGCTATAGCGGCATTTTTATTTACACACACTGGTATATATATTTGTTGCCATAACTACATTGACACAAACTATATCTGATATACCTCATATATATGGTAAACCATATAAGATCATCTCTGTATGTGTTGATGTCCAATTATTTATAGTGATATATTATGATTGATGCGACAATCACATATAATAGTTGTCGTAATTGCAAGTTTGTCGGTAACGCAATGTTAAAAGTTCCGGGTTGCACATTCGTAATAATCGCCGAAGGCCTGAAAGTTGAGGTCTGCAATGAGCGCAGAAGGCGAGGCCCATAAAATAGAGGGGGCAATGGGCCGCGATGATCGCCGAAGGCTAGTAAGAGAGGCTGAGACCGGTTTCAAAGTTATGGGCTTAAAAACAAAAATGCTGCCGTATTTTTTTTCAAGCCCGTAACTCAGAAGCTGTTGGGAAGCCGCCAAAAGACGCCAATTGAATAAAAAAAAGCTACCAACCTCACTTATGGGCTCCCTTCCTCCTCCTAAGGCAGGGAGTCCATAAGAGAGGTTGAAAGCTAATTTGCTATTCAATTAGCGTCTTTTGCCAGCCTCCCAATGGCTGGCGAGTTACGGCCTTGAAAAAAAATGGCGGTGTTAAACCCGTAAATTTTGAAAAAAAGTTACAGGTTTAACAGCCGCCAAGCCCGCAAATGTTTGGTAAGCTGTGAGAGGGGGCCAAAGAGAGACAGGGCACGGAGAGAGGGGGAAGAGACTAACCTTGTAATGGGATCCGAAGGCGCTCATTGCGAGGTCCGCAAACTAGAGGGAGGGAGAGCATCGCATTTTGTTGCAAACAGCATTACCAGGCTTCCAATTTTATTGCGGCCATTTTTGACGGGCAAGTCGCTAGTTACAATATAAATTGCTGTCACTTAATTTTTTTGTGGATGGAACAGACAGTAGATATTTTTACTTTTTAGTCACTCTCATTGACCTTCAAATGGAATAGATTCCCTTCTATAGATCTTATAACTTGAGACCCCATTACATGGTTAATTATTCTCTAATATAGTTGTAGACGTATAATGAAAATACATTATAGAATAGGGTTATATGGTTATGAGGAGGTTATATGCTGTAAATTCATTGCTGTATGACATATGGTGAAATAGGAGGGTATATAGGGAGGCAATATACAGTATGAAGAAAAATACATTATAGGAAGTGGTCATATGGAGTAATGGGAGGAGTTATGGGAGGTTTTACTAAGTAATATGTTTCATTATAGGACTTTATATAGAGTTATAGGAACAGGATATATATATTTATAGGTATGGGTTATATAGTGTTATAAAGATTGGTTATATAGACTTATAGGGGCAGGTTATATTGAGTTATAGGATCAGGATATAAAGAGGTATAGTGCCAAGATATATAGAGTTATAGGGGAAGTTTATATAGTATTATTATAACCTTCCCCTATAACTATATATATTCTGGGATGGGTTATATAGTTATAGGGACAGGTTTTATAGAGTTATTCCCCTTCTACTTTACGGATGAGCGCCAAATGTGCTCGTCGCGAACCCCGCAATGAACGCATACGGCGCTCATTGCCGACCTTGGCAAACCTGCAACTTTCAGGCCTCGCAGTGAGTGCCTTTGGCGCTCATCAAGAGCCCTGCAATGAGCGCCTTTGGCGCTCATTGCGAATGCGCAACCTGTAACTTTTGACATTGTGTTACCAATAAACTCGTAATTACGACAACTATTATATGTGATATGTACAGGATATATAGAGTTTGGGTTTTATTAGTGTTGTAGGAACAGGATATATAGAGTTATATGGATGGGTTATATAGACTTATAAGGACAGGCTATGTAGAGTTATAGGGACAGATTATATAGAGTTATATGGAAGGGTTATATAGACTTATAGACAGAGACAGATTTATTTGCACTGATTTAGACCCAATGCCGCTGTTTGTTATTAATTAATCCTCCTGATGAGATTTATTTCCCTAAATGCATCAGAATTCTCTCCCAATCATTACGGCCGGGAAATCAATGTCTGCGTTTGACCGGGTACTTAATCCCAGTATTGATCCTGTCTGTGTACCAGCCCCGGGTCCTGCACCGCCTGCACCGCCTGCGCCTGCGCCTCATCAATCGCAAGGACACAGAATGAATACAGTAGGGACTCATTAACCCCCTGAGTGCCTGATAATGGAAAGTCACCTCACGGACAGACGGACTCAAACACTGGACGTCACTTTAGGATGGGGTCTGGGGCAGAAGTCACTTTTATGAACTAAAACCTGGTCTGTTGATTTGATAAGCAGGACATTGGTGTATCAAGTTGGTGAAATAAATAAGTTATTTCGGGGGCCAGCGATATGCATTTAGAACCAAAGACAAATACTTGGAAATTAAAACCGTGGAGATATAAAAATACCTCACATTTTAAGGACAGTCCAGTCTGTAAATGCCCAGCAAATTCCCAATGAACTTTATTAAGTCCTGTCAAATCTCCTCAAAGCGCTACATATTAAGTTGCTATTATACAGTGTTTTTAGTTGAGTGTATTTGGAGACATTTGCTGCTTTAACATCAAGTTCAACAAGTATAGAGCTAAAACCCCTTTCAGGGACAGCTCACCCAATGATTAATTCTACAAACAGGTAAATTGTGGCCCAGCTCAGCATATCCCAGCACCACCCACTGGACTCTCCCCGGGGTAATCTACTGAAAGAATAGACACTGATTTATGAGCCAATTAATTGTACAGATGGAAAAAAAACATAGTTATAACAAATGTTTGTCACATGCCCCCCACAGAAGCCCCCCACAGCAGGAGGAAAATAAGCAGCGGCTGAGTGAAAATAAAATTCAATATATATTTATGAGGCTGTTAGGAACTTAGACTCGTTAACAGTAAAGCTTGAGGTGGGAAAGAGATAACAATGTATCATAACTGCCATTGGGAATGGGCAACGGAAACCGTTCTAGGTCCTGGATACTATGGTATAGGCCAGGATACTATAGTGTAAGCTGGAATAGTATACTGGAGGAATGGGTACTATAGTGGAGTCCGAGGTACTGTCGTGTAGACCAGAGATACTATAGTGTAAGCTGGGAAAGTATACTGTAGGACTGGGTACAATAGTGTAGGCCGGGGTACTATAGTGTAGACTAGAGATACTATAGTGTAAGCTGGGAAAGTATACTGAAGGAATGGGTACTATAGTGTAGTCCGAGGTACTGTAGTGTAGACCAGAGATACTATAAGCTGGGAAAGTATACTGGAGGAATGGGTACTATAGTGTAGGCCAGAGATACTATAGTGTAAGCTGGGGAAGTATACTGGAGTACTGTGTACTATAGTGTAGGCCGGGGTACTATAGTGTAGACCAGAGATACTATAGTGTAAGCTGGGGAAGTAAACTGGAGGACTGGGTACTATAGTGTAGGCCGGGGTATTATAGTGTAGACCAGAGATACTATAGTGTAAGCTGGGAAAGTATACTGGAGGACTGGGTACTATAGGGTAGGCTGGGGTACAATAGTGTGGACCAGAGATACTATAGTGTAAGCTGGGGAAGTATACTGGAGGACTGGGTACTATAGGGTAGGCTGGGGTACTATAGTGTAGGCCAGAGATACTATAATGTAAGCTGGGAAAGTATACTGGAAGATTTGGTACTATAGTGTAGGCCAGAGATACTATAGTGTAAGCTGGGGAAGTATACTGGAGGACTGGGTACTATAGTGTAGACCAGAGATACTATAGTGTAAGCTGGGGAAGGATACTGGAGGATTGGGTACTATAGTGTAGGCCGGGGTACTATAGTGTAAGCTGGGAAAGTATACTGGAGGACTGGGTACTATAGTGTAGGCCAGAGATACTATAGTGTAAGATGGGAAAGTATACTGGAGGATTGGGTACTATATAGTGTAAGCTGGGGAAGTATACTGGAGGATTGGGTACTATAGTGTAGGCCGGCGTACTATAGTGTAAGCTGGGAAAGTATACTGGAGGACTGGGTACTATAGTGTAGGCCAGAGATACTATAGTGTAAGATGGGAAAGTATACTGGAGGATTGGGTACTATAGTGTAGGCCGGGGTACTATAGTGTAAGCTGGGAAAGTATACTGGAGGACTGGGTACTATAGTGTAGGCCAGAGATACTATAGTGTTAGATGTGAAAGTATACTGGAGGATTGGGTACTATAGTGTAGGCTGGGGTACTATAGTGTAGGCCAGAGATACTATAGTGTAAGCTGGGAAAGTATTGTGACGAGACCAATCTCGCCACTGTACATTGGAGGAGCCTGGTTGCCCGCCTGGTGCCTTTTAACTATGGACCGGCATTTAAATACTTTATTTTCCTATGCAGAAAGACTTTGGTTCCATGGCCATTGAACTGTATGTATGTGGTCTGAGCGCCATTCAGTAATAATGTGTGCTCAGACCTAAGCTATCTGCAGATATGTTCTGGGTTATATTATGTTGTGGTTATATCTGTAAAAATATTGTATTGTGTGGTATGCAGTCAAATATCTTTGGTCTCATACACTTGGTCAGGAGTTGCCCATCTGCCTCTTAATACTATCTGCTAAAACATACAAGAGATAGCAGAACAAAAGGGTTTTAGCAGACAAGATGGCACCATGAACAATGGGGGTAAGGACTCTTGAATAATGAGATGGCCTGGGGTTTCCCCATACTCCCAGCAGGGGAGTAAGTGAGCCTAGGGATGTTACTCTCTCCACAGCCAGAGGTAGAATGAGCATTTAGCCACGCCTAGTGGGCGGCTCCTGGGGGAGGGGACTCCTGGCTCCCACGCCTTAACCCTGTCTGATTGGCCAGTGGTAATTAGGGGTTGACCAAAGGTAGTCACTGCCCCTACTGTGTATGTGAAGTGTTTAAAAAATGTGTGTTGTTTCAATAAAGGGAGTTCACTGCTTGACCCTTAAACACAGAGATTATGTCTCGTTCTTGGGGGGATTCATGGTATGCTGTTACAGACTGACTGCCAGGAGTGTAAGCATCTTGGGGTGCTTTTCCTGTTCAGCTGCTAGCAGCTATTCGTGAGGTTCCAGTTCCAGGCTTGGAGCATTTTCCCCTTGGATCCAGTTTGGGGGAATGGGTGTTCTGCAGTAGCTGTCCCTATATCAATGGACGGGCAGATCAACTAAAACGGCCTTGGCAACTCCTTATATGTGTGGGGGTACCATTACAAGTATACTGGAGGATTGGGTACTATAGTGTAGGCTGGGGTACTATAGTGTAGGCCAGAGATACTATAGTGTAAGCTGGGGAAGTATACTGGAGGATTGGGTACTATAGTGTAGGCCGGGGTACTATAGTGTAAGCTGGGAAAGTATACTGGAGGACTGGGTACTATAGTGTAGGCCAGAGATACTATAGTGTAAGCTGGGAAAGTATACTGGAGGACTGGGTACTATAGTGTAGGCCAGAGATACTAAAGTGTAAGCTGGGGAAGTATACTGGAGGACTGGGTACTATAGTGTAGACCAGAGATACTATAGTGTAAGCTGGGGAAGTATACTGGAGGACTGGGTACTATAGTATAGGCCAGAGATACTATAGTGTAAGCTGGGGAAGTATACTGGAGGACTGGGTACTATAGTGTAGACCAGAGATACTATAGTGTAAGCTGGGGAAGTATACTGGAGGACTGGGTACTATAGTATAGGCCAGAGATACTATAGTGTAAGCTGGGGAAGTATACTGGAGGACTGGGTACTATAGTGTAGGCCGGGGTACTATAGTGTAAGCTGGGAAAGTATACTGGAGGACTGGGTACTATAGTGTAGGCCAGGGTACTATAGTGTAGACCAGAGATACTATAGTGTTTGCTGGAGAAGTATACTGGAGGATTGGGTACTATAGTGTAGGCCGGGGTACTATAGTGTAAGCTGGGAAAGTATACTGGAGGACTGGGTACTATAGTGTAGGCCAGAGATACTATAGTGTAAGCTGGGGAAGTATACTGGAGGACTGGGTACTATAGTGTAGGCCGGGGTACTATAGTGTAAGCTGGGAAGGTATACTGGAGGACTGGGTACTATAGTGTAGGCCAGAGATACTATAGTGTAAGCTGGGGAAGTATACTCGAAGACTGGGTACTATAATGTAGGCCAGAGGTACTATAGTGTAAGCTGGGGAAATATACTGGAGGACTGGGTACTATAGTGTAGGCCAGAGATACTATAGTGTAAGCTGGGGAAGTATACTGGAGGACTGGGTACTATAGTGTAGGCCAGAGATACTATAGTGTAAGCTGGGAAAGTATACTCGAAGACTGGGTACTATAATGTAGGCCCGGGTACTATAGTGTAGACCAGAGATACTATAGTGTAAGCTGGGGAAGTATACTGGTGGACTGGGTACTATAGTGTAGGCCAGAGATACTATAGTGTAGGCTCAAATACTACAGTGGAGGCCAGCATACTATAGCATAGGCCAGGATACTATAGTGTAGGCCAGGAACCTAAAGTGTAGCCTGGGATACTATAATGTAGGCTCAAATAATATAGTGTAGACAGGGATACTATAGTGTAGGCTCAAATAGTATAGTGTAGGTTCATATACTATAGTGTAGGCTCAAATACTACAGAGTAGACGAGGGATACTATAGTGTAGGCTCAAATACTATATGTAGGCCAGGTATACTATAGTGTAGACTCAAATACAATAGTGTAAGTTAGGGACACTAAAGTGTAGGCTGAAATAGTATAGAGTAGCCTGAATAATTAATTTAGGTCAGCATACTTTTGTAGACATGGGTATTATAGAGAAGACTTGACTAGTATCATGCAGCCATTATAGTGTATAGTAATTTACTGTCTTTCTTGGTAATGCTTAGAAGTTATTGGTAGCAGAGTTGAATCCTTAGTACAGTGTGGCAGACCTGCATACCAAGTGCAATCTTGGATACTAGACATGGGGCTTTATACAATAGAATGGTGTAGGTCTGGTCCAATAATGCACAGTACGGGAATACAATAGTGTTGGCTCTACAGTGCTATCCTGGTCAGGAATTGGGTACAATAGTTTGGCATTTAGTGCTACAGTGTAGACCTTGATACTATACTGCAGTCCTGCGTACAAGAGTGTAGGCCATGGTATTATGGCATGGTACTAGATATAATAAAGTAGGCTTGGATTCTATAGTTCATGCTTTCATAATACAGTGTAGATCTCAGTACTGTAATGTAGACGTTGATACGTTTGTGTACTTAGTACTAGTATAGGTCTGGGTATAATAGCTTAGACATGGGTACTATAGGCTAGGCTTTAGTAATGTAGTTTAAGCCTGGTCACTTCAGTTTATTCATGTGTACCATATTATAGAGTATGATATTTTACTGTTGTGTAAGTCTGATATTATTGTACTGGTCTGGGTACATGATTGTAGACCTGAATATAACAATGTAGACCTGTGTATTATAATGCAGACTTGTGCACTTATAATGTAGACCTATGTACTATAATGTAGAACTGAGTTATAAAGCCAAGGCTAAGAGCTTGCTGCTCCAGGCAATTAAGGGCTCTCCGGAAATGTAAATGCCCCTCTCACTTAATAAACCATCACCAAAGTATCATCAATGACTACAGGATCCAGCAGGGCGTCAATTGGTTTTCCAGCATAATTATGCTCTTAGCCTCAAACAGTTTTCAAACAGATGTCAGATGGGTTAATGAACAAGCATTGCATTAATGAAGCTGGATGGGCCATCCTCATTGATAATATAAATATAATGTAACCAAATGAGAAGAATATGCGATTGTGATTATTTATGTGCATACCAGTTAGCATCAAGTAGAAAAGGAAAATTATGTAAAAAATAGCAATGTATAATGGGGAATTTACATAAAGATCTTAATGTAAAATATATATGTAGATAAGTAAATACCAAAATAATACATTTCTTAAACTCACATTTGGACTTTTTCCAAGAAACTTGAACTCGCCAAGATGTCTCCCACCCCATCTAGACTATTGCACTGCACCATAGCAAAACGATTAGCATTTACAGCTGCCCCAGAGTCATATAAATAGTTTGCTTAAAAAGTTTGATTAAAGATAATTATTGTTTTTTTGGGGTATTTTTGTTTGCTGAATTCAAAAATACCATCAAAATCAGCCATGTTTTTCAGTGACAGATATTTTCATTTAAAAAAAACAAAACAATAATATTTTAAACTAGGTTATTTTTTGGGAGGAGGTGACTCGTTTGCTTGTTCTTGACTGTCTTATCTTAAACCTGAGACATACAGTGGATATAAAAAGTCTACACACCCCTGTTAAAATGTCAGGTTACTATGCTGTAAAAAAATGAGACAAAGATAAATCATTTCAGAACTTTTTTCACCTTTAATGTGACCTATAAACTGTACAACTCAATTGAAACACAAACTGAAATCTTTTAGGTGGAGGGAAGAAAAAAAAGAAAAGAAAAATAATGTGGTTGCATAAGTCTGCACACCCTCTTATAACTGGGGATGTAGCTGTGTTCAGAATTAAGCAATCACATTCCAAATCGTGTTAAATAGGAGTCAGCATACACCTGCCATTATTTAAAGTGCCTCTGATTAACCTCAAATAAAGTTCAGCTGCTCTAGTTGGTCTTTCCTGAAATGTTCTTAGTCGCATCCCACAGCAAAAGCCATGAACCACAGAGAGCTTCCAAAGCATCAGAGGGATATCATTGTTAAAAGGTATCAGTCAGGAGAAGGGTACAAAATAATTTCCAAGGCATTAGATATACCATGGAACACAGTGGAGAAAATATGGCACAACAGTGACATTACCAAGAACTGGAGCTCTCTCTGATGAAAAACAAAAACAGAAATAAAACTGGTCTGGGAGGCTACCAATATCTGGCAAGTACTGGCTGTGTGGTACATGTGACAACAATCTCCCGTATTCGTCATATGTCTGGGCTATGGGGTAGAGTGGCAAGACGAAAGCCTTTTCTTACGAAGAAAAACATCCAAGCCAGGCTACATATTGCAAAAACACATCTGAAGTCTCCCAAAAGCATGTGGGAAAAGGTGTTATGGTCTGATGAAACCAAGGTTGAACTTTTTGGCCATAATTCCAAAAGATATGTTTGGCGCAAAAACAACACTGCACATCACCAAAAGAACACCATACCCACAGTGAAGCATGGTGGTGGCAGCATCATGCTTTGGGCTGTTTTTCTTTAGCTGGAACTGGGGCCTTAGTTAAGATAGAGGGGATTATGAACAGTTCCAAATACCAGTCAATATTGGCAGAAAACCTTCAGGCTTCTGCTAGAAAGCTGAACATGAAGAGGAACTTCATCTTTCAGCATGACAACGACCCAAAGCATACATCCAAATCAACAAAGGAATGGCTTCACCAGAAGAAGATTAAAGTTTTGGAATGGCCCAGCCAGAGCCCAGACCTGAATCCGATTGAAAATCTGTGGGGTGATCGGAAGAGGGCTGTGCACAGGAGATGCCCTCGCAATCTGACAGATTTGGAGTGTTTTTGCAAAGAAGAGTGGGCAAATCTTGCCAAGTCAAAATGTGCCATGCTGATAGACTCATACCCAAAAAGACTGAGTGCTGTAATAAAATCAAAAGGTGCTTCAACAAAGTATTAGTTTAAGGGTGTGCATACTTATGCAACCATAATATTTTATTTTTATATTTTTTCTTCCCTCTACCTAAAATATTTCAGTTTGTTTTTCAATTGAGTTGTACAGCTTATAGGTCACATTAAAGGTGGAAAAAGTTCAGAAATTATTTATCTTTGTCTCATTTTTTTACAGCACAGAAACCTGACATTTTAACAGGGGTGTGTAGACTTTTTATATCCACTGTAGATAAGTGTGATTGTAAGCTTAAAGCTGCGCTACCACGATGTAGAAATAAATACCCATCATCTCCACTTTCACATGATTGAATTGTAAGAAAAGTATGACGTTTTTGTTATGCATTGCCTATAGTGTCCAAATGTAAGTTTAAAAAATGTATTTTAATGGCATTACACTCCATAATTATGTCGGCCTTGAGAAGACAAGTTCCTTGTAGCTTCCCAAGAACTTCTTGACTTCTTTTGTAAATGATGACCATGCTCCTTCAACTTCATCCAACTAGCTTATAAAATGTTCATCATTCATCAATTTCCATATTTCAGGGCACAAAAATATTATTTCCTTCATTTTAGTTTGAATTATTCTTGGGAATGTATTTTTCTAGTAGAGGACACCAGGGCGGTTTGGATCCATCACAAAGGTTTTCATTAATCCAAGTTTAATGTCCAATGGTGGTAAATGATTTATTTCAGCACTGACCAGTGGTTTGCTTAACACATTTTTCTTACCTAGTAATTGCCTTTGTGGACATTGTTTTTTTGCTGTAGTGTTTTTTTCTATCTTCACTGTCCCATTATTATAATTATTTATTATTATCTTTATTTATATTGCGCCAACATTTTCCGTAGCGCTGTACAGGGGTTTAGTACATGGCAAAAAACAAACTTAACACATTATAAAGAATGGAGGGCCCTGTTTTTGAGCATACAATCAAATGTACATAGTGCTTGTTTCCAAGACATGGATACACAATTGAAAACTCGCAAACTTACAATCTAAGGGTTTAGGTGTGATACAAAGGAAGCAAACATACTTGGATACTCAAATAACATGCCGAACTTCAAGATGCTCAAAATGTCCTAAGGATGCCTTTCATGATGGATATTGGTCAACAGGAGCTTCATATTTTTCTTACAATTTCTTCATGTGAAAGTGGAACTGTTGGATATTTATGTCTACTGTTTGGTAGCACAGCTTTAAACCTAAAATTAGACTTATCTATGCCTGTCTATCCTCATATACTCAGGTTTAAGATGACAAGAACAAGCAGAACTATCCCTATCATCCACAACCCCTCACAAAAAAAAATATCTACTTTCAAGTGATCCTGATTTAGTATTATTGCTTAATAGGTTATTACTAGTAACTTGCCCGTCATGAATGATGGTATCATAGAATATTATGTTGAATTGTCTGTGCTCTCTCTCTCTCTGTGCTGTCTCTGTGTTTGTGTGTTATGTGGCAAGTATGCTGTCTTTCTCTCTATTCCCTCTTACTCGCTGTCCTCCCTCTCTCTCTGTGCCCTCTCTCTCTCTCTGTGCTTGCTCTCCTTCACTCGCTGTGCCCGCTCTCTGTGCTTGGTCTGTGTCCGCTCTCTGACCGCTCTCTGTCTCTCTGTGTGCTTTCTCTCTGTGCCCCCTGTCTCTCTCAATGCTCACTATCTGAGCTCTCTATGTGCCCTCTGTCTCTTCCCCCTCTCTGTGCTGTCTGTCTTTCTCTGTGCGCTCTCTGTGCCCCCTCTCTGTGCCCCATCTCTCTGTGCCTGCTCTCTTTCACGCTCTGTGTCTGCTCTCTCACTCTCTGTACCATCTCCCTATGCCCTTTGTCTATGCCCTCTTTCTCTCTCTGTGCCCTCTCTCTCTCTCTCTCTCTCTCTCTGTGTCTCTTCCCTCTCTCTGTGCCCTCTCTTTGTGCCTTCTGTCTCTCTCTGTGCCCTCTGTCTCTCTCTCTCTCTGCCTTCTGTCTCTGCCCCCTCTGTGCCCTCTCTCTTTCTTTCACTGTGCCTTCTCTCTGTTTCCTCTGACTCTCTTTGTGCCCTCTGTGTCTCTCTGCCCGCTCTCTCTTTGCCCTCTCTCTGTGCCCTCTGTCTCTCTATGTGCTCTCTCTCTGTTCCCTATGTCTCTCTCTGTGCCCTTTTTCTTTGTGTGCTCTCTCTGTGCCCTTTCTGTGCATTCTCTGTGCCCTCTATGCTTGCCCTCTCTCTCTGTGTGCCTTCAGTCGGTCTCTGTGCCCTCTCTCTCTTTATGTCTGTGCACTCTATGCGCATGTCCTGGCAGTCAATTATTCTAGTGCAGGGTCTTCAATAGGATCAGATGGGGGTGGAGACAAGGAGAAGGGAAATCTCAGACAATTATAACTAAATACAACACTTGATTCAAATTATTTTTAGAATGAAAGTCTCTGTGATTGTTATCATTTATCAAACTCTTCTTTATTAACTCTCTCCCATTGTGAGCATTAATTAATTGTCCTAGATAAAGAGGGTTAGACAGAGGGAGGAACTTTTCAAACAACATTCAAACTCCGATGTCTAACAATTCCAAGTAACAAGTAATTACAATTGTATTTATTTGTTGTGCACTATTAGGACCTAATAAAATATAATTTATATTAAATACATTATTCTCTCAAAATCAAAGGTAATTACTATACATTTTTCATTTGTTTTTACCTGAAAATATAAAAAAACAATTATTTTAATTATTTTTAAAGAACTAGACTTCAACATAAAAATACATTAAAAAAAATAACACAGCCTCTAATTTATTACTTTTATATGCAATTATGCTACTGCTACAATTTTAGTTTCCAGTAATGTACTTCCTGAGATTGGATAGAATGTATAATGCAGAGAAGTTTTTACCTGCACAATGAGAATGTGGAGGCTACAACTGCCAAAGCTTCCACTAGGACTCATGCAAAGCACATTCATTTACAAGAGGAAAATGGAAGCCTATAGTAAAAAATAATTGCATATTTGGAATTCTATTTTGAAAGTTATTTAAAGTATTTTGTAATAAACATTTAAAAAGTTTAGTTTATTTGAGAAAACATACAATGGGCCTTTAACCCTTTCCATTGCTGACTTGTAATGAGTTAAATTAGTTTTAGTTTCTGCTTTAATTATTTCCAAATACGCTGCAGGATTCAGAACAAGCCTCAAAACTCCAATATGAGAGGGATCCGGGCTAATTGATTTTGAATAAATGCAAACACAGTTCTCGGAGCAATTCTGGGTAATCCTCGTCTGGATTAATCACAAATCACAAATGTAATTGCTTTTTGCAATCGGCAAAATCAGAGAGAGACTTATTAATAAGCTGAAATCTTCAATTATTAAAGCGCTATTTGAAGTTTGTGAGCTTTGTATAAACACTTTATTATGAAGTCATACTCGGTATCACTATATATCTGCCCGAGTTGTGATCTCAGCGCACCTGGAGGATACACACAAAGGCCCTCATTCAATTGTGATTTGGCCAATTGAATAAGGCTCTAAATAAGCACATAGCATATTTTTTTTAAAAAAGTTTTTAGTTAGTGAAAACCTTGCTTTTGGATAGATGCTTACTAACTAAAAACTTCTTTAAAAAATATATGTTATGTGCTTATTTAGAGTCCTATTCAATTGGCCAAATTGCAATTGAATGAGGCCCAAAGTGTTTGAGGATAAAAAACAGCAGAGTCCTTGAGAGGGAAATAGAATCAAGTGGGGCCAGGTCTACTAAAGGGTGAAGCAATCTCAAACCTCTTCTTTGCTATGTTATACAAAAGGCCATGTGTACTAAGATGTGCCATTCCCAAATGGGACCTATCCTCTTATGGTAGCTCAGCACAAGGCAGCAGCAGTGGTGGAGAGAATCTGCTAGACGGCGCTGCCTATATTCCAGGGCCATATCATAGAGCCAAGTCTTAGGTAAACTTTTTGGGTTAGGGTGAGGTTAGGGTTGGGTTTAGGGTGAGGATTAGGGTTAGTTCAAGGGTTAGGCTAACATTATAAGCTTATAACTTCTCTCACATATCGTCAGCGCGGCAAAATATTGGCAGCGCCATCTAGCGATTGGAGGCGGCACTTCAGTGGCGGACCTGTCCCGACACGATAACAGGATAGATCCCCCAAATGTTCTCATGACTAGGATAAGACTTCTCAGGTAACCCCCTCATAATTCTTCCTTGCACCATATAAGCCATCCTTATATCTCCTGCTTATCCATCTAACCCTTGCCTATAATTCTTATTAATGCACCAAATAACATATCCAGAAAACTCCTCCTTGCACCATAGCCTCCCAGTTTATCTCCTTCCTATGTTCCATATAAAGTCTCTATGTAACTTCACATATATCCATATATCTCTTATATTGCACCAATAATTTACCCCTATAATTCCTTCTATTGTCACATATAACTCACACCAACTGTTTTCTTCCAAAAACTCCTTTTGCTTTATATAACCCCCCATTACTCCATATAACTCCCTTATTGCTCCACACAACTTCCCCTATTTCTCCATATAACTCCCCCCATTGCTCCATATAACTCCTCCTATTGTTCCATATAACTTCCTTATTGCTCCATATAACTTCCTTATTGCTCCAATGTCTCTAAATATTCCTATTTCTGCAAAGAATCCATATATCTGCCCCTATATCTCATTAATACATTTCCTATTACTCCTCCTATTTCCCCACACACCCACCCAGTCTCTGAGCTGCCCCCCTCCTGCACACAGAGATATCTTATGTGCTTATTTAATTTCTAATATAATTACTGAGCCAATACAATTTAAGATCCCTTTAATTCAGATTTTAATAAAGGGAATCCCTTTAATTCTCAGTAATCTCAGGCTCTGACAGATCTTTATTCTATCTAAATATAGACCCAGACAAAGCTCACTATCTGTGAGGGTCCGGGGGGCTTCTGAGCTAACACAAGGATAGGACTGTGTTACATGCACATCCCCATGTGGGTGCAGCAGGTGCAAAGCACCGGGTCCACAACATGGTAGGGGTCAGCAATAAAGAGGGACTACTATCGTATTCGTGGGGAAGGGCACATCATTATTATAATTACAACTTTTGTATTCACCTCTACAGGCACCTGCCTGAGAGAGAAGTTGCATGGGAGGGCCACAAATATTTTGCCCTGAGGGCCCCAGTCACTTGCTCTACTCTCTCTCTCTCTCTCTGTCACTATTTCCTTTATTTCCTCTGTCTCATTCATCTATGCCATACTCCCTTCCTTTATCTTTCTAAGTCCTCTGTCTCATTCTTCTCTCTCCCTCTCCTGCTCTTACCTCGCGCCTTTCTCTCTCTCTCTATCTTTCATTCACTCTCCAATGAGTCCTTCCCTTATCTGTTCTCTTCTCTTTCTCTCTCATTCTCCTGTATCATTATCCTCTCCTGCGCCTTTTCATCTATCTCATTCTCTCACTGTGTCTCTCATTCTCCTCTTTCCTCCCTGTCTCTCATTCACTTCACTCTCTCTCTCTCTTTGATATCTTGCCTTCCTCTCTCATCCTTTTCTCTTCCCTGTCTCTCTATTTGTCTTGTCTCACACTCTCTTCTTGTATCTCTCTCTGCTCTCTCAAACACTTATCTAACTCTCTTCTCTCTTTCTCTGATCTCTTCCCTACACCTCTCATTCTTTTGTCTCACTCTCTTTTTCCTCTCTCTAGTTCACTTCTCTCATGTTTCTCTCTCTCTAATTTCCCCTTCCTCTCTCTCTCATTAATTTCTCTCTCTCCCTACCCTTACTCTCGCTTTCCTTCATTTCTCTCTCTCCCTACCCTTCCTCTCTCTCTCTCCTTCTCTCCCCCTTCTTCCCTCTGTCTCTCATCCCTTTCACTCTCTCCCTCTCTCTCTTGTTTTCTCCTCCCCCTCTCCCCTACCTCTCCCTCACCATCTCCTCTATCTCTCTCTCCAATTATCTCCCTCCCATTTCTATCTTTCCCCCATCTTCTCTCTCTCTTTTAATCATTAATTTATCTTTCCTTCTCCTTCCTCTCTCTAATGATCTCCCTCCCCACACCCTCTCTCTCCCCTTTCTTTCAATGTCTCCTTCCCCTTCTCCCCATCCCTCTTACTCTCACTCTCTTTCTCTCGTTCTCTCTCCCCCTCTCTTATTCTCTCCCCCACATCTCGCTCTCTCCCCTTCTCTCTCTCATTGTCTCCATCCCCCTCTCTCCTTCCCCCTTCCTCTCTTTCTCCCTCCCTCTCTCCCCATCTCTCATTCCCGCTATCATTCTCTCCCTCCTGCTCTCTCTGTCTCTCCCCGTCCCTCTCTCTACTCTTCCTCTCTCTCTCTCTCCTCATCTCTCATTCTCGCTATTATTCTCGCTCTCCCCGCTCTCTCCCCTTCCTCTCTCTCTCCCCTTCCTCTCTCTCTCCCCATCTCTCATTCTCGCTATCATTCTCTCCCTCCCGCTCTCTCTCCCCTTCCTCCCTCTCTCTCCCCTTTCTCTCTCTCTCCCCATCTCTCATTCTCGCTATCATTCTCTCCCTCCCGCTCTCTCCCCTTCCTCCCTCTCTCTCCCCTTCCTTCCTCTCTCTCCCCTTCCTCCCTCTCTCTCCCCTTCCTCTCTCTCTCCCCATCTCTCATTCTCGCTATCATTCTCTCCCTCCCGCTCTCTCCCCTTCCTCCCTCTCTCTCCCCTTCCTCTCTCTCTCCCCATCTCTCATTCTCGCTATCATTCCCTCCCTCCCGCTCTCTCCCCTTCCTCCCTCTCTCTCCCCTTCCTCTCTCTCTCCTCATCTCTCATTCTTGCTATCATTCTCTTCCTCTCTTTCTCTCTCTCTCTCTCTCTCTCCTTCCTCTATCTCATTCTCCCCCTTATCTTTCTCACAATCTAATGTCGTTTATCCAGTCGCCCCATAAATATGAAAATAAAACAAACTTCTTTTTGTGTTTCATTAAATATTTTTCAGGTTTGTTTTTATTCCTTTGAAATCTTCCAGTGTTTTAAAACAACAAGAAAACATTTAGAATCTCCTTTGGTGGAACATGTTACACATCTGTTATATGTAAACTTGTGGCTCTGCATGATACCAGCACACGCTCCCTACGGAAGTATTTCTGAGCAAGTTACCCGTTTTACGACCAAGGGGTCCTGGGGAACTTCAAGCCCCGCTGGTCGTGGAAGGGTTTAACATAATTAATAACAATAAGCCTTAAAAAAAACAAAATTAAGGATAAGAGGAAAAATAATAATAACAATAATAATAATAATAATAATAATAAAAAATGCTATTTTCTCATTCTGTACTGAATGAAATTGAATTAATAGATTGTCGTTAAAACACGGATTTGCAATAATACAAAAATTCTACATTGTACATATTTCAAGAAAAATAACTTCATTTGAATATAAAAGGATAAATACATTTTATTTTTGCTTAATCTATAGCCTTTTCTCATATATATACGCCGTGTGCTCATCTGCGCGGCGAATCTGGGGTAGTCAAGCCTTTAAAGTACTCTCTTTTTATCGGGCAGGGGGCGGGGAAGGAAGATATGTGCGCCACTGACATCAGACAAATAAAATCTTTCGACCAACGAGGGGTTTACGGAGCGACGTTCACGAAAGCACAGGTGTAAGGGCGTCAGGAGGCCAATATGGCCGCACTCCTTTACCCACAATGCACTGGCAGCAAAGAATGATGCTATTTGGTTGGTCCACACACTGGGCAGAGAGGTACAATGACCTGGTGGAAGTGGCAAACAAGCTCTTGCTGTTCACTTGTTTATTTGGAGAAACAATTGGTTAATTGCATCTGTGGCCGCCATGGTAGCAGCACTGCGGGAGGCCGCCATCTTGTCAAGGCCTTCCAGTGCGATTGAAGGTCCTTACAGCTGGCGTTACCATGGTGGCCGTCTGTCTTGCAACATCTATCTTGCTTAGGCCTTCCACACATGCTCAAGGTTCCTTTAGCTGGTGGTGTTACCATAGCAACAGTCCATCTTGAGGCGGCCATAACAGTCATGAATCTCTCGCCTGCAGTTGGATAATTATGGCTTAGTACAGTCCGGCCTTCTCATTGTTTTTATATTATAATTATAATCCTGTCGTTCAGAGTCCTTTGCGAGGATTCGTATGTCTGGTGCCATTGTCCTTATATTTGCTTTTTAGAAAGTGCAGAGCAGCGACGCTAGCAGCATGGCGGTCACAGCCACTCGGGGGTTAAGGGACAGAGATTCTTGCCCCGAATTGGAAGAACAGCCTCCGGTTTCCTCGCACTTCTGCTTCTCACACATAACGCCCGTGTAACCTCTGGGGCATTCGCATCTCGTGTTCTGTTTGCAGACTCCGCCATTTTGGCAACGATGCAACTCGTTGTCGCAAAAGTTGGCTACGGAGACAAAAAAAGAAAAAAATAGAATTACGCCTAAAATCCATAATTTACATAAATGATGAGCCTATCAACACTGCTCTACATCAGAGCTTCTGAAAGGACGAAAAATCACAAGCACCCTGCAAATGTCAGCTTATTACTTTCTTTAGATATTGTAACCTCAAACTGAAAATATGTAAAATATACGATTGCAACAAGGACTGCATATACACATTTAGAGAATGCTTGTAATTTATGGTTCCTTGTGGACATGACAGCTCAATAAATCTTGAGGTGCAAGCCAACTGCTGACTCAATTTAAACAAACAGTTTGAGTGCTGTAAAAGCTAACACTGCAGCATTGAATAATAATTATTAAACAATGAAAAGAGCTTCAAATGAAAAGGTTTTTACACATTTTCTAGGTGATTGTAAATGCTCCACATGATGGTGAAGCTGCTTTAAAATCATATTTGTCTTATAGGAGATGTGTTTATACAAAATGCTGTACGGATTTATTTATAGGTGTCATGGAGTGGTTATCCTGTCCTCATTTTCTTTTGAGAGGAATGGTTCTAAATAAGTAAATATGATCATTTATACTGAAAAAAATTCCTAGGGGGTTGATTCATGTTAATAACATTAAATTAAATTAAATTAAACAATTCACTTGACAGTTCTTTTACTGTCCAACTTTTAAACAATTTAATTTACTGATAAAATATAAATATTTGAAGCTGGAAGTTTTTAGTTAATATTATTCATATCCTTTATTTGTAATAAAATATGAATATTTGCAGCAGAAGGTTAGTATAAAACAATATTATTTAGCAATGTAAACCAGTTTTGCATTTACTTTGGCTGTCACTCAGGTTTACAAGATCCTCCCACCAGACTGGTCTTGTTATCAGCACCTAATTACCTTAATGACATGATTCATTTTAGATATGGCTCCTGAGGTGACAATCTATCATACCACAGAAGTCATATGCAAAAGGAAGCCAGTGAGATGTATTTATATACTGATAACAAGGCCAGTTTGGTAGGAGAATCTCTTGAACTGAGTGACAGGCAATCTGTAGTGAATTCAAAGTTGTTTTGCTATCACTAAATGACATTTTTTTAAATAAATTTCAAATATTCATATATTTATCGGTACTTTAATTATATTTTGGGACTCTGCTCTGGCTCTTTAATGATTTTTCTGCACATTATACTAATGGTTGAACAATTAACATTTTCACTGCCAGAGCTTCTTAGAATGTTCTGAAAACCCCAGCCAGGGACTATATCCTTGTGTTTATTGTACCCCTAGCGCTGCGGAATCTGACAGCACTCTACAAATAATAAAAAACAATAATAATAATAATCATAATAATAATAATAGTGCTAGAGATGATGTTGCAGTTGCGTATTTCCACTCCCCACATACACAGCTCTGCAGGTGCGGCTGTAAATAAAAATATGTAATAAAATGGTGTTGCTGTCAGCGCTGTGTATGAGATTACATGGAGAGGTTTCATTAGTGAGAGCCATAAATACTCAGCGAGACCTCGGGACGAGACACAAAGACCTGCCGAGAAACGCAGAGTCAGCAAATACTGAGCAAACCTTCTGTACCAACTGTGTGATATAGAATATATAAAGTGTATGTACAAACACAAACAGCATGGTAATGGGTGTATATTGGATAAATATACAATCAGGGAGTAAGGGAAGAGCCATATAGAAGCACAAAGATCATCACTTACATATAAGTAATTAAATAGAGGAAAACTAACTCTATCTATTTATCTATCTATCTATCCATCCATCCAACTATCCATCCATCCAGTTTTCCATCCATCACTCCATCCATTTTTCATCCTTCCATCCATCACTCCATCGATCCATTTTTCTATCCATTCATCTATCCATCCATCCATTTTTCTATCCATCTACATATGGATACACAGTGAGAGTGCAAGCATTCATATCACACCTACAATATATATTAGTGGATCTGACCAGGGGGCTGTCCTAAGCATTTTTCTGACTCGTGTAGGTTTGCCTGCAACAGCAGCTGCAGGGAAGGAGGCAGCGCTACGGAATATGTTGGCGCGATATAAATCACTTATATAGTTGTGAGCGTACGGGCTGTTGCTCACGCTTGCGGGCTCGCGTAGCGAGGTCACTGGGCAAGGGCGAAGCGAGGGCCTCAGTTGCTGGCGAGGTCACTGGGGAAGGGCCTCAGTTGCTGGCGAGGTCACTGGGCAAGGGCCTCAAACCCTCGCAAAGTTCACGTCACGACACACAAATTCCGACACTCGCTACATTTTACGAGGAACGCAAACAACCTACGAAACACGTTACCACACATTACGACCTCGCAAACATCGGACGCAACACGCCGACATACAAACATTTAAAACACAATAAATACACACAACACACACATAAAAAGCTTACCTACAGCAAGAGGAACCATCCAGCACCTCAAAAAAACAAGTTAGACCTTCATTTAAATAAAAATAAAACACTTTAGACACTAATAAAATCGCTAAGCGAGAGAAAAAATGGCCGACGGACAAAACGAAAACGAGGCTACAGCACTCTTCACACGTAAAACACCACACCACACTCGCAAAACACCACACGAAACTCGAAAACCACTACAAACCAACAACGGACAATACGCAAAGACGCACAACACACATAAACCGCCATTTAACGCTAATGCGGAAGTACGACACTACGCGAACGGTTTCGCCTCGCGCACGCACAGTATTACACTGCACACATTTACCACGCTTATAGAGCAGCTCCACAACACTAATGCTCAGCAATGTCAAAACACATTCACAGCTCTTCAACACAATGCTTCCAAATAGGTAAAGTATATTCATTTATTATTGTATTATATCTTTACTATTACACACCAAACAACATTAGCTCACTTACAATAACATTGCCGTCATTTTTTGACGGGCAAGTCGCTAGTAAAGACAATAATAATGAGGTAGATAGGACAGCAGATAAAGATTCCTATCAGGACAGCCCCCCTCTGCAGATCTGCTGAAGCCCCGAACACTATACTTCATATTTAAGATATAAGCGCAACATTGAAATGTTGTTTGTATTGTTAATCAGTTAATAAATAAATTAAGGATGTATTGTAAGAACACTGCCGGGGTTCTATACTGAGATGCACATCTGATAAAGGAGAAAGTTTTGCTGCCCAGTCTTGGTCCGTTGTCTGTCCCTGAGTTGTGTCCTTCCAGCGGTGGGTAGTGAACGGGTATATATATATATATATATATATATATATATATATATATATATATATATAAAATACAATATTCCCAGTCCCTTGGTTATGAGGGTCCCTCTCCTCTGAGTCTGGGGGTCCTACACTCCCTTCAGATGATTAATTGCTCGTAATGAGCACTGTTCCCACAGGGTCAGACCTTTCCGTGGCAAGTCATTTGTCAAATCTCTGCCAGTGGGACAATCTGCGGTGACAGCAAGCGCCCAAACCGTGCAGCGGTGCCAGTGTTTACACCACAAACTATAAATCCACATGACCTTTACTTCTATCTGATTTCCTGCAAAAAAATCATTTCCGTGACATTTTTATTAAAAAAAAAACAAACAACAACAAATAGAGAGGTAGAATGTGTTTTACCCTCAGAAAGAAAAAAAATAAAAGTTACAGGGAAAAAAACATTCCAGTAATTATGAAATAGGCCGGACAGGTTTAACCCTTCCATTGACAGAGAGCACTGTGCAGCTTGCCCTTCTGCAAATGAGAGGGTTAAAATTAGCAGCTCTTTTAAAGAGTTTCTAACAAGTACCTATTTTGTATTTGAAATTTCAAAACAAATATGAAATAAAGTAGTGGCAATGATGCACCCGCCCACTGCGCCAGATAATGTGGATAACTAAAATAAGTTGTAAACAAGTCTTTTTTTGCTCATTTTATACACAGACCCAAGGCAAATTAGTCTGTCTCTTTAAGACTAGGTGATATTAGAGGAACGGTATTTTAATCATCTGCACAACAGACTTAGTCTAATGGCAGAGAAAAAGGTCATAAAACTAATTATTAATAATAAATTATAATGTTTAAATAATTAATATAAAAAGACTATAAAGCTAATTATTAATAATAAAATATATTTTTTTTCATGATAATTCTACTATTTTTGCAAGAGCAGGCCTTGCATTAATTGATGCAAGCTGATTGCTTCTAAGTACATGTTGTGAAGTGGGGTTGATGTGACTTTTAATTCTTAGCCTCCCTATAAAAACACACTTTTCAGATATTCTGTTTTTCTCTAAATATGTTTATTATTATTATCGTTTATTTGTATCGCGTCAACATATTCCGTAGCGCTGTACAGGGCATAAGGACAAGGGAAATACAAATTTAACAAATACAGTCCGGTAAATGAAAAACTCTTCAGCTTTACAACATAAATGAGTGGAGAGTTAGAGCCCGCTCTGGCTGGATTTAAGGAATCGGATACTTCATCAGCAATAAAATCCAACACTAAAGTGTTTTGGAGTGTGGGGGCGGGGGCCAGAGGGGGGGCAGGTTGAGCCTCTCCACTTATTTTATTGTGGACTTGCAAAATGCAAAGTTTCTCGTCTGCTTTTGGTGCCAGGAGTGAGATAAATAGGAAATATACAAGTCCTCACCCATTAAAAAAGAGGATTTAATTGAGAATTGATTTTTTTACTCAATTATTCAAGGCAGCGAGTGAGCTGTGAGAGGAAGATGTCTGTGTGCTAAAGAAAGTGAGGGAGTGGAGAGAAGGGCACCTGGAGCAGGGGGTGGAGAGAATAGGGCACCCGGGGCAGGGGGGGGGGGGGAGAAAGGCACCCAGGGCAGGGAGTGGAGACAGCAGGGCACCCGGGACAGAGGATGGAGAGCAGGGCAACTGGGTGAATGAGCTGGAGTTAACAGAGGGGCAGGGGGTTAAGAGAGCAGGGCGCTGAGGACAGGGGGTGCAGAGAACATGGCACCCGGACAGATGGTGGAGAGAGCAAGGCACCTTATGCAAGGGGTAGAGAGCAGGGCACCTCAGGCAGGGGGTGGAGAGAACCAGGTACTCGTGGCAGAGGGATTTCAGAAAACAAGGCACCTGTGGCAGGGGGTGGAGAGCACAGGGCACCTGGGGCAGGGGGTGGAGAGAACAGGGCACTTGTGGCAGAGGGAGTGCAGAGTAAAGGGCACCCAGGGCAGGAAGTGCAGAGAGCAGGGCACCTGGGGCAGAGGTGGAGAGAACAGGGCACCCGGACAGAGGGTGGAGAGAACATAGCAAAGGGAGTGCAGAAAGCAGGGCACCCACTGCAGGGGGTGGAGAGAACATGGCACCTGTGGCAGAGGGAGTAGAGAGAGCAGGGAACCCGGGGCAGGGGGTGGAGAGAACAAGGGGACCTATCCTGTTATGTGGAAGCTCAGGAAGCGTGCCGCCGATGTCCCGATGTAGCTGTCGCTAAGTGGACGGTAAATGGTTAGGGGTTTTTGGGTTAGGTTAAGAGGGTTAGGAGGTTAGGGTTAGGGCCGGTAAGTGGTGTAGGGGGTTAGGGTTAGGGGCTTAGGGTTAGGAAGTTACTTTTAGGGGGTTAGCCTAAGAGGGTTAGGAGGTTAGGGTTAGGATTAGGGCCAGAAAGGGGTGTAGGTGCTTAGGGTTAGGGGCTTAGGGTTAGGGGGTTAGGTTTAGGGACGGTAAGTGGTGTAGGAGTTTAAGGTTAGGGCCAGCAAGGGGTGTAGGGGGTTAGGGCTAAGGATTAGGGGGATAGGTTTACGTTTAGGGACGGTATCTGGCATAGGGGGTTAGGGTTAGGGCCGGCAAGGGGTGTAGGGGGGTTAGGGTTAGTGGCTTAGGGAGTACAACGGGACGCGGGCGCGCCCTGCCCCAGGAGGCTTCCCGTGCATGCTCATAACAGGATAGATCTGAACAGGGCACTAATAGAAATAGCAATTGGGGCAGAGAGTGGAAGGAGTAGGGCTCTCATAGCAGGGGGTGGAGAGATGAAGGCACCCATGACAGGGGGTGCTGAGGGCAGGGCACCTAAAAGGGAGGAGTGGAGAGAGCAGAGTACTCAGAGCAGGGAGTGGAAAGAGCAGGGCACAAAGGGCAGAGGGGAGCAGAGAACAGGGCACCCAGGGCAGGGGGTACATAGAGCAGGGCACCAGAGCAAAAGGGTGGAGAGAGAAGGCACCCAGGGCACGGGGTGGACAGCAGTGCACCAAGGGCAGAGGGTGGAGAGAACAGAACAATTGTGGCAGAGGGAGTGCAGAGAGCAGGGGGTGGAGAGAGCAGGGCACCTGTTGCATGGGGTGGAGAGCAGCGCACCAGGGGCTGGGGAGAACAGGACACTCATGGAAGAGGTAGTGCAGAGATCAGTGCACCTTTGGCAGGGGTGGAGAGCAGGGCACCCGGGGCAGGGGGCAGAGCGAACAGGGCATTAATGGCAGAGGGATAGTGATGTCGCGAACATAACATTTTCGGAACCGCGAACGCGAACCGCCGCAAATGTTCGCGAACTGGCGAACCCGGCGAACCGCCATAGACTTCAATGGGCAGGCGGATTTTGAAACCCACAGGGACTCTTTCTGGCCACAATAGTGATGGAAAAGTTGTTTTAAGGTGACTAACACCTGGACTGTGGCATGACGGAGGGGGATCCATGGCAAAACTCCCACGGAAAACTACATAGTTGATGCAGAGTCTGGTTTTAATCCATAAAAGGGCATAAATAACCTAACATCCCCCTCCATCATCATCCTCCCCTGTATCTCTTTACCCCCTCCCTCATCATCCTCCCCTGTGTCTCTTTCCCACCTTCCTCATTACCCTCCCCTGTGTCTCATCCCCCCTCCCTCATCATCCTCCCACCTCCCTCATCATTCTCCCCTGCATCTCTTTACCCCCTCCCTCATCATCCTCCCCTGTGTCTCTTCCCCCTCCATCATCATCCTCCCCTGTGTCTCTTTCCCCCCTTCCTCATCACCCTCCTATGTATCTCTTTACCCCCTCCCTCATCATCCTCCCCTGTGTCTGTTTCCCCCCTCCCTCATCATCCTCCCCTGTGTCTCTTGCCCCCTCCCTCATCATCCTCCCCCTTCCCTTGATGATAAGGGGGGGAAGAGACACAGGGATAATTGTGAGGGGTGTTAGGGTAAGGGGTGTTAGGGATAAGGGTGAGGGGGTTAGGTGTTAGGGTGAGGGGTGTAAGGGCTAAGTGTGAGGGGTGTTAGGGTGAGGCATGTTAGGAATAAGTGTGAGGGGTGTTAGGTCTTAGGGATAAGTGTGAGAATGTTAGGTTGATGGGTGTTATGGATAAGTGTGAGAGTTGTTAGGGTTAGGGTAAGGGGTGTTAGGGATAAGTGTGATGGGTGTTAGGGTAAGAGATGTTAGGGTTAGGTGTTAGGGTAAGGGCTGTTAGGGATAAGTGTAAGGGGGTATCAGGGTTAGGTGTTAGGGTGCGGGGTGTTAGGGATAAGTGTGAGGGGTGTTAGGGTTAGGGTGAGGGGTGTTAGTGATAAGTGTGAGGGGTGTTATGTCTTAGGGATAAGTGTGAGAATGTTAGGGTTAGGTGTTAGGTTGATGGGTGTTATGGATAAGTGTGAGGGGTGTTAGGGTTAGGGTAAGGGGTGTTAGGGATAAGTGTGAGGGGTGTTAGGGTTAGGGTGAGGGGTGTTAGGGATAAGTGTGAGGGGTGTTAGGGTTAGGTGTTAGGGTGAGTGGTGATAGGGATAAGTGTGAGGGGTGTTAGGGTTAGGGTGAGGGGTGTTAAGGATAAGTGTAAGGGGTGTTAGGGTGAGGCATGTTAGGAATAAGTGTGAGGGGTGTTAGGTCTTAGGGATAAGTGTGAGGGGTGTTAGGGTTGGGTGCTAAGGTGAGGGGAGGATGATGATAAGGGGGGGAAGAGACACAGGGGTGTCCTTGCAGCAGAGATCAAAAGAGTCCTTCAGGACTGTATTGCACACTGTGTACAGTAGCCTAGCTATGGTTTTCCCTATTGATGCAGTATCACCTACACTCAGCCTCCTCTCAGTAAGACTGCAAGTTAGTTATGATTCCAAAATGGCTGCTGTCCATGAGGTAGAAGGCTCTGGAAGGGAGTGTATGAGGCTGATTGGCTGGAATGTGTCTGCTGACTGTGACATGCAGGGTCAAAGTTTGCTCAATGATAAAGTATAGGGGGCGGGTCGAATATCACATATGTTCGCAGTTTGCCGCGAACGCGAACATGCTATGTTCGCCGGGAACAGTCCGCCGGCGAACTATTCACGACATCTCTACAGAGGAAGTATAGAGAGCAGGGCACACGGGGCAGGGCGTGAATATCGGGGCACCAATGGCAGGAGGTGGAGAGAACAGCGTACCCGGGATAGAGGGTGGAGGGAGTAGGGAATCCGGGGCAGAGGGTGGCGGGAGCAGGGCACCCATAGCACGGGGTAAGGGGTTAGGGAACCCATTGCAGGGGGTGCAGAGGGCAGGGCACCCAAGGGCAAGAGTGGAGAGAGCAGAGTACCCGGAGAAGGGAGTGGAGAGAGAAGGGCATACAGGGCAGGGGGAGGAGATACCAGGGCACCCAGAGCAGGGGATTGAGAGAGCAGGACACCTAGGGTAGGGGATGCAGAGACCAGGGCACCTGAGGCAAAGGGTGGAGAGAGCAGGGCAGGTAGTGGAGAGCAGGGCTCCTGGGTCAGAGGGTGGAGAGAGCAAAGCACATAAGCCAGGAGGTGGAGAGCAGGGGATCCGGGACAGTGGTGGAGAGAGTAGAGCACCCAAAGGGTTAACATGTTATATGAAGCAGTAAGAGAAGTTATAGGGAAATGAGCAATAGGAGAACGTATAGGGAGATGTATAGAGATATTAGTTATTGTGAATTAATATATGGGCAGTAATAGGAGTTCTAGAGCAATACGAGGAGTTATAGAGATGGGTTAAGTGGAGCAATATTACATCATATACACAGTCGAGTCACATTATTATGGCCACCAGCTAATATCCCGAATAACCGCCATGTACAGCACGGACATCAGCTAGACAGTGTGGTAGTGGGTTAATAAGATGCTGGAAGGTCGACAAAGGCATCGGGAGCCATGCAGACTGCAGTGCATCCGACAGCTGCATACAGCGAACATGGCGGTCTAGGTGGTCCCACAGAAAGTCAGGGAATTTGGAAGTCTTCGTCGTGCTCCTCCAACCTCTTCCAGGCAATTCTGGCCATAAGACATATTGCTTTGTCCTGCTGGATGATCCCATCCACTCCAGGGAAGACAGTCAACATGTATGGTTGTACTTGATTTGGAAGGATGGATCAATAACCCAGTCGGTTGAGAGTGCCTTCCAGAAGTATGAGTGGACCCAGACAATGCCAAGAAAACATTCCCCAGACCATAACGCTGCTGCCACCACTTGGAGGTTTTGCACCTCGCACACCAATGTTGGTCTAGTTGATGGATCAGAAAACTGGACTCATCAGAGAAGGCCACCCTTTGCCAGTCAGAAGAGGTCCAATATCAGTGCTGTTGTACAAATTGAACCCTCGTCATCATGGGCCATCACACACAGAACAGGGGGACAGCCAGGACCTCTGGGTTGCACGCAAATTAAAGTCGACTTTAGGCAGTTTCGCCACTTCAAAAGTGAAAAAAAAATGGCGGCGAAAAAAAAATGAAAACAAGGCTCAACGACCCCAAAGCTCATAAAACACTGACAAGGACGACTTTTAATTACAACCCACGGAACTTAGTAAAAAATAATATGGGTTTGCAAAAATACGAGGTTAACGGACAAAATGCGTATATTCAAATACAACACAAAACAATACAAAATACAACAAAAAAATATTTAAAAAAAAACACACAGAGCATGGGGGGACATATGCCACTAAGGTTGCACGCTAATTTAAGTACAATTTAATGACTTTACACAATTTTAAATCGCCTAAGCGAGGAAAAAAATGGCGGACGAAAAAAATGAAAACACCGCTACACAACCCCAAAATGCGCAAAACATCGCCAGACACGCTTTTGCCAGAGACGTACGAGGTAGTAAAATACACACGTAGCCAGCAGGGAAAATGGTCCACACCCGCCTGGAACATACACAAACAACGCCATTTTACAACACTAACACTACGAATCTCAAATGGCGATTTACACAACTAAAGCAACGGTTTGCCATCGCGCACGCAGCATATTTCTAATGCACAGTTGGGACATTGCTGACATTTTCTCCTCAGGGCAGCAACAGTCCAACTGGACATTGTACGCTGCAGGGAAATAGAAATAGATACTTAGCTCTTCAGGCTAATTGTGGATATATCAATTACAAATAGGTAACGTAAATTATTTTATTAAGTAAATAATTAATTAACAATTATACAAAAAAAATTGATATATATCTCTGAATTTGTCAGGAGAGCACAAGGCGCTCATAGGAACAAAAGTAAATGAGACGAGGATCGTTATGAGCGCCGAGGGCACTCAGCGCGAGGGTCGGAAATGAACGCCGAAGGTCCTCAGAGTACAAAAAGCTTTACATTGTGTGTAAAACAGCATTGCCATGGCTTACAATTTTATTGCCCCGTCATTTTTGACGGGCAAGTCGCTAGTATATACATATTCCTAATGCTTTGCAGGCTCCTTCCAATGGATCAATTTTGAAACCACTGTGGTCTCTTCTTCAGACATGTTAAAACTAAAATATCCACAAAAGTCCAAGTTCAATAGCCCACATCTTTCCTTCACACAAGGAAACCCCACAAAGCATTTAATTAAAAATAATTATGCTGGTGAATTTGGCGCCTCTGTAGTTGCTCGTTAGTGCTGCTCCCCGCTGAATATCTTCCCGTGGCATTTACTTTAATTTATTTATTATTTTTGTTTTAGTTTCTGTTTAATGAGGGCGCTGGAGATGGATTTCCAATATGGCCCAGAATATCAAACAGCCGTGCGGATTATCAACAGTTTGCACTTGCTTTTGAAGGGCACGCTCTCTGCCCCAGGTCAGGAGAACGCAAGCTCATGTATACTCCGGAGGTAATGGCGGCCTAACCGTGGCATTTATATTTACGGCTAGCTAGGAAATTATACAAAAAACATGAATTTTGTTGTATGTTACAGAAAATTAGACCAAACTTAATGGGAAAAGTATTACTGGACTGAAATGGTAGAGGATACATACATGTCTTGAGCTTGCTAGTCCTGAAAGGACCAAAAATCACAAACACACTAAAATGCCAATACACTTTGGGCCTCATTCTATTACCGGCCGTAAATCGGCCGCAAGGCTGCGATTCCTTGCGGGGGTTCCGTTATCTTGGAATTCAATTATACGGCCCCGCAAGGATCTCCCCTTACGGCCGGCCGTATATCCTGCAACCGGCCGTAAGCTCAGAAAACTTTAAACGCAAAAATAAATTCAAGACGGCACTGTAAAGCTCTGTAAATGCTAGGGATCATATTGGGGGACATGAGGATTAATAGCAACCCCCTCTCAAGCTTGCACATCAGCCCAAATCCGAGTTTACATTAACTGTTTATTTTCCGGCCGCAGCGTGGGCGGGTCTGAGGTGCTCCAAGCCCTCGGGACTTTTTACATGGATTTTTGACATAAATAAAAAAATTATTTATTTACGGATTTGAGTGTAGGGGAATGTTGTGCTATTTTTGCTAACACCTACAATCACTTTATAGGCTCCTCAGAGTGCAGGATGGCTTTATTATGGATTTATAATGTGCTTAATTGGTGCTAGCGGGACCTCTTTCCTGCAAGTAAGCTGCGGCTCGGTTTTAGCCTTGCAGAGAGGTTTCCCGGAGCAATTGAATTGCAACCGGGATTTTCTTGCGGCCGAAACTCTTGCGGCCGTTTTAGATCAAAGGCCTTCCTCGGGCGCGAGCGGCCGCAAGGGATAGCAAGGCGCCGGCCGCAAGCCTGCCGGAAGCCCCAGCCGGAGGGGAATAGAATAGCCGAATAGCTTGCGGCCGGTCCTTGCGGCCCCGCATCTCCTACGGCCGATAATAGAATGAGGCCCTTTGTTTGCTGCATCCAAGAAATATCAGCTAAGTCCTAGAGGGAACGTAGTGAGACGTATAAATACAGTGAAGGGTATATATAAGCCTTTAGAGGATGCTTTTATTTAGGACCTGAGAAGTGCACCCCCATAAGCTCAATAATAAAGAGGTGCAGTGATGACTCTAGGTTGCCCCTACCTATAACACTTCATGTTGCTCAGCATAGCACCCTATATCTGGCACTGCGATGGTTAATCCGCCGGCCGTCACACTGCTTCCAGGTGACTATAACAAATGATTTGCCCTTTAAGTACAGAGCGTGTAATCTGCAGTACAGGGGCGGGCAGCGCCACGCTCTGCGCCCGCTCTGTCCGGGGGGGACTCTGGACGTCTGTCTGATTTTCTGGTACAAATAATTATGTGGTATTTCTGCGAGCGACGCCATATAGGAAGGTCAGGTCTGGAACACAGCGCTGTGTACTGAGAGATTCAGAGGGACTGGTCAGTTATGGACACTCAACTCATACTGATCATATGCAGTTATAGGGAGGGGTAGATGAAGCAATAGGAGAAGTTATATGCAGAGGTTATGTGGAGTAATAGGAGAAGTTATAGGCAGAGGCTATGTGGGGCAACAGAAGGAGTTACAAGGAGAGGTTATATGGAACAATATGAGGAGTTATAGGGATAGGTTATATGGGGCAATAGGAGGAGTTAAAGGCAAGGGTTAAATTGAATAATAGGAAGCATTATAGGGAGAGGGTACATGGAGTAATAGGGGTAGCTACAGGGAGCGGTTACTTGGAGTGATAGAAGGACTTATAGGGAGAGTTTATAGAGAGTAATAGAATGAGTTGTAGGGAGAGGTTACATGGAGTAACAGAAGGAGTTATAGGAAGAGGTTACATGGAGTAACAGAAGGAGTTATAGGAAGAGGTTACATGGAGCAATAGGAGGAGTTATAGGGTGAGGTTACATGGAGTAATAGGAGGAGTTATAGGGAGGGGTTACATGGAGTAATTGAAGGAGTTATAGGGAGAGGTTGGAGCAATAGTAGATACAGTATATATGCAATCATTCAATTGCGGGTCATAACCTCTGATTTGCTGCGATCGAGTTATGTCCTTGCGTTGCTCTAGTTTTATGCTGCTATTCAATTGGCCGGTCCCGCATGTTAGCCCTCCTTCCCTCTAATAGCAAACCATGCTATCGGCAGTAAGCATTTGAGTGCTTGAACATGATTGCGGCCGCAAGGCCGTAACTCGTGTTTCAAGCCCGCAAACTTGGAGCAGTATAAATATAAAATTAATCCAGCACTGTAAATTATGGGGAACACAATGGGTGACATTAGCATTAAAAGCACAACATACTCAAACTCGAACATCAACAAAATAAAATACTTTATTTCATGTTTAACTTCTGTCCAATGTCCTACGGGCTTGAAAGACCTCCAAGCCCGTAACTCGTTATTCAAGTCCTTAAGACTTCAATGAAATATGTAGCTTGGATATCAAAGTCGTATGGGCTTGAATAACGAGTTATGGGTTTGGAGGTTGAAGCCCGTAGGACTTCTGACGGAAAATAAACATGAAATAAAGTATTATATTTTGGCGATGTGCGAGCTTGTGAATGTTGTGCTTTTAATTCTAATGTCACCCATTGTGCCCCCCATCATTTACAGTGCTGGAATGATTTTATATTTGAATTCCAAGTTCTACGATTAGTAAGTAAGACCTCTGTGACACCTCCTTGGTATAAGTAACCTGTGTTTCCCGTTTAGCCATTTATGGGCTTGATGGAAGGGTAATCATAGCAATTGAATAGTGATTAGGGATATTCTGCGGCTGTGAGAGATCAAAGGCTTTGAGGGAAGTAATCTGCGATTGACCAGCTCGCAGCATGTAACCCGATTGGAGCCCGCAAACGGAAGGCAATTGAATAGCAATGTAGCTTGCGATCGGCATTTGCGAGCCCGGATCTGAAAAAACGTAGCAATTGAATGAGGCCCATAGTTAGTATAAAGGGCAATTGGGGGCTAACATTTGGAATATATGCTAGAGGAGGTAATATGTTGCAATAGGAGGGGCTAAATGGAGATGTACAATATTATTATTATTATTATTATTATTATTAATAATAATAATAATGATAATAATAATAACATCAAACTATAATAATAACATTAATAAAAACATTGAACTGTATAATAATAATATTTAGTTAATAATAATAATAATAATAATAATAACATCAAACTGTATTATCATAACAATAATAAAATCATTGAACTGTATAATAATAATAATAATAATAATAACAAACTGTAATAATATTGAACTCTATAATAATAATAATGTAGAGCTGCAGAATGATATGAAACAAACTTCACTAGGGAAGTGTCTTCCAGAAAAAGAGGAGCAAGAACAAGAGGTCATGATGTGAAGCTGGAAGGTTGAGGGTATAGGGATAAGGTGCAAAGCACTAATGTATAGAAATGGTAGTGGAGCTGCATCCTAATAGAAATGGTAGAGTAAAACACAATTAAGGAATGGAAAAGGACACAGAACACAATTCTTTTTTTCAAGTACCGGTATTTATAAGAGCAAGTTGTGTTTTGCGTGAAAACATATTATGTAAAACCTGTTTAAACTCTAAAGAAATGTGCAGAGCGTACACACTGGCAGACAAGTATGACTCATACATCTATACAACTGCTCATTGGCTGACAGGGACAAGCCCAGATCACTTAAACATTTGATTTTGAGAGCATTGTTTGAAAAGAGGAAACCACATAGTTATCAAATAACCCTTTTGATGCTTTCAATGTTTCTTTAAGTCTGTCTGGGATAAGTATAAGGCTTAAATGAAGTCACATTTGTGGGTAGATAAAATGAGCATACTAGATGGACCTTTTGCTTCTTATATCTACATTTCTATATTTGTAGAATTATAATAAGTCAGATTTGTGTTTATTTTTTATCTGTTCGCCTTTTATCTCCGTACTCAGTGGAATTGCTATATTTGTTATTGTTGTCTAACATATTGTCACATTGTACACAAATAAAACAATTACTGATAAAACACTAATCGCTCGGCACACGTGTCCCTATAGCGCTGTGTTCTCTTTCTCTCTGGAATCTTTGATTGTTCTAGGACGGCACTCAGGGGGGTGGCTGCTCACCGAATCCTGGCTGTGAGACATGTTCACAACAAACTGATACCACCCGACTATCTCTACAGAACCAAATCGCTCCCCGTAGAGCGATGTAATACTCAGGCTAAGCACTAGGTGGCCCTCCATCAGCGTCACATATTGATATGAGTCCAATGGTTTTGTTGCTCAGATTGCCCGATCTCCTCCAGATCTGGGCAGAATTCTCCCTAAATTGTCTTTATGAGGACCCTCGGTCAGTTCCTAGGATAAACTGCAGGTTCAAAGGTTATATGACCACTATAAGTTAGAGAAGATTTTATGTTTGTGAAGTATGTAACAAAGTAACAATTTTTAATTTGGAAAACAATGGGCCATATTCAATTGAGGTTTCGGGTGATCCGGCAGCCTGTAAGTGAGGTTGCAAATTAATTTGCTATTCAATTGGCGTCTGTTTGCGGGCTCAGAATGGCTTCCGAATTACGGCCTTGAAAATATTGCGATGGTTACAGCTTCCCAAAGCCATCTTTCACTTTCGCAAGAGTTCAGCTATTCAGTTGCAAATGAAGGAGAAAATCAAAAGTCAATACTGCACTGTAAAGGAAATTAAATTTCATTTTATGTTTCATTTCAGGGTCAAATCGATCTTGCGTTATCAATGAGTTAATACACATTAGGCCACCCTATATTGGCATTAATTTTCATGATTCTTCATTTTGCGGGGTTGCAAGTCTGATCGCATATCGGACCCCCGAACCTAATTCGTTGATATGTAACCTCCATGTTTTACTGACGCAATACTGACAATCTCATTTTCGATTGGCGGATGCGAAATGGGAGGTTACAGGCTTGCTGAATTGATCATGGTCCCGCCATGAACTGACCCGGTGCATGGTTTACGGAGTCGGCTTTGGAACCATAACTTACGGCCTTGAGCAATTGAATAGCATCGTAATCCGAGAGGAACGGGAGGGAGCTCCCAACTCACTCGGAGACATACGGCCTACTACAATCGAGTTGCGGGCTTGGAATTGAATGTGGCTCAAAGTTTGTATACAATGTAACAATTTGTTTGCACATATAATGTTTCCATCTTGTCTGACTTGGTCACTTCCTGGTAGCTTGATGCGGGGGGCAAATACTAATCTACTGAAAAGTATTGAGAGGTATGAGGGAGAGGTGTGGGGCATTTGTTAAACAATAAAAACTTTTGGAATTTGACACCCACCAATTCCCCCAGAAATGCCCTGAAGCAGATAATTTGCATCAATAAATACAAGCCCTTCTCCAGAAGAATGTAAACACCCGTCTCACTTGAATAGCCTACATCAAAGCACCGTGGATGCCTCCAGGGACTAGTAGAGGCATCAAAATGTATTATTTTTTCTAATTAACCACAAGCCCTGCGGCGTTTCCTCCTTAATTATGCGCTTAATTAGACTTATATTTTTCAACATTTAACCCTTTCCCTGGCAGAAGGAAGGGTAAAGCTAGACCAACCTCAAGATAAAGATGCCAGCAGCCTGCCCATTCTTCCATCTAATTATTTCTTGTGTATATAACATTTTGCTGCACTTGTTGCTACCACCTCTCCAGGGAGACTATACCATGTACCGAGCACACTTTCTATAATTTGGTACTTGCAGAAATAAATACTGAGCTGCCATAATCCAGGGTTTTGTACAGACAGCCTCAGATATAGAATCCCAATCCCCCCGCTGCCTATCGCACATCCCAGCATGCTCTGCTCTTAAAAACAATTTACAGTTGCAGTGATCCCTGCTCTATTTTAACCTATTGATTTTCACGTCAGAAGTTTGAATCAGGGGATCCTTAAAAGGATAACAGTTTAATTACTGCATTCGGGGATCCCTATAGGGAAATAAAAATGGCTGCAACAGAGCGCGGATTGTGAGAGCCAATAGGAATCAGCAGAGCGGTAAATATATCTGTGCCAGGTTTGCTTTAGTGACAGCAGATATTTTCCTTTGTCCCTAGCAGGATTAGGAACCATAGAGTCAGATATGATCTCTATTATGTATTGTTGAAAGACTACAAATTTACATAGACACTTAACAACACAACTCAAAAGAAGAGTAAATTCCACTAGGAAAACCTCCCTCTCAGACTACAGGCAGACTAGCAGTTCAAGATGGAATATACGATTTCCTCTAAAATGTTTTTATGATCATGGCTTACAGCTATTAATGTTGTTAATTTGTTACATAGTTCACAAGCATGAGCCTTTTTTTTCAAACTACAATGAGAAAAAGCCTCTAATTAATGCACTATTATATTCAGATATGCTACAGTGGGAGCTTAAATGCAGAAAACTAGTCAGCTGCTTGAAATGAAATGCTTCGCTCCTTAATGCCCGGCCTTTCAATAATACTAACGGAAATCTCATCAGTTTACATGTACCCCATGGATCAGAAAGTGAATTTGTTTCCACCATTAATAACAAATTACCTTTCCTGTTATCTGCCCACCAGCAGTGGCCACTAGGTAGTGTGGTAATGTGTCCTAGGGTTAGGTTTAGTGTTTAAGGTAGTCGATGAAACTGTCTTCAATTTCCTAGGGTTAGGTGTGCACCACTACTTTACTATGTAAAGCTTATCATCTGCCACTACCCTAACCCTAAAACCTAACCCTAACACTCACACGAAATTGAAGAAACAACCTACTGGCTGCTGGCCGACACTGCTGGCAGGCAGATAACAGGAACTATTCATAGGGACATATTGGGAGGTATGTCATTTATTTACTAAGCTGTGTCGAGGGCTGTGATTTCATGTGTTCTATTTCTGTGGGAAAATATGCCATAAAGAGAAGACAACCCACCGGATACAATATTTGTTTCCAAATATTTTGCTAAATAGTAGAAAAGCCTTTGTAGGTTGATTCCTGTAGTATCGAGATGTCACTTTGTATCATATATAGATACAAATAGGTAAACATGCCGCACTTATATCTAGCAAATTCCTTATAGTATAGTAATAATCTGCATCTATATATCTCTAAATTTGAAAGTTTGTATTTAATTATTCACAATAAAGGTTATTTTTTATATCGCTCCCCTTGCTCTTATAATTATACCGAATAATGATCAGATATGTATGTATTTTCTTTGCTCAGTAATGTTGTGTTTCATAAATAGAGATTAATTCAATCTTAAATACATAAGAGATTATTAGGATGAATAAAATTATTATTTATTTAGTTGTGGAAATACAGAATTATTATGTTATATTATAAAAAGAAACCTCATGCGGGAAGCTGTCTAAATAAACTAAGACAGACTTGTGGGCCTCTCCTGGAAGAATCAGACAAAACACTAGATATAATGTATTTCAGTAGCACCCTGAAGGGGGTATATAAATATTACTGTTCTTAAATGCTGCAGTGTTAGCTATTACAGCGCTTAAACTGTTTATTTACGTTGATTTTTAGCAAAAATGTATTGAGTTTATAGGGAAATTATCTGATGGCATGCAGGGCTGTATGTACCTTTTTTGGAGCCCCTTGGCAGTGAAGTGGAGGAGCCCCTGCGAGTGAGTACGCAAGCTATGCACGGACCCTTTTTTGCCTTTTCTGTATGTGTAAGTTCCCTTTCCTGTTGTAACTGTCTTGTTCTAGGTGGTTACCCCTAGTAGACAGAACTGCAACATTTAATTTTTTTTTAAAGCTAGAAACCATTTTCTTTTAAGAAGTGGCGCCACCCACAGGGAAGCGCTCCTGGGCGGTTGCCTAGTTGACCTAATGGGTAATCCGGCCATGATGGCATGAAGGGAGAGAGAACGAGAGAGAGAGAGAGAGAGAGAGAGAGAGAGAGAGAGAGAGAGAGAGAGAGAGAGAGAGAGAGAGAGAGAGAGAGAGAAAAGGATAAAACTGAATGGAGAGAGAAATAGAGAGCTTGAGAAAACTAGATATACAAGATACATTACAAGATGTAAAAGATCCAAAGTGAATAGTTAGAGAAGTGAAATATGAAATAAAGGGAGAGACAGCTAGAGAGGGAAAGAGAGACAGAGAGTGAGGGTAGACAAACCAATGCACGGGATTAAAGTCAAGAAGAGCCAAGAGAAAGTGACAGAAATAATGCAAGATACAAAAGGAGAGAGACAGCTCAAGGGACAACTGTATAATAACGTAAATATTCTGATCTGACCATAGCTAAATCAGGAATAATATCATAAATCTAGCTTTTAACGGGACAAAAATTTATATTGATGTCTCTACTGGTCACTGGAGGAATCCATGATACTTTAGTGTTGGCTGCATGTACAGAGATGCTATTAGATCTCTGAAGGAGCAATGCTTGCAGTTATACTTGCAACTGCCTGCTTCTGAGCATATATGAGGAAAGGGGATATATGTAATTTGCTAAAAGACCTAATTGTATAAGAATCCCACCTTTCTATTAAACCCCTCCGTCCACTGCTACATAGATAAGAACACTCCCCGATTTAAAAAGTAAGATGCAAGTTCTGAATCAAGACATATAAAAGCAGACTGTGATACATGTAAGGATTTTTCTACAAATGTTTTTATGCTCATGACAGAGCCACTAATGTTGTTAGTCTGTTATATAAATCCCAAGTATTAATGTTACCCTTAAATTACAGTGGTCCTTTAAGACAGAGAAGAGAGAGAGAGAACGAATGAGAAAAAGAGAAAGGAGGGAGAGAGAAGGAGAGTATTTCATTTTTGGCAGCTGCAGCAGCATAAACGATAATTCAAGTCAATTAGAGATTTTAATTAATGAATTTGCCGGCAGACGGGCCAAAAAATAAACAAGGAGCAGAATGTGAGGCCTGTGGATGCAGAGCAGTGAAACTGACAGGTCTGAGATCCAGAGACAGGGGAGGGATACAAGGAATATACAGGATATATACACTGAATGTAAAATATAAATATATATATATATATATATATATATATATATAAACACACTGTATGTATAGAATATAAACACTGAATATACAGGATATTAACACTGTAGATAAATGTCACTATACCCATATACATCTATCTTGTAAGCCCACCATACCAATATATTAAATCACCCACATAGAGGGATCAGGACTATATGTTATAGGATAATTTTCACCTTGCACTATGCTCAGCTATAAAGCAAGTCCTTTAATTCTGGATTTCGGTTAGTGTACACCCATGGTCGGATTATCCATTAGGCCAACTAGGCACCTGCCCAAGGGCGCTTTCCTGTAAGGGGCGACACTTTAAAAAAAAAAAATGGTTCCTGTCTTAAAATAAATTATAAATACTGCAGTTCATAGACTGGCTACCACCTAGAACAAGAGAGTTACAACAGGAAATGGAACTTACACACACAGAAAAGGCAAAAATGTATCCGTGCACACCTTGCATACTAACTCACAGGGGCTCCTCCACTTCACTGCCCATGGGCTCCAAAAAAGTAGATCCAGTACTGTGTACACCTCCCACCAGTGGCCTTATCCTGAGTCTGTGGTATATATATATATATATATATATATATATATATATATAAATGCTGTGAAGTATTCATTAATGTAGCACACTGAGTTTGTCATATATTCCTCCTCCAGGATTAGCCTCATTCTCTAATTAAGATAAAGCCACTCTCTCTCTCTCTCTCCTCCGGCTCTCTGAGGTGTGATAAAGGTTTGGATCCATCTTCCTGACTTGCTGTAATCTGATGTGATTGGACAGGCCGGTGTCTAAACCTACAGCTGAGGTGGGCAGCCGCTAATGATCATTAGGATGAGCAGAAGTAATTAAGTCTGCAGAGAGGAGAATGTACATTGAAAGTGTCTGTCATATTTAGAGTAGTTTGTGGGAGAAAGTGCATAACTCTGGAGATGTGAGCAAGAAGAACTAGACTGTGTCACCAAGAAGAGCCAGAAAGTGCAGGCTAGGGAAAATGCAGGTACTCCTGGGAAATGTCAACAGTTAGGGGCATCCATCTATGACAATGCCACCCACCTTGTAAGTCATTAGTTCCGACATTGCTAACCACACTTCAAGAAACCAAATACCCTATAACCAGCCAGGATTTAGGGATAGTTGAATACATATGAACCAAATAATATTCAGTAGGGTTAAATGCTGCTTCACCCATACATCCTGGCCTGTATAGGGTTCGTAGAAGAGCAGTAGGAGACATGCTACATTAGAAGTTAGTGCCTACCATACACGTTGGCATTGGAGGAAATGCTACCCAATCAGGAGTATCAATGGTAGGAAGGATTAATGAAAGGGTGAGTGGATCATATGGAATAACAGAGGCAGTGAATGGCATTGGAAGACACTGCCTAAGTTGCTGAATTCCCTTGGTAGGAGGTGTCCTCTACTTTTGTGGATGTGTTACCTATCATTGGTAGGTGATGCCAAGCATTGAGTTTTACTGTGATGTAATGCCAACTCCCATTTCATTATTAGGCTTTGCCATAATTACACTGAAATAATGTACTACCTGACTGTTTTGGTAGTGCCCCAATTAGACATAGTAGCACAGATAAGCAGTGCCTACCACATATAATATCAATGGCAGTCACTGCACTATCCTGCAGATATTGTGGGAACCAGTGACACTTAGTTGCTAGTTTTAAGTGGTAATCCAACCGCCAGCCTATCCTGGGAATTGAAAACACTGCTACCAACCACCACTGGCATCATGGTTAGACAATACTGCCTGTGCACAATATCACTGGTATCCAGTGCCACCCATCCACTGAATCAAACACTGTGTAGATTCATAGAGGCTAAATACAGTGACAGTGTTGTATTGTAATGATGGATATGTACAGTGGGAGGCAGTGTCTGGACTTGATAGTTTATAAGGGTAGTGAGTTCCCTGGGTATGCGGTAAGTGCATTTGGTCAGAAAACAGGAATATTGGCTGGTAGCCGTATTTAGTAATAATTCCATTGTGTAAATATACTATTTTAGTATAAATAGAAAAACCCTTCATGTAGATATATATATCTATATATATGTATACACTAAAATTGTGCCAGTGCCTTGTATTGATGGTGGATAAACACAGTGAGTGATAGAGCTGGCATTAATGGTGGGCAAGTGCACTAGGCAGTGGTAACTGTAATTGATGGTGAGTAAATGCAGTGAGTGAAAGTGCCACTGATAATGGGTAAGTGCAATGGGTGACAGTGCACTTGTGCTTGCGTTGTTCAGTTGTTTCTGATTCGCCGTGACATCATGGACCGCAATGCACCATGCTGATCCTCTTGGTATTGGGTTGCCAGTTCTTTCCCCAGTGGGCCACAGCATACAGCTCCTGGTATTCCTAGGTGGCCTTCCATCCAAGTATTGACCAGGCCCAACCCTGCATGGCTTCAGGGTGGTGTGACCTCTTGGTTTCCTGACTGGATTTGAACTCAGGTCGCAGCATTGAAAGCACAGAATCCTAACCACTGGACCACCATGGAACCCTGACAGTGCACTTACCCTCCAATAATTGCAGTGACCATCAATTAGTGCATTTACCCAACATAAATGCCAGGCTCTATCACCCACTACACTATCCATCATTAATTCCAGTGGCCATCATCTAGTGCACTTACACACTATCAATGCCTGGCACAATCACCCACTGAATTTACTCACCATCAATACCAGTCACCATCACCTAATGCACTTATCCACCATCAAAGCCAGGCTCTACGTGATGGTGACTGGAATTGATGGTGAGTAAGTAATAAAGCCTGGCAATGGTTATGTAAAGCTCTGAGCTCTTCCCATTTGAGTGCATTGGGAGTAGACTTTAGTAGACACTGAGTATGGGTGAAGTCCAGAGAATGAGCAAGGTTCAGCAGAGAAGGAAGCGATGAGATGAAGTAGCCATGAGCTGAGCCCAGGAGACAAGCAGGACATACTGCAGAGAGGGATGGAGGTGTAGATGGTACGAACCCTTTGAGTGATTAGATGGATGCCACCACTCCTGTTCCCCTCCCACATCTCCACCATGCAAACAGGACACCTGGGGAGGGACGTAGGAAATAACTGACCTATACACACATTTTCATCGTCCAGTTTGGCAGATAAATTTCTGTGGAAGCCACTCCTGCACATCTCACACAGCTGACCACGAGTGTTGTGTCTACAGCCCACGCAGACTGACGTGTTTAGCACCTCGATGTAACTGCAGCGGTTGGAGTGCCCGTGGCAATAGCAGTCTTGTGAGGAAGGAGGTGGAGGAAAGAGAGAAGAGAGAGAAGGCATGCTTTGTGAGGACAGTGCGAGGGGCAAGGTGGACAATGTCAGTGTGATGTTACATGATGGCGACACCAGGGGCTTCTTCACTAGGTCATGATAGTGTTGTGCCCACCAGAGTGAAATAAGCCCCCAGGTCTGTCATAAAGCAGTGAGGGTAGCCAGTCTCAAACTTTCAATAGAATTGAAACATGTTCTTATTAATAGGTTGTTTTAGTGGTGTTTTCAGACCCTGAAATTAAGAGCATCTTGAGTTGACCAAGTTGTTCTTGGCATCAGATTCTTTGTGTGAGCTCATTACTCATTGGCAGCTAACAGAAAGTTGATTGGGGAATAGGGCGCTGCATTGCTAATCAAAAGTTAATAGGCTAACAAGAAGTTGACTGACCAATTGGTTGGCAGCCACATTTAAAATTATAATATAAACAAATTATTTTAGCATAAATAAAAAAAATAACTTTATAATATACATGTAGACACTAAAATGTGTTAAAGGGACATGGATTTTTTTTTCTGTTAAATCCATAATAGAGTATTTGTAAATGTGTCACAGTTTATTTTCATTTTTGAATGAAGGTCTTAGAGTGCAATAAACTGATTCACACTATGGGCCACCAATGAAATCTACATACTGCAAAATATTCTGCGCACATCCTTTTAGTTTCAATGAAGTTTGAGTTCCATTTCTCTTTAAATATTGCTCCATTCCCTCAGATATAATGTATGAAAATAATTATAATATCATTAAACATGACAAAGATGACAAAATATATAGATATTTTGTAACTGGAAAACATTAGTGTCACATTTCTTGTTTGCTAGGAGAGATGCCAAGATTTGTCACTGGTTGCCCGTCACTGCTCTGGAAGGGTGGCATGGAGATGGGTGAGGTGATTATCTCAAATCATAAACAAAACAAGATGGTGGATGAACTGGGTGTGCTGGGCAGATATGGGCTGGCAGACACCGTGCGGGAGAGAGTTTGGGCACAGGAATAAACCCCTCACCCAGGAACTATGGATCTGTCTCTTCTCTCTATCACCCAAGTAACTGCCCATCTCTGTGTCACCAGCTAGAGGGGGAGGGGGCATGTCCATTCTGGATGCTGCTCTCCAGGCCACTGCCCATCTGTGCTTGACCAGTTAATGTTGGGTGGACACGTCCTTGGCTGTTTGCTGTGTGTGTGTATGTGTGTCTAATATGGGTATACATAGTATTTATTATATACATATATATTTATATATATTTAACAGTTTACAAATAGCAACATTTTAAACAACAAACAAATAAGTATGTATAGATTGCCACATGAGTCTTGGATAAAAGTGTCTGTGGAAGTGAGCCCACCTAGAGCCCACCTTCATCCACAGAGCCGTCCAGGGTCTTATCAATGGTCTGCATCAGGTAACACTTACCACAAGCAACTTATTTTGTCCAAGGCCATAATATGGGACAATTATACATACACGTGTAACTAAATACAACAAGAGCTAGATGTGTTAATTAAGGATTGAAATGTAATAACATTTAGATTCAAAGATTTGAAAAAGCAATATCTCAATATACAGATATCAGTCTCAGCTGTTGGTGGTCTCAGCCCACTATACGGTCAGTGGGGGAGACAGCTTTGTTCAGTAGACTGCGCCCAATTTTCAGGCACATGGTTATATCAACATAATGTTTTCCAATAGCTGGAGACGTGCTTTATTAAATTTAAGCTTTTGCTGTGGGGGCATCCTATGATTGATTGTTTGGCCTCTTATCTAATCAGATTATAAAAAAAATTCGACCTGTTTCTTGAATCTCCTGTGGCTATTTGATGACCTTTTCAGGGTGGAGATAACCAGCTGATCTGGAGGTTGATAATCTAATATCTGATAGTGAATTTAGTATTCAATACTGCTCTTATAAATCAATGAATATGAATATTATTAATGATCAATACATAATTACAACAATTAGCTCCTCTTGTTCAGGAATCACAGGGTCCCTTTACACACACACTAACACTGATACATTGATCACATTTTGCTAAGCACCTCTACACACTGCCATATTGGGCCAAATTCTCTAACATTCTTAGAAACTGATTATCTGAGCCTGCTATGAACAAATGGATAGAAAATATCCTTCATGGCTCCAGTCCAGCCTCTGAGAAGCTTAGTGAATCTAGCCCAAGTTACAATAACGCATAGACACAAAGAGGCACAGGGCTGACAGACAGACACCCAGCGCCCTCTCATTACTAAGCAGACACTATTGATTGATCCACCCTTCAGAGACTGGCACCAAGGGATGCCCTACACACAGCAAGAGTGCTGCACCTGCCAGTCACCTGGCGTTGTGGGAAATAAACCAGTCCACATTCCCTCTGAAACGTCTTCTCGATTTTAAAACAAAACTAGAGCTCTAATTAATTGCAAACAAATTTACGAAGCCGCCATCTCTCAGTCATTACCTCTGTCTTGTTATGTCAAGAATTAAGTTTATTGATCTGGAAGCTCCTCAGCGCGAGGCCTTAATCAGACTCACTAACGATGTGACTGCCAGAGGGGCCAAAATCACTGCACTGCTCCATCAGATTAGCTCCTGACATCAGAGGAGCGGGGACCTGAGATAAGGGGGGCTAAAGATGACCGCCACCCATGGGTGTAGGAACCGGGGGGGATGGGGTGGGGGGACAAATCTCCCCCCAGATGTTTGTATGTATAAATAAGCTATTTTACGGCCTGTGTATACAATGAGCTGTATCCCCCCCCAGAATTATTCTGGCTCCTACACCCCTGCCACAACTGTTTGTAATGTAACAAGCTCTTTAAGAACTTCTTACAAGGTGCTGGTGTGGTCTATGGATATATGTGATGTACAGACAGAGCAATCTGGGATATTTGTCTGTGCTTTATGGTTAAGATCAATTCTGCATTTTTTATAACATATAAAACACACTCTTTGAAATGCAAGAAAAAATCTGTTTTCCATGTTCTGCCAGTATGATGTCAGGGGGGCTATTCTTCAGTTGCTTTGGCTCATAGAGTAACAGTAATAACCTATCAGGCCAGGTGAGACTCCATGCACATTGCTCAGATAGGTCATCCATATCAATTAACCCTTAAGAAGATGGACTCCGAACACAGTGTCTGACAGAAGCACCTCACAGTCACTGAACATAACAACCAGAGGAAATGAAAGACAAACTGCTCTGCCAAGCACTTGTTCACCCCACCTGTCCCTCCAAACCAGGCCCTCCTGTCCCTAGAAATCAGACCCACCTGTCCCTCCAAACCAAGCCCTCCTGTGCTCCAAGGCTAGGCCCTCCTGTCCCTAGAAATCAGACCAACCTGTCCCTCCAAACCAGGCCCTCCTGTGCTCCATGGCTAGCCCCCCCTGTCCCCAGAAATCTGACCCACCCGTCCCTCGAAACCAGGCACTCCTGTGCTCCAAGGCTAGGCCCTCCTGCCCCTAGAAATCTGACCCACCCATCCCTCCAAACGAAGCCCTCTTGTGCTCCAAGGCTAGGCCCCCTGTCCCTAGAAATCTGACCCACCTGTCTCTCTAAACCAGGCCCTCCTGTGCTCCAAGGCTAGGCCCTCCTGTCCCTAGAAATCAGACCCACCTGTCCCTCCAAACCAAGCCCTCCTGTGCTCCAAGGCTAGGCCCTCCTGTCCCTAGAAATCAGACCCACCTGTCCCTCCAAACCAGGTCCTCCTGTGCTCCAAGGCTAGGCCCTCCCGTCTCTAGAAATCCAACCACCTGTCCTTCCAAACCAGGCCCTCCTGTCCCTAGAAACCATACCCACCTGTCCCTCCAAACCAGGCCATCCTGTGCTCCAAGGCTAGGCCATCCTGTCCCTAGAAATCATACCTCAAGGAGAGATCTCTAGATCTGCACACTGTATTCTAGGTGAGGTCTCTAGATCTCTACACTACAAGATTCTGTTCTCCAGGAGAGGTCTCTACACCTGCACAATGTACTCTTGGTAAGGTATCTAGATCTGCATACTATACTTTATGTGAGGTCTCTAGTCATGTACACTCTACTCCAGTAGAGATATCTAGATTGCCACATTTTAATCTAGGTGTGGTGTCTAGATCTGTACACTGTGCTTTCCATGTATTTAAGTGTAGATCCAGATCTGCACTCTGTACTCCAGGTGAGGTCTCCAGATCAATACACTATGTCCAAGTTACGTCTACAAATCTTTACACTAAACTGCAGGTGATGTTTCCAGATCTACACTTTGTACACTAGGTCTCTAGGTGAGGTTTCTAGGTTAGGCCTCAAGGTGAGATAACTAGGTTAAAACTCCAGGTGAAGTCTCCAGATCTACACATTGTACACTAGGTAAGGTCTCCAGGTGAATTATCCAGATAAATACACTATCTCCAGGTGAGGTCTCTAGATCTGCACACTGTACTGTAGGTGAAGTCTCCAAATATGTACACTAAACTCCAGGCAAGGTATCCACATCTACACACTGTACTCTATGTGAGAACTGAAGGTGAAGTCTCACAATCGCTCCACTAAACTCCAGGTGAGGTATCCAGATCTACACACTACACACTAGGTAAGGTCTACAGGTGAGGTCTCTAGGATTTCTAACAGTTAAACTTCATAATAGACACCATTCTTTTAGAAAACAAAATAAATAAATTAATTTATTTTTACAATTTTACTTTACTGTGTGATCCCATGTTCTTCTCTCAGCTGATTCTGTCTGCTACTTTCTCTGGACAGTGAGTCCTTTTCAACTAATGGATTCTCATATTTCTTTTGAAATGAACGTTACATTCCCACTGCACAGAAAGAAGTTGCCTTTTCATTCAAATTCTTCTCCCACCTCAGAAAGTTGATCAGCATGAACCAAAATGGCAGACTTTACTGCAGTATAATTATATAAAATGTAAAAAATAAGACGCTTGATTTTTTTTTTTTTACTTTCTACTCTGCACATCGGGCCTCAGACCGGGTCATTAGCAGGTGTTGGGGTGCAGTCTTTCATTAACCCTTTCATTTCCTGGGGTCAGAATGGTTTGGTGGTTCTTTATCTTTCAGCCAAATTAGGATTTCACACCAACACAATAAGTGAGAGCAGGAGGTCACCTACCTCTCTTGTGGCTCGAAACTTGAGCAGGAGAGACAGTAGAGGCCGCTATTTGGGGAGAAATGGGGAGGATAATGTGGAAAGTAAAATAACAGAAAAAAAAAGAAATGTCAGGAGATAAACACAGAAATAATAACACACAATTAATAATGGAAATTACAGAAAATACCAGTGGAAAACAATGGCAGATGTATCTAATTTTAGAAATCATACAGACAACAGAGGAGCTATACAGAACAATAGTATGAGTTATAGGGAGGGGTTGTATGGATCAATAGTAGGAGTTATATAGAAGGATTACAAGGATAAATTATAGGATTTATAGGGACGGGTCATTTAGTGTGATATAAAGAGTTATAGAAATAGTTTTATATATATATAGAGAGAGAGGAATTATTGTCATGAGTTATATTGAGCTATAGGAGAGCTTATAGGGATAGATTATAAGGAGTTTAGGAGGCATTATAGGTGAGGGTATATGAGGCATAGGAGAAGTTATATGGAGCACGAGGAGCAGCTATATGAATGGAATATATGAAGCAGTAGGATGAGTCGTAGAAAGGGTTTTTATGGAGCAATAATATGATTTATAGGGAGGGTGTTAATAGGTCATATAATAATTTATAGACTCAGCAGTACTGTAACTGTATTAATTCTGTCACTTTACAACTAACCTGCAGCACAAAGAGAGACGATCAGGACATAAAACTAATGGAGTGAGACAGAGAACTACACTAAGGAGAGGAATCTGTCACTGCACCGAGACTGCTGCCTGCACCTAGACTGCTCCCTGCACCTCCTGTCACTGCACCCAGACTGCACCTAGACTGCTCCCTGCACCTCCTGTCACTGCACCAAGACTGCTGCCTGCACCTAGACTGCTCCCTGCACCTCCTGTCACTGCACCCAGACTGCTCCCTGCACCTCCTGTCACTGCACCCAGACTGCTCCCTGCACCTCCTGTCACTGCACCCAGACTGCACCTAGACTGCTCCCTGCACCTCCTGTCACTGCACCCAGACTGCTCCCTGCACCTCCTGTCACTGCACCCAGACTGCACCTAGACTGCTCCCTGCACCTCCTGTCACTGCACCGAGACTGCTGCCTGCACCTAGACTGCTCCCTGCACCTCCTGTCACTGCACCGAGACTGCTCCCTGCACCTCCTGTCACTGCACCCAGACTGCACCTAGACTGCTCCCTGCACCTCCTGTCACTGCACCGAGACTGCTGCCTGCACCTAGACTGCTCCCTGCACCTCCTGTCACTGCACCAAGACTGCTCCCTGCACCTCCTGTCATTGCACTCAGACTGCCCCCAGACTGCTCCTTGTCCCCAGACTGCTGCCTGCACCTAGACTGCTCCCTGCACCTCCTGTCACTGCACCGAGACTGCTCCCTGCACCCAGACTGCTCCCTGCACCTCCTGTCACTGCACCGAGACTGCTCCCTGCACCTAGACTGCTCCCTGCACCTCCTGTCACTGCACCGAGACTGCTCCCTGCACCCAGACTGCTCCCTGCACCTCCTGTCACTGCACCGAGACTGCTCCCTGCACCTAGACTGCTCCCTGCACCTCCTGTCACTGCACCGAGACTGCTCCCTGCACCCAGACTGCTCCCTGCACCTCCTGTCATTGCACCCAGACTGCTCTCTGCACCTCCTGTCATTGCACCCAGACTGCCCCCAGACTGTTCCCTGCCCCCAGACTGTTCCCTGCCACCAGACTGCTGCCTGCCCCCAGACTGCTCCCTGCACCTTCTGTCGTTGCACCCAGACTGCCCCCAGACTGCTCCCTGCCCCCAGACTGCTCCCCGCACCCAGACTGCTGCCTGCACCCCGAATGCTGCCTGCACCCCGAATGCCCCCAGACTGCTCCCTGCACCCAGACTGCTCCCCGCACCCAGACTGCTGCCTGCACCCCAAATGCACCCAGACTGCTCCCCGCACCCAGACTGCTGCCTGCACCCCGAATGACCCCAGACTGCTCCCTGTCCCCAAACTGCTCCCTGTCCCCAAACTGCTCCCTGCACCTAGACTGCTTCCTGTCCCCAGACTGCTCCTCCCTGCCCCCAGACTGCTCCTCCCTGCCCACAGACTGCTACTTGCACCTCCTGTCACTGCACCCAGACTGCTCCCTGCACCTCTGTCACTGCACCCAGACTGCTCCCTGCACCTCTGTCACTGCACCCAGACTGCTGCCTGCACCTCTATCACTGCACCCAGACTGCCCCCAAACTGCTGCCTGCACCGCCTGTCACTGCATCCAGACTGCCCGCAGACTGCTCCCCGTACCCAGACTGCTCCCCGAACCCAGACTGCTCCCTGCACCTCCTGTCACTGCCCACAGACTACTCCCTGCCCCCAGACTACTCCCTGCCCCCAGACTACTCTCTGCTGTTGCCTGTACCCAGACTACTCCATGCACCTCCTGTCACTGCCCCCAGACTGCTCCCTGCCCCCAGACTGCTCCCTGCCCAGAGACTGCTCCCTGCCCCGAGACTGCTCCCTGCACCTCCTGTCACTGCCCCCAGACTGCTCCCTGCATCCAGACGGCTCCCTGCCCCGAGACTGCTCACTGCCCTTCCTGTCATTGCACCCAGACTTCACCCGGACTGCTGCCTGCACCCCGAATGACCCCAGACTGCTCCCTGTCCCCAAACTGCTCCCTGTCCCCAGACTGCTTCTCCCTGTCCCCAGACTGCTTCTCCCTGCCCCCAGACTGCTTCTCCCTGCCCCCAGACTGCTTCTCCCTGCCCCCAGACTGCTACTTGCACCTCCTGTCACTGCACCCAGACTGCTCCCTGCAACCAGACGGCTCCCTGCCCCGAGACGGCTCACTACACCTCCTGTCACTGCACCAAGACTGCTCACTGCCCCTCCTGTCATTGCCCCCAGACTGCTCCCTGCCCCCAGACTGCTCCCCGCACCCAGACTGCTGCCTTCCCCCCGAATGCCCACAGACTGCTCCCTGCCCCCAGACTGCTCTCTGCCTCTCCTGTCACTGCAACAGACTGCTCCCTGCACCTCCTGTAATTGCATCTAAACTGCTCCCTGCACCCAGACTGCTCCTTGCACCTCCTGTCACTGCACCTGACTGCTCCCTGCACCTCCTGTCACTATACCCTCTGGCTTTATCAGTGCTCCTCTTCTCCCTGTATTTTTGCCACCCCTATTCTGCTCTCTCACCCTGTCTAGCTGTGTGCACCCCTATCCTGCTCCCCCTCTCTTGTACCCACTGCCCCCTCTCTTGTGCTCTCCTTTCCTGCCCCCCCCCCCTCTTGTGCCCCCTGTCCTGCTCCCCCTCTGGTGGCTCCTGCCCTGCTTCCCGTCTCTTGTGCCCTACTGTCCTGATCCACCTCTTTTCTTGTACCTTCTAGTTCTCCTCCCCTTCTCTTGTGCTCTCTATCCTGCTCCTCCGCTCTTGTGCCAACTTGCTACCCCTCTCTTGTGCCCTTCTCTCTTCCACTTCCTGTATCAGCGCCTCCCTTCATTTGATCCATCCTGCTCCCCTCTCATGCTCTCCCCTCTCCTGATCTCCCTGTATCAGTGGCCCCTCTCTTGTGCCCCCTCTCCTACCATCCCCTACTGCTGCTTCCCCTTTCTTGTGCCCCCTCTCCTGCTCTCCCTGTATCAGTACCCCCTCTCCTGCTCCCCCTCTCTTCTTCCCCTTTCCTACTCCCTCTCTCTTGTCCCCCTGTCCTGTCCCCCCTTTTTTCTTGTACCCTCTTGTTCTTCTCCCTTTCTCTTGTGCCCTCTATCCTGTTTCCCCTCTCTTGTGCCACCTTTCCTGCAACCACTCTCTTGTGCCCTTCTCTCCCCCACTTCTTGTATCAGTGCCTACCTTCCTTTGCTCCATCCTGGTCCCCTCTCCTGCTCTCCCCCTTTCCGGAGCCCCCTCTCCTGCTCTCCCTGTACCAGTGCCCCCTCTCCTGCTATCCTTCTTTTGTTCCCCTCTCCTGCTCCCCCCCCCCCCCCCCCCCCAGTTTTTGCCTCCCCTCCTCTCTGGCTCTGTACACAGCTCTTCTAATCCATGCAATTAAGGCCAGCAAAGCCGCCTCACTCTCCCCTGCTCTGGTTTTATTGTACAGACCCAGACTCAATAATTTGGAGCAGATGAACGAGATAATTGCATTTATTTGCTCCCCCTGAATCTAGGTCAGGATTGTCTGTACAACGGCTCCCAGGGGCCCTAAGATCTGCTCCTGGGCTATAAATCTTAAAGTGATTGCTAATGTATACAGGGAGCTTACTAATGTGCTCTGTATTGTACCACTTGTCACCCCCAGCCCCAACCAGCACCATATCCTGGGGGCAAACAGTAATGAGTAGAACCAGTTGTGCTCCAGTAGTGCCAGGGGGGGGCATGTTATATGGTTATATCCAGAACATCACAACTCACCACACTATGTCACAACTAACTAGCAATGCTAACACCTTCTTCACCCCTGAAAATGCATCATCGATTCCAAGGAAGTTGTAATCATGGATCAAAAGATGATTCCATTAAAACCCTATTTAGAGGCAATTATAGGACAACTCTGGTCGTTATTCCTACATGACTAAACCTCATAATGGGCCAAATGATTAATACAACATTTAACTTGTATGTAGTTATTTACTGCAGGGTTCCATTCTTTTCTCTGTTGATTCTATCTGTAACTTTCTTAGGATAGTGTTTTCTTGTAAACTAATGAGCATTCCATAACTTTTGCACTGGTAGCTTTAGATGCCACATCAGCATTTTTAGAGAAAAATCTTAAATTTAGCAGCCTCTGTTTGTATCTAGAGGCTGATATTACAGTCATCATTCCTGCCCAGTGTGCAAGGATCTACAGTAAGGAAAGCAAGTTTGAAGTGAGACCGCCGGTTTCTGAGAATGTGTGGGAGGGGGGAGGATGCCAAGAATTAAAAGCTGATATGAATCATCAATAAGACAACACATCTTCCTCCCTCTACTCTGGAATAGATAACTTAATTAGCATAGCACACACCTCAGGCTCCAAGCCAACAGGCAGTGCTGAAGCCCCCAGACTCAGGCAAAAGATATTCTATAAAAATAGAACACTTTTCTCCAGCACTGCGAGGTTTAAACAGCCCAGAAAAAAATAAAGGGAAGAAAATTAATGTTCCATTTTTAGATAAATCAGGCACTGCTCTAATGTTGCACAATGCTCCTCTAAATCGACGAGGGGTCTGGAGACTGTCTGTGATGTCCAGTGCTCCCGGGACCCCCTAAGATCCAGGACAGGATGATAGTACATCTAGCTGTGCACTGAAATGCAGATAATACATTTTACCTTAAGATAAGTTCCTATATAGTCTACCTATACCTGGGACTAAAGGTCAGTTTAGGTATAATGTGTTGGACTGATAAGGTCTCAGGGGTCAACTCTTGACATTTTGAGGTAGAGACCCTGGAGGTATCATTCAGTCTCATTATCACACAGTTCACATGTTTGATATGTTTAAGGACTCAGTCCCTTCTAGGTTTAGTGTACTAATGACAGTGACATGTTTATGGGTACAATTATGTCCCTAGTTCAGCTTGCACTGTCGTTTCTAGGACCAGTGTACTTATGGAAGTGACATGTATCCTGCTAGCACTAGTGTACCAATGGCAGTGACAGGTTTATGGGTAAAATATATCCCTAGGTCAGCTTCTACATTTATACATTTGCATCTGTCCATCAGCCTGGCATACATTCCAGCAATTGAAGGGTTTCTGAGGGTCTGCACTGTGCCCACCAAGCCCCCTGCACTGTGGGATGAGATGATGCATTTCCTGATGAGTGAAGGTGGATCATTAGCATCGCGGGATCCCGTGGGAATCCATACCTGACTTTGCAACATCTATGAATGACGTGTCGGTCCTTATCCTATCAAAGATTGAAGGAGCTGGGAACGTTGGGAGAAACCAGTAAATATTACTTGGTACCTGAAGATGGCGTCACTGCAAGGACTGGGAGGGTACGAATGGGGTCCATAAACAGCACAATAACAAACAGATACTACTTGGGGCCATAATCAGACCAGTACACACAGATGCAAGTACTGGTTGAGGGGTACCATAATCAGTCCAGTATAAAATTATGCAATTACCAGGGGAACTAATAGGGTCCATAATAGCCCAGTACAAACAGATTCAAGATCTGGTGGGGGGGGGTGCTAATGAGGTCCATAAAAAGCCCAGTACATTTTTAATCTTAGAGATAATATATTACCTAAAGTACTAGAAGTGACATTGGTCTAAATGTATTTAGAAAGCAAAAATACAGCATTCTATTCAAATTAACTCTCTATTTATGTGATTCTAGGACCTTAAAGTCCTAGAATACCAAAGTCCTTGTAGAAATATTCAATGGTTTCTGTTGAAATATGGAAATCCTTATTGCCAGAGCAATTAATTGGTCCCAAGAACAATATATATGTCTACAATTCCATCTCTCTATGAGAAAGTTGCTACAGAAACAAGGCAATGGCTGCCACCATTAAATAATAACAGTTAAAGGGCCACTAACAATGTGATCTTTTATAATCGAGACTGTAATTAAAAATGATCTATGGTGAAAAAGCCAGCAAAGAAAATTGCTCCACTTCCTATAAGACTCATTGTGTCCAATGTGGCTCTTATGTTTTAGCTCTAGTGATAGCATTTATATACAAAATTTTAAAAGATGGACGGAAGATTCATATAGCTATATATAAAATGTCCATTAAACCCAGGCCAGGGATTGTAACACACTGAGCCGTTAACAATGAAAACTGATACACTGAAAAAAATAATAAAATGATCTAAAAAACCCCAAAGTATACTGAAAAGTTGTTTATCTTACTTAAAACTTCAGTGTATAGCATTGATCTTTTAATAAAGTGAAAGCTGTATTTGTATACACTTTACTTTCTAAACACATTGTGCCTTTTACACATGGAGTTCTATTATAACCTTTGCAGCACCTATTTTCCAGGCAGACCTAATGCTATAAAAATATAGAGCCTCATTCAATTGAGCTTTCGGGAGATCCAGGATTCTGAAATGTAGCCCGCAATTTATTTTGCTATTCAATTGGCGTCTTTTTGCGGGTTACAGGCTGCGGCCCCCGATTCACTGCAATGGTTCACATCGCAAGTTAATGCCCCTCCAAGCCTTTGATCTTTCACAGCCACAAGAGTTGAGAACGCTAAAAATCGCGAATTGCTTTTCAATTGCTCCAATTCCCCCTCACTAAGCAAGCTGTCAAGCCCGCAAATGGCAAAAGTCGAACCACACGTCACGGGTACCAAGTCAGACTCGCAAATGGCTTAATGACATGTCCGGGGCACTTTAAATGCACATATCAACACACTACTGTCCTTTTAGTGATGTTAGGTCTTAGAATTAATAGCAGAACATTCTCAAGCTCGCAAATCAGCCCCCAAAAATACTTTATTTTATGTTTAATTTCCTTGTTATATCGATCCCGGCAATCAATGTGTTACAACATATACTGTAACTTGCATGTAATAGAATATCATATTTATGGCATTATTAATATTGCATCATATCTGGACTGTGGGTCTGATCGTAACTCGTAATTCAAGCCCGTAGGACGTTGAAATCCAACCTCCATTTTTCATTGAGGTAATGATGACAATCTGTGTTTCCATTGGCTGTTTCTAACTCCGGAGTTACGTCCTTGCATAATTGATCATGTTCAAGCTCGCAAATGCTACATACAATAGCATGGTCTACGATATGCGCTATCGGGCCGGGACTTGCAGGCTTGGCAAATTAAGTAGCACCATAAGTTGCAGACACTGCAGGCCCGCAGACTTGCGGCCTACATCCCGCGACTTGCAGGCTTGCAATTGAATGAGGCTCCTACTCTTTTAATGGAGTGATAAATATTTTGGGGGTACCTTTAACAAATTACACAACATTTACGTGGATTTCGGAAGAGAGCCAGGTTTATATTTTTTGTTTGTGACCAAAACTGCCAAATATTTATGTAAATGAACAAAACAACAGAATAGCAAATATATATAAATCTGATTATTAGTTACTATATGCATTTTATAGATCCCAACAGAATCTCAACCCTTGGGTCCACACAACTATTAACAAACAATTCCTCAGGATCAGAAGGATGACGTTTGCTCCAAGAGCTTACAATCTATTACACTTCTAGGATCCCATTGGACATCTACATCGGCCATTGAATATCTGAAGCTAGATCACTGGACACTGCTTACTAACTCGGCTCTCTTCAGTCCTTTAAATATAGGACTTTGATGTATTGAATGTAACAAAAGCAACTAAATGTTATTAATAAGATTACAAATGATAAATATATTATACAATGTTATGAAATGTTTTAAAACGTATTGTAATTCTATCTCACAGGGAAGCACTGAATGCCTGCTGCCTCCTTACCTGATAGCAGGAGAGGAGTGGGCATGTATTCAGTGCTTCCCCGTGATACAGCTTCACTGCAAATATAAAACATTTTAGATTTTTTTTCTCTTCCTATTCTGCTGTTAAATTCCACCCCAGACCCTCGAGTGATTGACTCCATAACATTTCCATGAAGCTCACAGACTGTAACACATGAAATAACACACGGGATATAAATATACATGTATGTAAAATGGAGATTACCTGCAGTGATCGTCTGCTTCCTTTTTTTGTCCTGAACGGCTGCCATGAAAAGACAGGTTTGTTCTTGTTTAGACAAAGATTTAATCAATCACTTTATAGAGCTGTATGTGGAAAGTGTATGAGGTTATATTGTAATGATACAAGAACATTAAGGTCTTATCGTTATTCTGATCTATGAATATAGATCTACCACCCGGGCATGCTTATGTGGTTCATACTTAAGATAATCATGTGAGATAAAGTCATTAGGATAGTTAAATGACTTGTGCAATGTAAATTAAGGTTAAAATACCCAACTTTAAAACATATTTGATAACAACCAATTATAATTTCTGCAGTAACTTGAACCTTTGCTGTGTCACTTTTATGTGATTTTCCTAAGGCCCAGAAATTCTTCCCCTTTTTGTATTATTGGATTTTATTGTAATGTAACAGTAATGTGAGTGTTTGTGTAACAAGCAGCCCTGCATATTATAGGGTATGGGGTGGAGCACCGCTGGTGCAGGTGGTGCAATGCATTGAGGCCCTCCATTCAATAGGATGTAGTCATCAGTCTCTAGATATGTCATCATTTAGGCCAGTGTAGGTGCCAGGTAAAGAGCTGCCTGAGGTGCTGGGTCTGTCTCCGCCTCCCTCCTGACACATGGCTCATACTGTTTGCCTGGGAGCCATGTTCCTCATGGGCGGGACAGAGGGATGAGGGATAATAGGGAGGTATATTATAGGGTTTAATACAAGTTATATGAATGGATCAGCAGGGGGAGTTATATTGAGGAGCCCTGGTTCATAAATAAGCTCCACAGAGAACATTGGACATAGGTGGCTGTTTTATTTTAACCCCACTTATCTCAGTGTAACCCCACTTTGTATCCTGTTTGATATATTCCTCATGTTACCCTGTACTGAGATTGATAACTAACTCTTGTTGGTCAGATACATTGTAATCATTTCATATTCTAATATCAAGGGGAGATGTCAAACCTGACAAGTCAGGGGGTCTGCAGAGTGAGGGGAACAAACACAGCACCCCTATCATTTTGGAGAGGGCAGGACTAGGTGGATCAGGAAGGTGACAGGGGGTGACTGGGGCAGTTTTAGATCCCTGTTTTATTATTACCCTGATAATGTGGGGCACAAGACATGAGCTGGGTCAGATGATATGGAGAGTGTGACAGAGATATCAAACCATGCAACACAAGACAGGGTCCCTCCGAACATCCATGAGACCCCTCACTGTACGATATAGGAGGGAGAGGAGACTTGTGTGGAGTATATATATATATAATCTATCTAGTCCATATATCCATATATAATGACCCTTCTCCATCTCTGTGCTTTATTCACTAATGCACAAGCTCTCTCAATACTGAGGTGATGTGTATATATATATATATATATATATATATATATATATATATATATATATAGTTCCTATTCCATGGAGTGTATAATTCAAACTATGGAAACCTCCCATTATAGTAGATACTGCCTTATTCTCTGACTTTCTCTCTGTCTGACTCTGTCCATATGCCCTAATCTTTTGCTGTCTCTCCCTCTCCCTCTGACTGTCTCACTGTTAGATCACATTGCTCTGGATGTCTAATAAATACCCAGAGCAATGCAATCTGGCCTTCAGTCTGTCTGTCTGTCCTACTGTGACCTGGATGCTTCTGGTAGATGCTAAATATTTCCGACAGTCTGTGCTGGTTCTCTCTCGCTCTCTCCCCTTCTCTCTTGTGCTACCTGGATATTTTTGGCAGGTGCTACATTTCACAGACAGAACATGTCACTTTCTCTCTGCTCTGTGTTATCCTGCCTGTCTTAAAGGCTACAGACTGTGCTGATTGATCTCTAAGCCACTACTCCTTAAACTCTCTCTTTCTGAAAGCTCCTCTTTCTCTGTCTCTGTCTCTCTCGCTTGCTTTCTCTCCCTATTTCCTATGCTGCCTTTTACAGACAGGTCATGGTAATCCCCCTCACTCTCTTGCTGTCTCTCTCTTTCTCTTGCTGTCTCTCTCTCTCTCTGTGTCTCTTTCTACCTCTTCTGATATCCATCTCTCTCTGCCCTATGCTCCATTGTATCTCTTTGGCAGGAGTGATAGGCTGTGGTGCTTCCTCTCTCTCCCAGTCTGTCTCTCTTTGACCTGTGCCTATACCTCTTACTCTCTCTTTCGGTCTCTCCCGCTTGCTGCCTCTCTCTCTATCCTGTGTAACCCTCTGTCTCTTTCTTTTGCTATCTCTCTATCTGCCCTGTGTTCCCCTCTGTCTCTCTATAGCTGTCTCTCACTCTCTCTCTGTGCCCTATGCTCCCTTGTATCTCTCTGGCAGATGTTACAGACAAGTCGCTGTAATCCGCCTCTCTCTCTTGCTGTCTCTCTCTGTCATATGCTCCCCTCTGTCTCTCTTGCTCTCTCTCTCTTGCTGTCTCTCCCTCTGCCCTGTGCCCCTCTCTGTCTCCCTCTTTTGCTGTCTCTCCTTCTGCCCTGTGCTCCTCCCTGTCTCTGTCTCTTGCTGTCTCTCTCTGCCCTATGATCTCCTCTGTCTCTCTCTCTTGCTGTCTCTCTCTATCCTATGCTCCCCTCTGTTTCTCTTGCCCTCTCTTTCTTCCTGTCTCTCTCTCTCTCTCTGTTTCTCTATCGACCCTATGCTTATGTCTCTCTCGCTCTTGCTATCTCTCTCTGCCCTGAGCTCCCCATTGTCTCTTTCTTCCCTATTCTCCTCTCTGTCTCTCTCTTCCCTATGCTCCCCTCTGTCTCTCTCTCTTCCCTATGCTCCATCCTGTCTCTCTCTCTTGCTGTCTCACTCTGCCCTATGATCTCCTCTGTCTCTCTCTCTTGCGGTCTCTCTCTATCCTATGCTCCCCTCTGTTTCTCTTGTCCTCTCTTTCTTCCTGTCTCTCTCTCTCTCTGCCCTATGCTCCTCTCTGTTTCTCTATCGGCCCTAGGGTTATGTCTCTTTCTCTCTCTTGTCGTCTCTCTCTGCCCTGTGCTCCTCACTGTCTCTCTACTTCCCTCTCTCCCACTGCCCTGTGCTCCCCTCTGTCTCTCTCTCTTCTCTATGCTATCCTCTGTCTCTCTCTTGCTGTCTCTCTCGCTCTCTGCCCTATGCTCCCCTGTATCTCTCTGGCAGATGTTACAGACAGGCCCTGTTGCTGCTGTCAGACCTGTCACTTCATGCTTCTCCTTCTCTCCCTCTTGCTGTCTCTCTCTCTCTGCTCTGAGCTCCCCTCTCTCTCTCTCTCTCTCTCTCTCTCTCTCTCTGCCCTGAGCTCCCCTCTGTCTCTCTCTCTTCCCTATGCTATCCTCTGTCTCTCTCGTGCTGTCTCTCTCTCTCTGCCCTATGCTCCCCTGTATCTCCCTGGCAGATGTTACAGACAGGCCCTGTTGCTGCTGTCAGACCTGTCACTTCTTGCTTCTCCTCCTCTCTCTCTGATATAATTTTACATGTAAATTCGTCCTGTGCTCCGCTGTCTCTCGGGGCTGTGAGTGTCTGATGGATGTTCAGAGTGGATCAGAGAGACGTCACAGAGTCAACATTCAGCTGGTACTTACTGCTGGGGAGGCTGGAGACACCTGCAAGAGAAGAGAGAGAGAGAGTTACAGTACAGACATAGCTGTATTATAGATAGACAGCTGATTTACAGCCCAGAGACAGAGTTACAGTGCTGACATAGTTATGGTATAGAGCATGGGGGGGGGGGGGGGGGGGTCAATGTGTGTGTTTATGTATAAAGAAGCAGTTGTGTAGTATTTTTATACTATATGCAGTACCCCCCCCCCCCCCCCCCCACCTCCCAGATTTTCTTTGGCTCCTACAGATACAGAGCTATAGTACAGAGACCAGAGTTACAGAGTATAGAGACAGAGCTATAGTACAGGGAGCAGAGTTACAGAGTATAGAGACAGAGCTTTAGTACAGAGAGCAGAGTATAGAGACAGAGCTATAGTACAGAGAGCAGAGTTACTGTATGGAGACAGAGCTATAGTACAGAGAGCAGAGTTACAGAGTATAGAGACAGAGCTATAGTACAGAGAGCAGAGTTACTGTATGGAGACAGAGCTATAGTACAGAGAGCAGAGTTACAGTATAGAGACAGAGCTAAAGTACAGAGAGCAGAGTATAGAGACAGAGCTAAAGTACAGAGAGCAGAGTATAGAGACAGAGCTATAGTACAGGGAGCAGAGTTACTGTATGGAGACAGAGCTATAGTACAGAGAGCAGAGTATAGAGACAGAGCTATAGTACAGAGAGCAGAGTATAGAGACAGAGCTATAGTACAGAGAGCAGAGTATAGAGACAGAGCTATAGTACAGAGAGCAGAGTTACAGAGTATAGAGACAGAGCTATAGTACAGGGAGCAGAGTTACTGTATGGAGACAGAGCTATAGTACAGGGAGCAGAGTTACTGTATGGAGACAGAGCTATAGTACAGAGAGCAGAGTTACAGTATAGAGACAGAGCTAAAGTACAGAGAGCAGAGTATAGAGACAGAGCTAAAGTACAGAGAGCAGAGTATAGAGACAGAGCTATAGTACAGAGAGCAGAGTATAGAGACAGAGCTATAGTACAGAGAGCAGAGTTACAGAGTATAGAGACAGAGCTATAGTACAGAGAGCAGAGTATAGAGACAGTGCTATAGTACAGAGAGCAGAGTATAGAGACAGTGCTATAGTACAGAGAGCAGTGCTACAGAGTATAGAGACAGAGCTATAGTACAGAGAGCAGAGTTACAGAGTATAGAGACAGAGCTATAGTACAGAGAGCAGAGTATAGAGACAGTGCTATAGTACAGAGAGCAGAGTATAGAGACAGTGCTATAGTACAGAGAGCAGTGCTACAGAGTATAGAGACAGAGCTATAGTACAGAGAGCAGAGTTACAGTATAGAGACAGAGCTAAAGTACAGAGAGCAGAGTATAGAGACAGAGCTAAAGTACAGAGAGCAGAGTATAGAGACAGAGCTATAGTACAGAGAGCAGAGTATAGAGACAGAGCTATAGTACAGAGAGCAGAGTTACAGAGTATAGAGACAGAGCTATAGTACAGAGAGCAGAGTATAGAGACAGAGCTATAGTACAGAGAGCAGAGTATAGAGACAGAGCTATAGTACAGAGAGCAGAGTATAGAGACAGTGCTATAGTACAGAGAGCAGTGCTACAGAGTATAGAGACAGAGCTATAGTACAGAGAGCAGAGTTACAGAGTATAGAGACAGAGCTATAGTACAGAGAGCAGAGTATAGAGACAGAGCTATAGTACAGAGAGCAGAGTATAGAGACAGAGCTATAGTACAGAGAGCAGAGTATAGAGACAGAGCTATAGTACAGACAGAGTTACAGTATGGAGACAGAATAGAGATATCACACTCACTATTCTAACTCTCTCTTTTATGGCCAGTGTCCTCCCTCACACTTCCCTGACTCGCATAGTATTTGTTTGGGGTGTGGGGGTGCAAGTTCTATAATATTTCACTTATACTTGGGAGTAGGAGCCAAAGAAAATCTGGGGGTGATACCGCATATAGTATAAATATACAGTACTATGCAACTGCTTCTCTACACATACAAACACACATTAAAAAAATCGGGGGGTATTTGTCCCCCTCGTCCCCCTCAGTTCCTTCACCCATGTGTAACCCAGCCCATCTCTGTCTTAAATCTTCCTGCTTTTGGGTCAGTCTCTTACTCCTCTCTCTTTTGGACTGCGCCTTCCTATCACTCCTCTAATCTCTCCTTGTTTTGTTTATAAATCCCAGCTCCCTGGCTCCTGTTACAGACTCTGCAATTAACACAAGAACAGTATACAGTACAATATACAGTAAAAATCAAGTACAGATAGCCCCTAATACAGATAGCCCCTACTACAGACAGCCTCTACTATAGACAGACCCACTACTGACTGCCACTACTATAGACAGCCCCACTACTGACTGCCCCTTCTCATGACTGCCCCCACTACTGACTGCCCCTACTACAGACAGCCCCTACTACAGACAGCCCCTACTACAGACAGCCCCTACTACAGACTGCCCCTACTACTGACTGCCCCTACTACAGACAGCCCTTACTACAGACAGCCCCTACTACAGACAGACCCTACTACAGACAGACCCTACTACAGACAGACCCACTGCTGGCAGCCCCCACTACTGAAGCTTCTCTTTAATAAACCTGGCTCCAGCATAAAACAAGTTTCCATGAGTTATGTTATTAATCTGGCTGTGAGGGTCAGTATCTCTTTGACCAGCTTCATCCACAATCTCAGGCCCCTAGGGCCCAATGTCCAGTATTTATCTGTTGTATATAAATCTCGGAGGGTGGGTTAGGGCAATTCAGGCCACGGACGCTCATTTCCCTCCTTATTAGATTACACTCACATCACCATCACTCCTCTCCATTCCCTGTCAGCTGCGCCACGATTAAGCTCTATATTAAAAAATTAATTGAGCAGAATCCTAAGAAAATACATTAAACTGCTCATTGATCTCACACCTCATTGATTACGGGGATTTGTCTTATAAGCCAGACCAGAGAAAGTCTCAGGAAGTGTAACAGGCAAGGAACGGGTCAGTGCCATACAGTGACCTAATGCCTGGGATGTGTTTAATGGGTTAAAGGATCAGTGCCATACAGTGACCTAATGCCTGGGACGTGTTTAATGGGTTAAAGGATCAGTGCCATATAGTGACCTAATGCCAGGGACATGTTTAATCGGTTAAAGGGTCAGTGCTATATAGTGACCTAATGCCTGGGATGTGTTTAATGGGTTAAAGGGTCAGTGCCAAATAGTGAACTAATGCCAGGGACATGTTTTATGGGTTAAAGGGTCAGTGCCATATAGTGACCTAATGCCAGGGACATGTTTAATCGGTTAAAGGGTCAGTGCTATATAGTGACCTAATGCCTGGCATGAGTTTAATAAATTAAAGGATCAATGCCATATAGTGACCTAATGCCAATGATGTGTTTAATGGGTTAAAGGATCAGTGCCATACAGTGACCTAATGCCTGGGATGTGTTTAATGGGTTAAAGGGTCAGTGCCAAATAGTGAACTAATACAAGGGACATGTTTAATGGGTTAAAGAGTCAGTGCCATATAGTGACATAATGCCTGGCACAAGTTTAATAGATTAAAGGTTCAATGCCATATAGTGACCTAATGCCAATGATGTGTTTAATGGGTTAAAGGGTCAGTGCCATACAGTGACCTAATAACAGGGATAATGGGTTAAAGGGTCATTGCCATAGAGTGATCTAATGCCATGGACATGTTTAATGAGTTAAAGGGTCAGTGCCATACAATGACCTAATGCCTGGGACCTATTTATTGGGTTAAAGGAACAGTGACATAAAAAGACCTAATGACTATGATATAGCTAATTGATTAACATATTCTTCCCATGTATGAGCAAACTGACCTAATGCCAATAACATTATAAAGGTCATGTCCCAGGAATGAGTGAGATGGTCAGTCCCATGCATGACACTTTCCTGGAGCCCCTGGTCAGTACTCACAGATGTTGGCGGTCCCTTTGGGTATAGTGAGGTAGGACCCCGGGCTCCATGTCTGCCCCTGGTAGTTCTTCTTGCACCGGTCACAGTCCTGCCCTGTAGTGTTGTGCTCGCAGTCACAGGACAGGCGGCTATTGGTGAACACACAAGTGTTGGCGTGCAAATTGCACTTACACCTGCCAGAGACAGAAAGAGAAACGTCAGCTAATGCTTCTACTTACATACAGTACTCGAGAATACCACTATTTACATACAGTACTTACATACAGTTCTTGAGAATACCACTACTTACATAGATTACTTGCGAATACTAATGATAACATACAGTACTTGAAAGTGCCACTACTTACATACAGTAATTGAGAATGCCACTACTTACAATGTATGTCAATGTATGTCAGTCTGACATACAGTATTCAATAATACCACTACTTGCATACAGTACTTGAGTGCCACTACTTACATACAGTACCTGAGAATACCACTACTTATATACATTACTTGAGAGTGCCACTACTTACATACAGAAGTCGAGAATGCCACTACTGACATACAGTACTTGAGTGCCACTACTAACATACAGTACTTGAGAGTGCCATAACTTACATACAGTAATCGAGAATACCACTACTTGCATACAGTACATGAGAGTGCCACTACTTACATACAGTACCTGAGAATACCACTACTTACATACTGTACTTGAGAGTGCAACTACTTACATACAGAAGTCGAGAATGCCACTACTGACATACAGTACTTGAGTGCCACTACTAACATACAGTTCTTGAGAGTGCCATAACTTACATACAATACTTGAGAGTGCCACTACTGACATACAGCACTCTAGTATACCACTACTTGCATACAGTACTTGAGAGTGACACTATTTACATACAATACTTGAGAAACAGATTGATAAAGAGGACTTGAAATGTAAGAATCCTGCCTCCAGGGCGCGGCAAAGTCATCAACGGTTATTTTTTTTCTTTTTAGGTTAGCTTTATGTTTTTTTCCATGCTGAATTCTATCTCTTTTGAGATTCAAAATTTTTAAACATATATATTTATTAATTATACAGAAATACCATAAAAGGAAGTCAGATTTCAGCCATAGAGGCTGTTTGCAACAAACTACAGGTTGATTTCAATCTGTATATGAACACCCTGAGGACATGATGCAGATTAAAGCCCCCATTAATATCCGGGTACATAGCCCTTTATAACTAGCACGCTTCCTGGCAGAGAAGCAGTTAACCCATTTGTGCATGTTGATGGCGTGCGGCGAGCAGTCACAGTTGATGCATTGTTAATGGGCCGCCATATGTCTGGAGTTTAATCACTTCTCCAACTCCTCAGTGTCAAAAGAGGACGAACTGAATGAAGGATCCTGGGGCAGGACGGTCACTAGTGTACTACATGGCTGGCAAAGAAATGGTTCAGATCCCATTTAGAACGCCTCAAATTATAATTATCATCTCGGCAAGAGAACACAAACATGGATGTGGAGGCAGATAAGATTTCTGTGTCCTACCAACTCTGCCCATTCTCCTGTCTGATTAAAGCCTCAGACCTTGAGCCCTACTTATTTATTAAGACCATACACCATTTAGTCAATGGCGGAACTGGTGAACGGTCAGCCCCTATGGCGGAGCAAGTGAATGGCCCCCCCCCCCCCCCCAGGAGGGCCCTGGTGCACTGCGCCGCCTACAACGTTGCTATTATTATTTAGCTGCCCTAAATCTGCTCTTCTTCAGCCATATGTTGTGACCTGTATATAATGACACTACTATCACACCTTGGCCCCTTTTACATATATGTGTATAAATCCCATAGTGTCCAGCTGGCAGATCTCCAATCATGTTAGAGGTGCCCAACACAAGTCAATCCTGCGCAAACAGAGGAATTATGCATAATTATTCAGGTTTGGGCTACATGTTTAGTGCAGAGATTAGTGTTTTAGTTTATAAGGCTATATATGGGGGTACAAGTTACTTGTTAACGTTAGATCAGGAAGACAAGCATACCAAGGTCCTAATGTGGATATTTTATTTTATGGATACATTCATATATATTGTAATATAGTGGTTCTCAAAATATAGTAGGAAGGACGTTTCCATTGTTTCATAGTAAAAGAGCACCAATTAACTTCAGGGTAGATAAGTCATGTAATACATATAATAATGCAGTGAAGTCCAGAACAGAGTGGCCAGAGGTCCTGAGCTGAACCTAGATCCCTGGGTTAGATAGTGGGAATGACTACTATTGGGTTAGATATTGTGAAGAGGTTAGGACTGGGATAGGGTTTGGGTTTATTGGATGGTATGAGTGCTAGTGCTGGGCTTGAGTTCACGATAAGGGTCAGAGATTAACTTGATTTTCTCAGATAAGGATTAGGCTAGGGGTTTGGGTTTATTGACAATGATGATGATGTCAATACTATGGTAGGGCTGATGGTAGTACTATGGTTGGGCCTCAGGTAGAGTTTATTGATGATAATGATGTTAGTGCTATGGTTGGGCTTGAGCTCAAGTGAAGGCTCAGAGATGAACTTAAGCTTCACATAAGAATTAGGGTAGGGCCTTTAGTTTATTGATACATTTCTGCCAAGAGTTAATCCATGCAATAAGGTATATGTTTGAGTTTAGGATAAAGCTTAGGGTTGACCTTGGGGTCAGTCTGGGAAGCTGATATATAAATGCACCTCTTACAAAGTATTGACCCAATCCAAAGAAGCCAATGTCCAGGAGACCATTTAAACTGATCTTTTAATCGTAACACCCACTGACTCATCTCTAAATTCTCTATTTCTTGTACAAAGTTGTACGTGTAAAGTCCTCTTGTCTTTTTTTTTTAGACACACCTCACTGCTTCCAACTCTCTGATCTGACAGAATCTCCCACGGATCTCCCTCATGGGAAAAATCACAACTTCTAAAATATAAAACACCTTCATTATTCTGTGGGGATACTTAGTCTTGGTCCATGTATTTAATACTACCTGACTTGAAAGTTTGGTATTTTAAGCATACATTATTTATACAGGACTTCTCTCTCTAAGTCTCCTTATCAAGGGACATTAATTGACCCTCCCACTGGGGGTTAATAAAGATGAAAATGCCCAGATAACATAAATATGTATAATGACCGAGACTTCACAATTAAATGTATCTGTAACTATTACCATTTATTCACCTGGACATGCTTATCTTCCTTATCTACCCCCCACTGTGAGAGTGAATTTATGCCCTTTGATGGAATAGGTTCCATCTTTATATGATTCCCAACCTTTGCATGATATTTCATTGTCTTTCTTGTTTTTTTTTATTATTTATTTGTTCCTGAAATAATTATATGACTTTGCAAAGAACAAGGTCTTAGTACAATGTAATTACCCCTATTATACCTTCACTTCTGTACCTTCTGACTATTCTAGGGAACATAAGCAAGGTGTTCTCTCTTTTATTTAGAGGCTCTAACCTCTGTTTGTTATTTGTAACCCATTGATCCATGCTCTCCATCCTGATAGAAGCGGGTCACCAAGAAGCCCATGCACTGAACGGTCCTGTAGTGAAGACACAAGGATTCTGGAGTTGGACCCCATCCTCTGGGTTGTGACATACTGGAACACACAGTACCCAAGACTTGGTCATGCGTGTGCTGCCCACATGTACAGTGGTGTCTCAATCTCAAGTCTCTGTGGATGGACCATGCAGGACATCTTTTCCTAATTTCCTGTAACCATGTTTTACCAATCAGACGTCATCCTTAGCAGTTCACCAGTCCCTAGTTAGATAATTATATACGTGTCATTTACGTCTTAGCAATTCCTAGAATGTGTCATGTGTCACTCGGAGATGTTACTCCAGGAAGGCTCAATACAAGAAGATCTGCTTTGTCATGAGGGATCCTACTATCCCAAGCATTGTATTTGCACTGGACGCCTCCATCACTTGTAATATAGACTTTTATGGGGTTTTTTTTGTGGTTGAGTAAAGTAACGTTTCTATTAGCTGATGGAGCCATGGCTGATGCGAGAATGGACAGGAAGCCTTGGGGGCCGAAATGGGTGGAGATGGGGGCTGAGAGTGCAGCATGGGGGTGTTGAGGGTGATGCATGGGGGTGCTGAGGGTGCAGCATTTGGTGCTGAGGGTGATGCATGGGGGTGCTGAGGGTGTAGCATGGTGGGTCTGAGGGTGCAGCATTGGGGGTGCTGAACATACAGCATTGGGGTGGCTGACGGTGCAGCATTGGGGGTGCTGAACATACAGCATTGAAGGGCTCAGGGTACAGCATGGGGAGTAAGGGTGCAGCTTGGGGGCTGTGGGTGCAGCATGGGGCAGAGCGTGCAGCATGGGGTGGCTGTGAGTGCAGCATTGGGGGTGTTTAGGGTGCAGCATGGGGGATTAGGGTGCAGCATGGGGATGGAGGGTGCTGCATGGGGACAGAGGGTGCTGCATGGGGTGGCTGTGGGTGCAGCATTGGGGGTGTTGAGGGTGCAGCATGGGGGCTGAAGGTACAGCATGTGGGGCTGCGAGATAGAAATGGGGGCTGAGGAGTAGCATTGGCTGGGGTAGGTTGCAGGCGTATAGGAGAAATAATGGGATGGGAGATATGGAAATTATAGCAGAGAGTGGAGAAAGTGGGAGTGTCAATGGGACTATGGGGGTGTTGTGTGAAAGGATATCAGGCCACCAAGACAAGTTAACGGAAGCTTTGGAGAGGCGAGAGGGGACTCTATTAATGAAACATGGAACTTAATGGGTTAATAGGAAGATAATGGCATTGCACAGTTTGGGCTTTACCTAAACTATTTTTAATTAGAAGCAATTAGTTCCTTGTGGTGATTATTAAGTCACAGCTCTGCTGGGCTCTGCCTAATAGCCTATCAGTATGGAGTAACCACCACACATTAACCCCCAACTGCCCAAACAGATAGGACAGATTTGGGACTTTTATCAATCTGTCCTGAAGGGACCCAAACAGTATATACTGATAAAGATATATAGGGGAATACTCTCTAACGGCTTACAATGTGCTTTTATATGTTCTATATCCTGATGTCTGCTCACCACACACCTCCCCTTTTCTAGCTTTGTGAAACTCTGCAGCATATAAGTTATTTATGGATCTGCAGGACATTTCACAAACGAGAAAATACAGGACTGAAGATGATATATGAAGTCATATTATGAATTATAGGGAGAGGTTATATAGGGCAATAGGAAGAGTTATAGGATATAGTGGGATTATGTGGAATAATGGGAGAAGTTACAGGGGTTATAGGAGCAATAACATAAATTAAAGGGGGGGGGGATCTGCAGTTATATAAGGAGGTTTAATGGAAGATATAGAATGGGTTATATGGAGCAGTCAAAGTTATAGGGACCAGTCATATTGATTCATATTAGTTATAGAGAGATGCTGTATGGAGCAATAGGAGATATAACAGGGAGAGATATAGAGCAGAGGTAAGTGTGTTAGAGAACTAATGTACGGTAGGAATTATATTTGGATTATATAGAGCAATATGAGGAGTTATAGGGAGTAGTTATTGCATTTTGTGTGGCGTTATAGGGAATTGTTAGAAGTTTATACAGATTATATTATAAGTAGAGGATATGTAACAAGAGGAAGAGTTATTCGGAGGGATTCTATGAAGCAAATAGAGGTGTTCTAGGGAGCAATAGTAGTTGTAGAGTGAGTTTGTATGGAGTCATGGGAGCTGTTATAGGGTAGGGTTACATGACACAATAGGGAGGAGTTATAAGGCATTCTTGTTATTTAGTTGTGTCCAACTCTTTGTGACCATATGGACCGCAACACATCAGGCACATCTATAGTTATGTCTTTGTCGTGCTTATCCGTAAGGTTATCTTGGCAGATATTGTAGTGTGTGCCAGTTCCTTCTCCAGTGGACAGCAATTTATGTGATCTCTCTGCTATGACTTGCGCATCTTGGGTGACCCTATATGGGAGGAGTTATATGGAGTGTGCATCTGCAGCAATCGGAGGAGTTCTAGGGGGTGATGCCCCCTTATAAGGCCATGTTTTCCGTCTGGCCTCCATATGAAGTAGGTCACCCAGAGCAGGAAATGCACAGCACATCAGCCCCTGATTAGGAATTTGCCGCTCCTCGCACGCTCCTATCGGATTGCAGAGCTGCTCCAAGAATCCATCTCAGCGATTCTCCATACTGCCTCCGGGAGGCTGATTCAATTTAGTTTGTGTTATAGCGGGAAAAGCAGCAATTACTGCCCTAAAATGCACAATACCAAATCAGGGGGTTAACACATGAATTGCTGGATCTTAGATTCGGAACCCTTTTACAGCTGAAGTAATAGTGACATAGCACATCCTCTGAGTTTGATTGGGAGGGGGGTCAAAGCCAAATTTAGGATTCAGATTTCTTTGCCACCCAAGCCTCACTTATTAGTCATCCTACCACATATGTATATATAACATTGTAAGTTGTGTGTTTGTTCATGTATTTTAATCTTAGGGTGGGGACACAACAAGGGGATGGGGGAGTTGTAATTAGGGTATCGGCAGGGGAATTTGTCTATGGCAGCAAAAACAAATATTGTTTATTGTTGTTGTTTAGTCATTCAGTCATGTCCAACTCTTTATAACCCTATGAACCGCAGCAATCCAGACACATCTTGTGTCTGATTGCGCTAAGGTTTTTCTTGGCAAAGATACTGCAGTGGTTGCCAGTTCCTTCTCCAGTCGACCGCAATTTGACTGGCCTCTTTGCTATAATCTGCCCATCTCGGGTGACCATACATGGTTTAGCTCACAGCTTCATTGAGGTACACAGGCCACTTCACAACATCAAAAGTAGCAATCCAGAAGGGGCTGCTATCTATACACTATACATTGACACTAACATGCACACGTCCCACACACTGTCACAGACACTTACAGATACACTAACACATATACACCAGTGCAAACATACCTACAGTCACACACATGAGCTGGATGGAAAGTCCCACACCAATTGCACAATGGTCAGGACCTGGTCGGTTTGGGCTCATAAATGACCCGTAATTACACACAGAGACAACTACACTGTAATGCACCAACACAGAAATAAAGACACACAAACTGACAGGATCAGGGACTTCCACTGACACACAGATGTAACTCACACACATCACACGGGGACGAACACTCATCACATGGACACAAAATCACAGACACACCCCACATGGACACACAGCATAGCACACATAACACACTGACACACATCATAACACACAGCCATAACTCACACACAGTCACACACTACAATGACAAACATCCATAACTCAACACAAACCAAATAGACACTAATTCATATCTCAAACAGTCACACCGACCACAAAGTCACACTCACATCACATAGACACACTTCTATATCTCACAAACCAAATCAACATACATACATAACTCATATACACCACACACATCATACTGACACACAGCCATAATCCACACACACAGACCACACTGACTCACATCCATAACTCACACACAGTCAACACACACAACATTCTGACACACAGTCCCACACCACATGGACACACAGCCATAACTCACACCACAAGGATACATATCCATAAATCAAACACAGTCACACAACACACTGACACACAGTCACACATCACATAGACACACAGCCATAATGAACACAATGTCACACACACAGACCACACTGACACATAAATAAACTAGTTCACCTCACAACATTTCAAGTGGTCATGTTTGAAGGACATACACTATTGGCATTTTTTTTAAAAAGCAGCTTTTCCCAAGTGTCCAGACTCTCTCCTGGATTTTTTTTCTTTCTCCTGGACATTTGCAGCTGGAGAGGAACCAGAGAAAGAAAGAGGAGCCGAGCAGTGCTGGAGAGAGATTTGTACTTAGATTTGAGTGACTAGAAGGGACAGGGGAATATTGCCATAAAATGCTGCCCAGAGAGGGGCAGTTGGGAAGGGGCACTTGCAGGGGTTGTCAGGATGCACGTGTGCTGCACGGTGGCAGGTTCCTGCAGTATTTAGAGTATATGTGGGCAGCTCCCCACTCTCATTGCCCATTCTCTCAGCTCTCATCATTTAACCTGTGATCTCCAGAATAGATTGGCCTCTATGAGAGCAGAGAGATCCGCAGAGAGCTAATTATCTCATTACTCGTTATCTCATTGTACAAGCTCTCTGGTGCTATCTGATCACAAGCCCTCACTCACAGACATGGCAGGCACACACACACACAGCCCTCTCTTGTCTCTAGCTCTCTCTTTCTCTCCCCTCTCACTCACTCTCATCCTCTATCCCCCTTTTCCTTTCTATTATGCACACCTTCTCTCTCTTCATCTTTATCTCTCTCACTATTTTCTTCCTCTCTTCTCCACAATATTCTATCTTTCTCTCTTGCCCTCATCTCTTTTTCTCCCCTTCCACTCAAGCCTTTTCCCTCTCTCTCCATTACCCCCCATTTTTTATCTCAATGCCTCTTTCCCAGTCCCCCTCCTCTCTCTTTATCTCTGCTGTATGTTTTATCCGTATTTTACATGTTACAATATTTCCTGGCTGTGTTATTACATATCTAACAGGTTACATTTCAGACAGATCATACTGTCCCTTTAAGTGGACGCACGTATGGAGCAGTTGCAGTATGTATATTTCATAGACATCTTCACGTCATGCTCCATCACTCCACCGTACAGTGAATACTACAGGGATAAAAAACTGGGAAATATATGCCATTTCATAAAATCATGAGGAATGTGAATTATCAATCCGCTAATTGCCAGGATCAGAGGAGATATAAAAAGTTGATCTTGATGGGTTAAAATCATTTTTTCAACCTCAATTACTATGGGACCTTGCGTGTTAGTCCAGCGCCAGCATGGGACCTTGCGTGTTAGTCCAGCGCCAGCAGCAAAACTGCTTACTATGTTATATGAATGTTTATTGGTCAGTGAGAGGGGTCACTGAGGCCAAACATACACTCGGTATCGGTAAAGCTTAATTTACACATCATAAGACTGACTAACATTTTTGTGGAAAAAGAGTCCTCTTTGGCCATTTGTAACCCTGTTGAGCTTAGATCAAGTATTTAGCTCAGCTCAGGTCAATAGTCTAGGACAGTGCTGGGCAACTTGGTTCCACAAGGACAGGCAACAGTCCAGGATTTCTGGATCTATCTGAATAAACACAGGCATCAATCAAGAATGGATTAAACGGACTAACTTGCAGGTGCTAAAGTAGAGAGAATCTGAATACACAAGCAGAGAGATACTAACATACTGGACTGTCCGAGGCCCATAAGATGGAGATGCCCACAGTGGGTTTAGGTCAGGGCTAGGAAAATTCAGTCCTGGAGAGCTGCACACAGTCCTGGATTTTGGGGTTTCCTCTTTGTGCACAGGTGGGTCAATCAGGATGACTTAAGAAGGGATAGTCTTGACTGTACATAGCAGGGATATCCTCAAATCCTGGCCTGCGTATAGCTCTCGAGGACCAAACTTGCCCCTGATCTAAGACATACACTAAAGTTCATATTCCAGTCCATACACACAGGCCAAGGAACAAGAAACCAGTCCATACACTAAAGCCAAGTACATAGGTCATCCATGCACTCAGGCCAAGTACTCGACCAACTCTGGCCAAGAGTCCAAAGCACACATGTTCTCAGGTCCTTTCTGGATAAGACTCATCCCTGTTCTGGACATCTCCATTGTTGACTTATAAAGACCTCCTTATCTATCTCAGCTTCTAGGCTCCTTCCAACTATTAGTTCTTATATATTACAGATAAAGCCAACTGTAAATAGCAGTTCACTGCGTATCAATAAGATACTTAAGGCCCCAAGGTCCAAGCTAATTTATATGACAGGTAAGTAGCTATTCAAATTCAAGAATTCAAGAATGGAGATGGCCAAGACAGCATGCCATTTTAAAAATTAAATGCTTTTATTTTTACAAACCCAAAGGATATATAAAGGTGCACTATATAACTTACAAAATATAAATAATTGGAATAGTCCTTATCCACCCTTAGTAAAAATGAAGAAGCATAGAGCTTTGTATTAATCATAAATCAAACTTACAGGTGACACAGTGGCACTGCAGCACAAGAGCTTTACATTGATGTTAAAATCAGGGTATGATGTTTGTTAATGAAATGTGTTGGTTAGGAGAGGGTTAACAACATAGGTTATGTTATTTTAAGCAGTACTGCTATCTATGTACATTTTATATCATTTTGTATATTATTTATATATATATATATATATATATATATTTATATATATATATATAATATATAATATATACAATAGAGTTATATAATAATAATAATATATTGTTATATTATATATTTTTGGATATTTTTCTTACATTAAGTTGGTTAAATTATAAGAGTTATCCCTTTTAAGGGCACAGGATAACTATAGATATTAAACCGGTATCATTGCCCTCTGCTGAAGTGCCACTGTGTCACCTGTAAACTTGATACAAGGTTAATGCAAAGCTCCCAATCATCTTGTGAGTAAAATTGAAAGCTATTAAATAAAATACTCTTTAAGACATACATCACCATGTGCCGCTCCTTTTTTGCCCTTAATTTTTAACTGTTTTTGCCAATTATAAATATATGGGACTGCAGGTGGCTGGAGAACAGCGCACCGCCATCAGTGCGCCAAGAACTGCGCTCTGATGACGCTCTGCGCTGCAGCCTGCATCCCATCTACCACAGAGGCTTCTCATGCGTGCGCCCCATCTCATATTTACTGGACCAGCTTGATGGAGGCTGCCAAGGCCAAGGTAAGGGTCTGACAATGTGCCATGTGGGACTGGCATGTGTCACTAGGAGCATATTGTATGTAATGTCCCGGTCATTGTGTGCACGTGTCACTAGGAGCATGTTGCATTGCATGTTTATCACTACATGTCACTGTCATTATTTGCATGTGTGATAAACATGCATTGCAACATGCTCCTAGTGGCACACTGCCAGACCCTTACCTTGCCACACATGTCCGGTAAATATGAGATGGGGCGCTCGCGCATGAGAAGCCTCTGTGGCAGTTGGGATGCAGGCTGGAGCAAAGAGCGCAATCAGGGCGCAGTTCTGGGCGCCCTGATGACAGCGCGCTGTTCTGCAGCGGGCGAAGGTCGGGGTGCCCTAATGTGCAGGGTCACTCCCTCTAGGACCAAAGTGTACTAATGACATGGTCACTACCTGCTTGGGTGCTCCCTGATGAGACCAAAGCGTACTAATGTCAGCGACATGTTAAGATCTCAGTTCCTGCTATGACCAAAGTGTACTAATGGCAGTGACATGTCTAACTGTTCAGTCCCTATTAGGATCAGTGTACTAATGTCAGTGACATATCTAAGGGTTCAGTCCCTAATAGGATCAGTGTACTAATGGCAGTGACATGTCTAAGGGTTCAGTCCCTATTAGGATCAGTTTACTAATGGCAGTGACATGTCTAAGGGTTCAGTCCCTATTAGGATCAGTGTACTAATGGCAGTGACATGTCTAAGGGTTCAGTCCCTATTAGGATCAGTGTACTAATGGCAGTGACATGTCTAACTGTTCAGTCCCTATTAGGATCAGTGTACTAATGGCAGTGACATGTCTAAGGGTTCAGTCCCTATTAGGACTAGTGTACTAATGGCAGTGACATGTCTAAGGGTTCAGTCCCTATTAGGATCAGTGTACTAATGGCAGTGACATGTCTAAGGGTTCAGTCCCTAATAGGATCAGTGTACTAATGGCAGTTACATGTCTAAGGGTTCAGTCCCTATTAGGATCAGTGTACTAATGGCAGTGACATGTCTAAGGGTTCAGTCCCTATTAGGATCAGTGTACTAATGGCAGTGACATGTCTAAGGGTTCAGTCCCTATTAGGATCAGTGTACTAATGGCAGTGACATGTCTAAGGGTTCAGTCCCTATTAGGATCAGTGTACTAATGGCAGTGACATGTCTAAGGGTTCAGTCCCTATTAGGATCAGTGTACTAATGGCAGTGACATGTCTAAGGGTTCAGTCCCTATTAGGATCAGCGTACTAATGGCAGTGACATGTCTAAGGGTTCAGTCCCTATTAGGATCAGTGTACTAATGGCAGTGACATGTCTAAGGGTTCAGTCCCTATTAGGATCAGTGTACTAATGGCAGTGACATGTCTAAGGGTTCAGTCCCTATTAGGATCAGTGTACTAATGGCAGTGACATGTCTAAGGGTTCAGTCCCTATTAGGATCAGTGTACTAATGGCAGTGACATGTCTAAGGGTTCAGTCCCTATTAGGATCAGTGTACTAATGGCAGTGACATGTCTAAGGGTTCAGTCCCTATTAGGATCAGCGTACTAATGGCAGTGACATGTCTAAGGGTTCAGTCCCTATTAGGATCAGTGTACTAATGGCAGTGACATGTCTAAGGGTTCAGTCCCTATTAGGATCAGTGTACTAATGGCAGTGACATGTCTAAGGGTTCAGTCCCTATTAGGATCAGTGTACTAATGGCAGTGACATGTCTAAGGGTTCAGTCCCTATTAGGATCAGTGTACTAATGGCAGTGACATGTCTAAGGGTTCAGTCCCTATTAGGATCAGTGTACTAATGGCAGTGACATGTCTAAGGGTTCAGTCCCTATTAGGATCAGTGTACTAATGGCAGTGACATGTCTAAGGGTTCAGTCCCTATTAGGATCAGTGTACTAATGGCAGTGACATGTCTAAGGGTTCAGTCCCTATTAGGATCAGCGTACTAATGGCAGTGACATGTCTAAGGGTTCAGTCCCTATTAGGATCAGTGTACTAATGGCAGTGACATGTCTAAGGGTTCAGTCCCTATTAGGATCAGTGTACTAATGGCAGTGACATGTCTAAGGGTTCAGTCCCTATTAGGATCAGTGTACTAATGGCAGTGATAAATATAATGGTACTAGCGAATTGCCCGTCAAAAAATGACGGCAATGAAATTGTAAGGTAGCTAAATTAGTAAATGAATATATTGTACCTATTTTGAAGCATTGTGATGAAGAGCTGGCAATCTGTGTTGATGCTGCTGCAGCATTAGTGGTGTGTAGCTGCTGTATAAGCATGCTGAATGTGTGCAGTGTAACACTGTGCGTGCGCGAGACCAAACCGTTAGCGTAGTCGTGTACTTCCGCATTGGTGTAAAATGGCGAGTAATGTGTGGTATAGGTCTGTATCGGAATATCCGTAGGTGTTTTGTGGTGTTTTGCGAGTTTCTTGTGGTGTTTTGCGAGTTTAGAGTGCTGTAGCCTCGTTTTCGTTTTGTTCGGCGGCCATTTTTTCTCTCGCTTCGTTTTTTTTTTAGTCTGTAAACTGTTTTATTTCGAGTAAAATCGAGGTGTAAGTTGCATTTTTGAGGTCCTGGGTGCTCCCTCTTGGTGTAGGTAAGTTTTTTATGTATGTGCTGTGTGTATGTATTGTGTTTTAAATGTTTGTATGTCGGCGTGTTGCGTCCGATGTTTGCGAGGTCGTAATGTGTGGTAACGTGTTTCGTACGTTGTTTGCGTGCCTCGTAAAATTTAGTGAGTGTCGTAATTTGTGTGTCGTGTTTTTTGAGTAGCGACGTGAATTTTGCGAGGGTTTGAGGCCCTTGCCCAGTGACCTCGCCAGCAACTGAGTCCCTCGCTTCGCGAGGGGCCTCAGTTGCTGGCATGGAGCGCCTTCGGCGCTCCATGCCAGCAACTGAGGCCCTTGCCCAGTGACCTCGCCAGCAACTAAGGCCCTCGCTTCGCGAGGGGCCTCAGTTGCTGACATGGAGCGCCTTCGGCGCTCCATGCCAGCAACTGAGACCCGTGCCCAGTGACCTCGCCAGCAACTGAGGCCCTCGCTTCGCAAGCGTGAGCAACGACTCGTACGCTCACAACTATATATGTGATAGTCTCTATTTCCTCCTTCTGATTTCTATTTATTTTATGTTATTTTTCTGCTTCTTTATTACTAACATTACAAGAAAACTGTGATTTCCTAATTCTTATGATTTCCCTTGAATAAAACTTTTTTTGCCGTCACAAACATTTCAGTTCCGATCGGCAACAATGAAGCTAAAGCGCAGCGGGTGCGCGGGAGGAAGCACGTGGCTTGATAACCTGGTCACGTATTGTCTTCAAGATGTTCAGAGCTTTTGCCTCTCTCTGCAGCTCAATTCCCTGTTCTGCTTCGTTCAGTTCAAAGCCTGGCATTGTTCTGCCCTTGTTTGAAGCGCAGGATGGCTCTCTCCTAACACAGCGCCGTGAGATCTGCGTGGTGTGTTTTCATGGGATGTGAAACCCGTCTCTGGCTCCTCAATTCTTTTATTCTTTTTTTAGTTTAACCTTTTGCTGTTTCATGGCTCCCCCGCATGAATACGTCCGTTAGCGCTCTGCGCAGCCCCCGCTCGCCATGACGCGGTATCCCACCCAGGAAACTCTGCTATTATCCTGAGGGGTTCTCACCGCTACTTATTATGTCAAAATTTAATAAAAGCAGCTATTGTTGCATCTCATTAACCTGCCTTGCAAGGCTAGTGGCGGCATAAATATAACCGCCATGGCGCATCTCTCACTCCGATGTGTTAGGAGACGCACATAAATTATCCCACAGATCTCACTCAGACAGCTGCTGTCCTAGGGGTTTAATGAAATCCGCAGCGGGGTGTTTATGAGTAACCTTGGTTTCGGCAACACAGCATTAACCCTTCGCAGCCGGATAGGCCAGCTAGTCCAAACGGGCAACTGGTTTCTAGTTTACTTAAAGGTGTATGGATTTTACTAGGTATATCATATACCTGTGTATCTATTTACTTTATGTGTTTTTTTTTATTAAGAAGTGCTTATAACCTCTGTTTACTGACTAAAATCAAACAAATAGTCACCGGGCCTGCTCTCTGCAGCTCATGAAGTCATAGACTCTACAGTGCTGTGTCTAATACTAACCAATCAAATACCATCTCAGCAACAGTCTGCATTGCCCCTGATAGGCTAGGTCATTATACAGCACATCCAGCCCTACAGAGTCTGTGTCTGCATACACTGCGATTGACAGACCCATACACTATGGTTGATTTTAGGTAGTAAAAACAGAGCTTATAAGCACTCCCCAATAAAATAAAGTGCATCAAAGTAAAAAGTACTTTATTTGATTAAGCAGTGCTTGTAAGCTCAGTTTTACTGCCAATAATCAAACAAATAGCCCCTGTGTATGGTTGTACCACTGCAGATTATGAAGACACAGACTCTGTAGTACTGGCTGCACTGTGTCTCATACTAATCAATCAGTGACCATGGTTCAGTAACATGCTTCAACATGCTGCTGAGACATGGTCACTGATAGGCTAGGACACTACACTGCATGTCCAATCTGTCTCTGCATATGCTGTAGTGGGCAGGCCCATAAAGGGAGTGGTTTGTTATTTCAGGCAGTAAAAACAGAGCTTATAAGCACTTCTCTATGAAATAAAGTAAATAAAATGTAATAGATAAACAAAAATGTTATATCCTGAGTAACACCCAGGAAACTTCTGTATTCCTTTAATGGATGGAAGACTGAACTAGATTACAATGTCTTTGAAGGGTTTGTAATAAACACAATCTGACTTCTTAGGGTAGTCTAAGTTAAATAAACCCCAAAGCAACCTCAAGAGATAGTCTGCATTAAATTAGATTGCAAGCTCTTATGGCCATCTACATTAAGTTAAATCACATTAAGTTAGATCATAAGCTCTAAGAGTAGTATATATTTAATAATACCAGACTGCAATACCTTAGGCTTGTCTACATTAAACAAAACCAAAACTCAGTCTTTTAAGGTAGTATAAATTAAACTAAAAACTGGACTGAAAGCTATTTTACTATGAGATCAATAACTAAAATAGAGTGCAAGCTCTTAGGGTTGTGTAATTAAATAATACTAGATATCAAACTCTTTATCACACCATAGTACAGAAGGTCGCTATATGATGTATTGTGATTGTCTATTCATCCATAAAGAAAAATCTTATTGAATTTCAGCCGGAACGTTAGCTTTTGGGACCAGTTTTAGAAGAATGTGGGTCCTATTTAATATAATAGAATAGGTTTTGACTCTTCTGTTGGGTGGCAACTCACTGTATCTAACCCAATCAATATGTTGTCACCTTGCAATGTTAATTAATAAACATGTTGTCAACTTGCACTATTAATTAATAAACATTTATGGGCTGGAAGAAAATACAACTGGTTGTTACATTTAATGTTTTGACACTTTTTTCTGCTTTTTAACTCTTCTGTCTCCAGAGATCGTGTAAAACCAGGTGAGGTTGGATTCTTGGCAGAGAGGATGAGCTTAGTTTCTTCTGAATTCCTTGGTGTGGGGTCTCAGAGCGCGGCCCCCGTGGGACTCTATTTAATAGGATCTGTAGAGAGAAGTGCGAGTCTCTTAAGAGATAAGCCATATTTTAATGATCCTGATGGTTTTATTGCAGGAATTATAGGAGACAATTGCTACAAATCGTGTCACTTGGATCTCATCAGGGAAAACAAGCTGCTTTGGAGGATAATCCGTCCATAATACCACAAATCTCTAATGATGTTACCAATCCATATGGCGTCCATATAAGAGGGAGACCCATGAGACCTGGGCTTCTGCAGTCAGCACAATGTGCATGCTCACTAAAGAGTGGGTCTGTAATGTGTGTGTGTGTGTGTGTGTGTGGGGGGGGGGGGGGGTCTTCAGTGTTTCCCCCAGGTCACATCTAGGACACCAGGATAGACCTACCGTCACCAATTTAGATTCATGACCTCCAATCTAGATCCCTGACCTCCAGACCAGATTATGACCCTCAGACCACATCCATGACCTCCAGACCATGGGCCTCATTCAAGTGCGATTTGGCCAATTGAATATGGCTCTATAAGCACAGAGCATATTTTTTTTACAGAAGTTTTTAGTTAATGAACTTCTATCCAAGGTCTTCACTAACTAAAAACTTCTGTAAAAAAATATGCTCTGTGCTTATAGAGCCCTATTCAATTGGCCGAATCGTAAATGAATGAGGCAGCATATCTATAACTTTCAGATTAAACATATGACTTCCAGAACAGATCCATGACCCCAGACAAAATGATGACCTCCAGACCAGATCCACGATTTCCAGACCAAATCTATGACTTATGGACTTGATATATGACTTCCAGACCAGATCCATGACCTCCAGACCATATCTATAACTTCCAGACTAGATATATGACCTCTAGGCCAGATCCATGTCCTCTAGACCCTATCTATGACTTCCAGACCAGATCCATGACCGTATCTATAAGTTCCAGACTAGATATATGACCTCTAGACCAGATCCATGTCCTCTAGACCCTATCTATGACTTCCAGACCAGATCCATGACCTCCAGATCATATCTATAACTACCAGACTAGATATATGACCTCTAGACCAGATCCATGTCCTCTAGACCCTATCTATGACTTCCAGATCAGATCCATGACTTCCAGATTAGAAATATGGCTTCCATATGAGATCCATCACCTCCAGACCAGATCCATAATCCGCAGGCAATTAATTCCAAACAAGATCTAGGATTTTAAGTCCAGGCCCATGGGCTCCAGACCAAAATCAAGACCCCCAGACCACATCCACATTCCCGACTAGATCCATGGACCACACAACAAACCCATAGCCTCCAGATAAAATCTGGAATGTCAGAGGTGGAGCTGGGAGGGGTGTGTTATTTATAATGATTCTTTAATTTTAAAAAAAAAAAGGCTCTTTTACCACTAAGAATGATAAACTGTCTCTTATTTCCACTTATCTCTATTTTTTTCCTAAGTGCTCATTGACCTTCTTGGTAAATGAGGATCCTCTTCATTCAGATGTTAATTACGGAAATTGCCATCATGGAGCAGTCTAGTGTCACTTAACCTGCTGTCATTAGATGTGCCATAAAGGCATATAGCAAAGAGACACACAGAGCAGGCACACACACACCGTGCAGAGATAGACAGAGCAGAGAGACACACAGAGAAGAAAGCCACACTGAGCAGAGAGAGAGACAGAGCAGACACAAAGAGAAGAGAGACACAAAGAGAAGAGAGACACAAAGAGAAGAGAGAAACACAGAGAAGAGAGAGATGGAGCAAAGAGAAGCACAAAGCAGACGTACACACACACCGTGCAGAGAGACACACAGAGAAGAGACACACAGAGCAGTGAGACACACAGAGAAAAGAGGTACACAGAGCAGAGTGACACACCTAGCAGAGAGAGACATAGCAGAGACACACAGAGAAGAGAGACACAGAAAAGAGACACATCGAGCAGAGACACACAGAGAAGAGACACACAGAGAAGAGAGACACACCGAGCAGAGACACACAGAGAAGAGACACACAGAGAAAAGAGACACACCGAGCAGAGAGAGACACAAAGAGAAGAGAAACACACAGAGAAGAGAGACACACAAAGCAGAGAGAGACAGAGCAAAGAGACGCACAGAGCAGGCACACACCGTGCAGAGCGACAGAGCAGAGAAACACACAGAGCAGAGAGACACACAGAGCAGAGAGACATAGAGCAGAGACACACAGAGAAGAGAGACACACTGAGCAGAGAGACACACCAAGCAGAGAGAGATAGAGCAGAGACACACAGAGAAGAGAGACACACAGAGAAGAGAGACACACTGAGCAGAGAGAGAGACAGAGCAGAGAGACACACAGAGCAGAGAGACACACAGAGCAGAGAGACACACAGAGCAGAGAGACACACCGAGCAGAGACACGCAGAGAAGAGAGACACACTGAGCAGAGAGAGACAGAGCAGAGAGACACAGAGAAGAGAGAGACACAAAGCAGAGAGACACTCCGAGCAGAGACACACAGACACAAAAAGAACACAGACACACTCACACTGAGCAGAGATTGTGCCATACACTATATATATTGGGGGCTTCTATATACTTTGATGTAGTGCCATCCTTTAAATAAACAACCAGCTAAACAAACACTCGACTTTGTATAAGTAATGCTTCATTTCAGCTCTTAGGGGCAGTGGGAAAACTGCACAATTATTATTTTGTTTAATTAATTCTATTTCTCAAATATTTACTTTGAAAATGTGTTGAAAGTCAAGGTTGGCGCCCCTTAGTGTCTCAGAATTGCATGTGACGCACCTCTGCTGAAGTCATTAATCAAACTAGTGCTCTGAGTTTGGATTTTTTTTGTAGTTTTTGTATCATTTAACATGACAGGGCAGGGGAGGAGTAAGCACCACTTTTCTTCCTTTCAGTGCTGCTGTTCCATAAGGTTTTCCAATAAAATAAAAATGTTTAGAACATGTGCTCCTTTAAACTTATAATTTGGGAACTTTATAAAACCATCTTGGTAGATCTTGCCACCCTATGACAACACCCTGGTCCTTGGCACACACACGGTTATTTGCGGCATTTTAATGGCTGCAGCAGTCTGTGGTATCATAGCAGCTAATCCTTGTTATCTGTTCAGTCCCCGTTGCAAAAAAAAAAAAGAAGCTCTCCAGAATTTAATCCCACCCTGATGGGAGAGATAGCGATTCTACTGTTCACGGTGAAACATTCTGTTCAGGTGCTGACTCCATAAGCCTTTAATCCGTGTTTGGCAAGAATAGGGCCCAGGAGATGTGACCAGAGTGTGTGCGTGAATGTATGTGTAAGTGTGTGTATGTGTGTGAGTGTATGTGTGCAAATGTGAGACTTGTGTGGCTGAGAGGACCCCCGAGTTATGCAGAGTGTAGAGTCATATTAAATAGATACATATATATATATATATATATATATATATATATATATATATATATATATATACATAAATAAAAAAGTATTGCCGTGTACAGTGATATATTTATTACTGGACAGACAGTTTAGTTAGAGTTTTCGAGAGTAGCGCCTCTCTACTCTTGCGTTGTCTGAAACTTTGATTATTAATAAATTGTTATTTTGTGTATAGTGCCAATCAATGTGATTTATAAACTTTTGGTTGGATTGTAGAACTGTTTAGATGGCGCATCCAGGCAAGAGGTACAGGAGATATGAATGTCATATCAAAGAGGATATATAGCAATCATTTCACATATGGTGGGCTAAGAGTGATAGAAGCCCTCCGCCGTGCAAAGCACAGTAGTACAAACAACGAATAGTACATTAGTGATTCTATTTGAATGTCTAAAAAATAAGTTAATAAATGTATTTAGCGCTCAAACTTCTTAGAAATACAGTGTACGCACTGCACTCTGGGAAAATTGGGTGGGGATATGCAAATGAGACCACAATGCACCCTCAATGTCTATCCATACCATACAGCATATATATTGAACTACTCTCTACAACAATCCACCACATAAACCAAGCATTCACACCACACTCAGGATCGGTAGTAACTGTGAAACAGTGCTGTATGTGGTTGTGAATAATCCATCCGTTGCTATGCCTAAAACTGTGAAATACAGTAAGCATATGCTTAAAAGGAGCTATGCATAAAATGGTATGTATTGACAGAGCGAGGATGCATTGTTTTTCCCAGAGTGCAGTGCATAAACTGTATTTCTGAGAAATTTGAGCAGGAAATAAGTGTATTAACTTTTTTTTCAGACATTTAAATAGAACCACTAATGTACTATTCATTGTTTGTGTATATATATATATATATATATATATATATATATATATATATATTGTATGTCTGTGTCTCTTTGTGTAACACTATTATTGTAGCCATTCAACCCATTCATCGTACACAGCCCTAAGACTGTAGATGTTAAATTCATCATCTGAATTTCTGGTTAAATGTCCGCCCCTGGTACCAAGCCCCCACACTGTATTGTACAGGTTATAAACCACTGGTTACCACAGCCTCCTACCTGCCATGGATCTTGATGTCTGATATCGCATAGAAATATCTCTTTAGGTTTCTCTCATCGACAAAGGTGGAGCCAGTGAACGGCTTGAGGAGCCTAATCCTTAAATCAGTCACGGTGAAGAAGTCCCTCAGGTTTTTGGTGGTGTCCAGTTGGCTGTACAGTGACGCCATGTTGTGTAACCGTGGCCCAGCAAAGATTGCAAATCTGTCCTTAATCTCGAAGGCTATTGTCTTGGCGTGTACTGAGGAGTATCCACTGGAATATTCCTCAGTACAGATAATGTCCAGCACCGTATTGTGGGACAGGTCCTTCACTGACTTAGGCTCCATTCGAAATGCATCCAAGCAGTCAGTGGCGTAAAACTGGTAGGGCTGCCACGTTTTGCCATAATCCAGGGACTTCTCCAGAATCATCTTTTCTGGACGGCCAGACTCAAAGGTTATGACGATATTATTGGTCAGTTCAATGGTCTTGTTCCAGGACAGTGTGATATTGACCTCTAGAGGGTTGGGATAGTCTTTCCAAGTCACTGATTGCCAGAATGTAGTGGGGTTTCGTCCCTCAAAATCAAACATGAGCTCGGGTGGGTGGGCAAGTTCCCTTGTGCTGGCGTCACACTCGTTGTTGCACATGTACGGATTGTCCTGGAAGGAAAAGAATACAGTGAAATATCAGAATACATAAAAAAATTGGGTGGGTCTTAAAGTGGTTGTGCTATGAGATATGACAATAAATATGCTTTACTGTGGTGCCTATTCTTTAGATTAAGTTAAAGGACCACTTCATCATGACTTGACCATGAATAAAATACATATTTAATGGTCTACAAAAGCCATATTCAACATTACATTTTCTTTCAAATATAAGAGTTTTGATCTCAAGTTGAGATGCTTGTCGCCATCCTGTCAGGTCATCAAGGGGGTGGGCTAAAGGGTTTTAAGAACAATCTGATTAGATAGAAGGCCAAACAGTCATTTGTAGGCTTTCCCCAGAACTTTACATTATCTATACAGTATTTGCACTGCACTCTGGGAAACTGGGTGAGGCATGCAGATATGTGCTGGGCCAGATATGTGCGGGCCCGGAGGTTTCGAATGGATACCCTGCTTTGAGGTTGCAGGTCTAGTCTGCTGAATCAGGAGGACATTATCTGGGGGTGGGGCAGGTCTGATCAGACTGATCTGGCATAGGGTGACTAATGGGATAGGGTCTGCCAGCACATTGCACTGTATTTTTCTGATTTTGATGTTACAGACACTATGTTCCATTTCAGTTCTGCAGACTGAGCAATCCACTCCTGGCTGGCACGCGCCATCCCTCCCTGTAACAGAATCACAATAACTGCTTCCCAGGGACGCCCCACACAAATCAGTCCCAATTAGCTCTCCCGAGGCCGCCCGCGCAGCAGAATCTGCTTCTGATGCTTTATTTACAAGACGCCGTTATAAATAAATTGTGTTCAAACACAACAGAGACAGCGTATTGATTCTTACGTGAAACTCTCATTACATTTTTATTAAACAATGATATTTTGTGTTTCCCGTATCTGTGCAATGGGGTCTATAGAATTAGAGTGAAAATAATACCTAACCTGCCAGTCTGGGACATGGACTAGCTTAAAATAAAGGCTTATAATGATAGCAGAGTGTTTAAAAATTATTACCAGAACATTATCAGTAGAGCATAAATGTGTGAACTGTAATCAAATATGGGACCCTGGAGGATGGATCTGTGGAGTACGAAACTCTGGAGGATAGGTCTGTGAAGTTTGGGACCCTGGGGTGGATCTGTGGAGACTTGGACCCTGGGGGTCGATCTGTGTGCCATGGGACCCTAGAAAATGGATCTGTGGAGCTTGAGACCCTGGAGGAAGGATCTGTGGAGCTTGGGACCCTGGAGGGTGGCTCTGTGGAGCTTTGGACCATGGAGGGTGGCTCTGTGGAGCTTTGGACCATGGAGGGTGGCTCTGTGGAGCTTGGGACCCTGGAGGGTGGCTCTGTGGAGCTTGGGACCCTGGAGGGTGGCTCTGTGGAGCTTGGCACCCTGGAGGGTGAATTTATGGAGCTTGGGGCCCTGGAGGGTGGATGTGTGGAGCTTGGGACCCTAGAGGATGGATCTGTGGAGCTTGGGACCCTGGAGGGTGGATCTATGGAGCTTGGGACCCTGGAGGGTGGATGTGTGGAGCTTGGGACCCTGGAGGGTGGATGTGTGGAGCTTGGGACCCTTGGGGATGAATCTGTAAAGCACAGAACCATAAAAGAGAGATATATGAAGCATAGGTCCCTGGAGGAGAGATCTGTGAAAGATGGGATCCTGGAGGATAGATCAGTGTAGGATGGGACCCTGGAGTAGGGACCATGGAGGATAGATCAGTGGAGCACAGGACCCAGGAGGATGGACATGTACAGCACAGGACCCTGTAGGATGGATCTGTGGAGTAAGGGACCCTGGAAATGAAATATGTGGAACACAGTACCCAGGAAGATGGATATGTGCAGCATGGGACCGAGGTGGATGGATATGTGGCGCTTGGAACCGGAAAGGATAGATCTGTGGAGCATGGGACCAGGAGGATCGATCTGTGGAACACAGGACCCTGGAGGATGGATCTGCGGAGCTTAGTTACAGAGTTACATAGTTATTGAGGTTGGAAAAAAAACTTTTAGTCCACCAAGTTAAACCTTTTTAGATCTCCTCTGATATGTTGATTCATTGTTCATTGTTAATTGATCTAGAGGAAGGCAAACAGAAAAAAAACTTGAAATGTTACCAATTCTCTCAAAAGGGGGAAAAATGTAATTACTTCCTGAGCCCAGATACTGACAATCAGATTCCTCCCCAGATCAATATTCATTCTCTAGTTATCCATGAAAACCCTAAAGGTCCTTTTTATTGAAAAATATATACAATCTCTTTTTAAAGTTATCTATCAAATCCACTGTCACCTCCTCCTTTGGTAGATAATTCCACAGTTTAATTGCCCTTTCTGTGACCCAAGTGGATGGATATGTGGACCATGGGACACTGAAGGGTATATATGTGGCGCATGGAACCCTGGAGTATTTGAAAGTAGAGAATGATGTATCTTTGAAGGATGCTACTGTTGAAGAAGGGATAGTTGATGTTGTGACTGTGGAGGATGAGACAGTAGTGGATGTAACTGTGGAGGATGAGACAGTAGTGGATGTAACTGTGGAGGATGAGACTGGAGGATATTACAGTAGAGGATATTAATACTGAGCAAATTATTATGGAGAATGTGACGGTGGAGAATCTGATTTAGTGCATGTTCTGGGGGAACAGCTGGTTCTGTTCCAGAGGAGACAAGTGGGTCTGATCATTGGAGGTCATGAGGGTCTGATCTGCAGGGGCTGGCAGGTCTCATTTGGGAGAGAAAGGAGGAACTAATCTGGAGAGGACAGATGCATCTGATGGGTATGATCTGGGGGACAGAGGGGTCTGTAGTGGAGGGAACAGATTTGTCTGATATAGGATTGATCTGGAGAACAGATCCACAAAGGGAAAATGCCACTGATCTTGAGGGTACTGATCCAGGGTATAGGATGGTCTGGGGTAGAGGGAACATACAAGTCTGATTTGGGTGTCTGACCTCAAGGGTACTTGTGGGTGTGATCTGGGGGGGGGGGGCAGGGGGGTCTGGTTTGGGAGAGAAAGGAAAATAAATGATGTGGAGAGTATATATGTGTCTGATCTCGAGGGTACTGGTGGGTGTGATCTGGGGGGCATGAGGATCTGATCTGGAGAGGGCTAATAGGTCTGATTTAGGAGACAGGATGAACTAATCTGGTAATCTGGAGAGGACAGATGTGTATGATCGAGGGCACTAGTGGGTGTGATCTGCAGGTCAGGTGTCTCGAATCTGAAGGGATGAGGTGGGCCTGATCTGGGGAATACTGGTGGGTGTAATCCGGGTAGACAGGTACCTCTAATATGAGGGGGGTAGGTGGGTCTGATATGAAGAGAACCCACAGATCTAATCTGGGAAGGATAGCTGGACTTGATCTGGACAGCACATTTTAATCTCAAAGATAAAAGCTAATCAGCTATGTAGGGGTGTCTGACTTCCTGACACTCTATTAGATATATTTGTATCCTATAAATATTGCTAATATTCTCACTTCAGACAAGGCCAGTTCTGCAGAGTGAAGATTGCCTCGGAAGAATCTCATGAGCTGTTTGATGTGTCTTGGAAGAGATTAAAAATCTGCCTGAGTACAGGTGCCAGGGAGGTGGCGAGAAAGACAGCTCGTCCTTCAGGAACAGACCCGGGTCCCCTCACCACTAATTTCATCAGCAAAACACTTTTATTGAAATCGATACGAAGCAAATTAGAATCTCACAGAAAATCAATGAGAGGCCGGCGTGAGAGCTCAGAGAGGGGGCGGAATTTGGGGAGGATTGATGAGACATTAGATAGGGGGGCAGAGAGACTGCGAACGGGAGATCAGAGAGAGACAATATCTGAGGTGAGACATGGGTGATATCAGGAGAATGCATTGTGGGTGAAGTGGTTACATGGCACTGCCATTAGTACACGTTGGTCCTATTAGTACATAGAATAGAAGATACAAGTACAACATAACTCTAGTGTACAAAATAAAATTAATCACAATGTATTAACCAGCCAAGTGCTAATTATACATTAAAAAACTTGCAAGAACTTGAAAACCCAAATGTCAGTTGGCAGGTACTCTTCCTCATTTTTGTGATTGGTGATCCAGGGAACAAGCACCTATGCTGATGTATTATTAAGTGGAGCACTGATACAGGGGGTAATACTTTAGCAGATGCTATAACATTTGTGCTATGCGTTTCCTCCTGCTTGGGACTCACCAGTGGCAGAGTGAATGGAGGGCCCTAGTGCATTGCACCACCGATAGATCAGCCATGGGACTTACACTAAAGAAGTTTATGGTAAGAAAGATCTTTCCACTTGACTCTGACTCTTGCCTTGCAATATCTGGCCTAGCACTAGTGGTGAGAGACACAATATCATCTACTCCAAAAAGAAAAAAATCAGAGGTCCCAGTTATTGCAGAAATGAAAAGTATTTCAGTAAAAGTGTTAGAAAACTAACCTGAAAAGCTATTTTAAGCATAAATTACATGAAAAAGATCCTCTCTTGTAATTGTCTCTCACATTGGATAGTGATAAGTGCATGCCCAGTTGGTATAGATAAGAATAATGTTAAGAATGTAACACTTAAGTCTCTGTGACTGTATTTATTTATCTATTTAACAGGGCATTCTTGTGGCTTATCACCCCCACTCGGTGAGAGAAAATCAACCCCCATCAATTTACCCCCAAGCCATAGCAGAGAAGGAGAGATGTTTAGTGTAATTTATGATCAATCTCTCATTTTCTCTCATTCTGTATGTCCCACCATCTATCTGACCTTTCTATGTCCTTCTCTCTTTCTCTCTCTGTCACTTTCTCACTCCTTCTCTCTGTCCTTTTCTCTTGCACGCACTATTTTACTCTCTTTACTTCTGTTTCCTCTCTCTCCTTGACTCTTTTTTCTATATCCTTCTCTCTATTTTTGTTACCCTCTTCCTCTATCTCTCTTTTCTCTCTTTTTCTGTTTTATGTTCTCCCCTCTTTTCCTCTCTCTCTAGTTTTTCTATTTATATTTCTATCTTACTCCATCTTTCTCCCCCCTCTCCATATTTCTCGCCCTCTTTTCCTGTCTCTCTCCATGTTCACGCTCTGTCTTCTCTCTCTATGCCACCTTTGTTCTCCTCCCTGTCTCTCTTTCTCTCCCCTCGTCTCTCTCTCTCCCTGTGATTCTCTCTCTCCCCCTGTCTCTCTCTCTCCTCCCAGTCTCTCTCTGTATCTCTCTACTCCCTGTCTCTCTCTCTCTCTCATCCCTGTCTCTCTCTCTCTCTCTCTCCTCCCTGTCTCTCTCTCTCTCTCCTCCCTGTCTCTCTCTCTCCCTCTCTCTCTATCCCCTGTCTCTCTCTCCTCCCTGTCTCCCTCTCTCTCTCCCCCCTCTCTCTCGGTCTCTCTCTCCCTTGTCTCTCTCTCTCTCCCCTCCCTGTCTCCCTCTCTCTCTCCCCCCTCTCTCTCGGTCTCTCTCTCCCTTGTCTCTCTCTCTCTCCCCTCCCTGTCTCTCTCCATGCCTCTCTGTCTCTCTCATTCCTGGCTATAGATTTAATGAAGTCTGCTGAGTCTGTTAAATATTTCATCCACATATTTTATGTCTCTGAATTTTAAAGCAAACAGATAAAATGACGGATTCGGCCCTAATTCCGCCCTCGTGAACTTGTCAGTTATTTCTGATTTCCAGGATTTTTCAATGAAATCAGATATTAACCCTATGACTCCCAACAGTTGGGTGGGGTCTTCATTTTATAAGTATGTTAACCCTGTCACTGGAAAAGGGGCCAGACGTGCATTGGTGGCCCCTCTGCCATTGAAAAGGTTAAAATATATTACTAGATTAACAGAACTTAATTAATCTCCATAAAAAAAATCTAGTTTTTCATTTCCTGCTAAATCGCAGTGTGTGCGGAGCATGGCTGGGATAGTGCTGATCAGGCCATCACTATGAGTCGATGAGATGATCCAAACATCCCCTTTAGCGAGAGAGGCGCTTCCTGCAAGCGCAGCACAAATATCACCGCTGCAGCCATATTTAATTGGCCCCAGAAAAAACACACATATTAGTTTATGTATAATAGCCACGAGGGCAGCGAGCCCAACACGCGGAGCGTCTCAGGGCTATGTGTTCTGCAGGAGAAATCCACACAGAAAGCTGCGCCACTCTCAATAAGAGAAGCATCAGAATGCAAGGAGTGCTGCAAGGGTGTGTGTCCCCTATAGAGGGGCAAGGACTGAAAGGTAGTCAAACTGGAGCCCCCCACCCTCTTCCAAGATTAGCCATGGACTCCTGTACAATGAAAAATATATGTTTGAGCATAATTAGAAAGGTCATAAAACTAGTTTTTAATTAGGAACTAAAAATAAAGTTTGATGCCTTTACTGGTCCCTGGAGACATCCATGTTACTTTTGTGAAGTATAAGTGGAGCGTTTTCTGCAGGGGAAGAGGTAGGTGTCAAATAAAACAACAACAATTACTTAAGAAATCCACTTTCTGCTCTTCTTTTCTGCCCACCCCTTCATCCACCGGTAAAGAAAAGCACACCCCTCAGGCTTAAAGCTGTCAGGAAGTGTTGAAACCAAACCAAACAAAAAATAATAAAAATTATTATAATAAAAATTATTATAAAAAATAATAATAATAATAATAAAAATAACGGGACAAAATGTAACAAATATAATGCAAATAAATAGATATAATAAAATAATAATAAAACTTAATTGAGCAATATAGAACACAAAAAATAATACAAATAATAATGATAATAATTTTCCAATGTCCTAAATTTCTCTAAAAATAGTTTTATGCTCACAGCTTACCACAATAATAATGTGGTTAGTTTGTTAGGTGCAGCCTTGATCTACAGTGGTACTGATGAGGAGTATTCAAGACATAAAATGTGATGTTGCCAATCCTGGAAGGGTCTGTAGGCCACACCCACACAATTCCTTATTGGCTGGCGCAGTTTAGGGGAATTTGACCCAAACCAGAGACCCCCATAGTTGTGCTATGGGACTGTAAGCCTCTCTTTAAAGGGTCACTATATAAAAGTCCTATTAATGATAGGATAGTGAAATACCAATAACCAGGGGGGACAAAAACATCTAAAACTTAGGAGCCAGAAAGATTTTTTAGGAGCCAGACAGGCTGTTTTCTAGGCGCCACCAGTACACATTTTAGTTGTCTAGGCTCCCAAGCACCAATAATAGCATGAATATTTGTAGTTGGAAATCATTAAACAATGTAATTTAGTTATAGAAATACAGCTTTGAATTTACTACATTTTGGCTGTTACTCAGCTCAAGACATCCTCCCTCCAGGTTGGTCTTGTTATCAGTACCTAATTACATGAGGGATGAATGGTTCAGTGGGTAAATTACTTCCTTTTGTATATATCTTCTGAGGTGTGTCAGTCTGTGTAAATGTATACAGGTATAAACAAATTTAGGACAGCCTCTTGCCGACTGGTCTTAATCACAGGAACGCATTAACTAAACTATGTCTAGACAGCAGCAGCCAATCAGCATCCTCTGTTTGCACATACTCAGTAGCATAAACCATAAATAGTGACCCCTTGTTTGCTGTTGAGGACCCTACTTGTTCCGTATAGCAGCTCAGGGGTTAATGGATCCGCTCAGTGATTCGCCGCAGGGCTTCGCGTGTTACTTTGTTGCACAATTAAGCGCTTATTATTATATCTAAAACCACATTTACCCAAATGAAAAGCGCATGAATAATTAAGCAGGCTCTGCGCACAAATACTTTCTTTCAATTAGCAGTGAAATGATATCGTGTTTTGTTCAACAGTTCTGGAAATCTGCGCTCGTTAAGCAGAAATTAAAACTTAAATGCCTTTAAAAGGTAATAAGAATCGTTCAGTCAGGACAAGATGGCTTCATTAAGGAAAGTCCTGTGCAGGGTGGAAGGAAAAAGGCTCAATGATAGTAGGGTGACCCTGGGGCGATCAAGGATATATTTATAAATACATCACATTATATATGTGTGTGTGAAGGTATATTACAGGTTAAAAGGCAGGAAATCTGCTGTATATACAGTGAGCAGGCTGTATTGTACAATGATACTGAGTATCTGCAATGTGCAGGCTGCACTGTATAATGTTGCAGAGTATCTATACACTGATAATGAGCAGGCTGCCATGAATAATGATGCTGAGCAGAGGCGGAGCTACCGCCGGTGCAAGGCACAGGGGCCCTGCTCTGTGGGAGGGGGCAGCTAAACCTGCCATGGCCTGCTGCACCTGCCCCCTCCTAACGCCCCCTGTGGACCTCCAGTGGCAGCCTGTGTCACCTGCAGACGACCTCTTGCAGCCCTTCCATGCTCCCCCCCCCCAGTGGGAATAATGCAGCCTGTGTCAGCAAGAGCCCAAGTGCAGACTGTGTAAGAGCCAATCTGCATCCTGTATTTGTAAGAGCCAAACTGCATCCTGTGCCTGTAAGAACTAATGTGCATCCTGTGCTTATAAGTGCCAATGTGCAGCCTGTGCCTGTAAGAGCCAATGTGCAGCCTGTGCCTGTAAGTGCCAATGTGCAGCCAATTGCCACCACCCCAGTCCTCTCAGTACAGTTACAGTGAAGTTAAATTCTATGTTATCTGATGTAAATTTTGTATTTTTTTTATTTATGTCTGTTTAGTTTTAAGGTTTTGTATAAAAAAAAACAAAAAACAAGACAGTTAAAACTAAAATGTAAAAAAATCTGGGGTCGTAACAGATTATTTCAATTTACATTGATTCCTATGAAAAATGCTGGTTTGGAACTCAACATGCTGTCTGGAACAGATTAAGAACGAGAACCGAGGTACCATTATATGTATATGTATCTATATATATATTTTTTGCATCGGTGCCCCACATGCATGAGCTCCGCCACTTATGCTGAGTATCTATACATTGATAATGAGCAGGGTACACTGTATAATGATACTGAGTATTGATACACTGATAATGAGCAGGCTGCTTTGTATAATGATACTGAGTATCTAAACCATGATAATGAGCAGGCTGCATTACATGATTAGACTGAGTACCTATAGACTGATAATGAGGATACGCGTCGATGCCAGTCTGTATGGTATCAGTCCTCAATGGGTAGTATTATATTTAATGTGTTACAGGATGATACAGAGAGGTTTCCAATCCTCGCCGGGGTTCATTATAGGGCTATTGGAGAGTGAAGCATCGCTCTTACACTCCTAATTCTGGCTGAGCGAGGATCCCCCGCTGCGCCGCGAGACGTTCCCTTCCTGTTAATAGGGCCACCAATCAATGGGACTTTTATATGGTAAAAAGCCTCACTTAGCCTCAGTATTTCTAAATAATAAAAAAGTTTATTGGTTAATGATAGAGAAGATAGAGAGAGAAAGGGGCGAGGAGGGCGAGGGGGGGAGAGTGCGCCATGGAACGAGAACACTGCGCAGGAAGACTAATGTAGGATCAAGGCTAATAGGAAGAGTTATAGGAAGAGGTTACTGTAGAGTAGAAGCCCCTCTCTCGGCTCACACTTGCTGGGCATTAGAAGCCCCTCTCTCTCCTCACACTTACTCTACATTAGTAGCCCCCCTCTCTCTCTCTCCTCACACTTACTGTACATTAGTAGCCCCCCCTCTCTCTCCTCACACTTACTGTACATTAGTAACCCCTCTCTCTCTCTCTCTCCTCACACTTACTGTACATTAGAAGCCCCCCTCTCTCTCTCCTCACACTTACTGTACATTAGTAACCCCTCTCTCTCTCTCTCCTCACACTTACTGTACATTAGTAGCCCCCCCTCTCTCTCCTCACACTTACTGTACATTAGTAACCCCTCTCTCTCTCTCTCCTCACACTTACTGTACATTAGTAACCCCTCTCTCTCTCTCTCCTCACACTTACTGTACATTAGTAGCCCCCCTCTCTCTCCTCACACTTACTGTACATTAGTAGCCCCTCTCTCTCTCTCTCTGCTCACACTTACTGTACATTAGTAGCCCCTCTCTCTCTCTGCTCACACTTACTGTACATTAGTAGCCCCTCTCTCTCTCCTCACACTTACTGTACATTAGAAGCCCCCTCTCTCTCCTCACACTTACTGTACATTAGTAGCCCCTCTCTCTCTCCTCACACTTACTGTACATTAGTAGCCCCTCTCTCTCTCTCTCCTCACACTTACTGTACATTAGTAGCCCCCCTCTCTCTCTCTCTCCTCACACTTACTGTACATTAGAAGCCCCTCTATCTCCTCACACTTACTGTACATTAGTAGCCCCTCTCACTCTCCTCACACTTACTGTACATTAGTAGCCCCTCTCTCTCTCTCCTCACACTTACTGTACATTAGTAGCCCCTCTCTCTCTCCTCACACCTACTGTACATTAGTAGCCCCTCTCTCTCTCTCCTCACACTTACTGTACATTAGTAGCCCCTCTCACTCTCCTCACACTTACTGTACATTAGTAGCCCCCCTCTCTCTCTCCTCACACTTACTGTACATTAGTAGCCCCTCTCTCTCTCTCCTCACACTTACTGTACATTAGTAGCCCCACTCTCTCTCTCCTCACACTTACTGTACATTAGTAGCCCCTCTCTCTCTCTCCTCACACTTACTGTACATTAGTAGCCCCTCTCTCTCTCTCTCCTCACACTTACTGTACATTTGTAGCCCCTCTCTCTCTCCTCACACTTACTGTACATTAGTAGCCCCTCTCTCTCTCTCCTCACACTTACTGTACATTAGTAGCCCCTCTCTCTCTCTCTCCTCACACTTACTGTACATTTGTAGCCCCTCTCTCTCTCCTCACACTTACTGTACATTAGTAGCCCCTCTCTCTCTCCTCACACTTACTGTACATTAGTAGCCCCTCTCTCTCTCCTCACACTTACTGTACATTAGTAGCCCCTCTCTCTTTCCTCACACTTACTGTACATTAGTAGCCCCTCTCTCTCTCTTCACACTTACTGTACATTAGTAGCCCCTCTCTCTCTCCTCACACTTACTGTACATTAGTAGCCCCTCTCTCTCTCCTCACACTTACTGTACATTAGTAGCCCCTCTCTCTCTCCTCACACTTACTGTACATTAGTAGCCCCTCTCTCTCTCTTCACACTTACTGTACATTAGTAGCCCCTCTCTCTCTCTTCACACTTACTGTACATTAGTAGCACCCCCCCTCTCTCTCTCTCTCCTCGCACTTACTGTACATTAGTAGCCCCCCTCTCTCTCTCTCCTCACACTTACTGTACATTAGTAGCCCCTCTCTCTCTCCTCACACTTACTGTACATTAGTAGCCCCTCTCTCTCTCCTCACACTTACTGTACATTAGTAGCCCCACTCTCTCTCTCCTCACACTTACTGTACATTTGTAGCCCCTCTCTCTCTCCTCACACTTACTCTATATTAGTAGCCCCCCTCTCTCTCCTCACACTTACTGTACATTAGTAGCCCCTCTCTCTCTCTCTCCTCACACTTACTGTACATTTGTAGCCCCTCTCTCTCTCCTCACACTTACTGTACATTAGTAGCCCCTCTCTCTCTCCTCACACTTACTGTACATTAGTAGCCCCTCTCTCTTTCCTCACACTTACTGTACATTAGTGCCCCTCTCTCTCTCTTCACACTTACTGTACATTAGTAGCCCCTCTCTCTCTCTTCACACTTACTGTACATTAGTAGCCCCCCCTCTCTCTCTCTCCTCGCACTTACTGTACATTAGTAGCCCCACTCTCTCTCTCCTCACACTTACTGTACATTAGTAGCCCCTCTCTCTCTCTCTGCTCACACTTACTGTACATTAGTAGCCCCTCTCTCTCTCTCTCCTCACACTTACTGTACATTTGTAGCCCCTCTCTCTCTCCTCACACTTACTGTACATTAGTAGCCCCTCTCTCTCTCCTCACACTTACTGTACATTAGTAGCCCCTCTCTCTTTCCTCACACTTACTGTACATTAGTGCCCCTCTCTCTCTCTTCACACTTACTGTACATTAGTAGCCCCTCTCTCTCTCTTCACACTTACTGTACATTAGTAGCCCCCCCCCTCTCTCTCTCCTCGCACTTACTGTACATTAGTAGCCCCACTCTCTCTCTCCTCACACTTACTGTACATTAGTAGCCCCTCTCTCTCTCTCTGCTCACACTTACTGTACATTAGTAGCCCCTCTCTCTCTCTCTCCTCACACTTACTGTACATTTGTAGCCCCCCTCTCTCTCTCTCCTCACACTTACTGTACATTAGTAGCCCCCCTCTCTCTCTCTCCTCACACTTACTGTACATTAGTAGCCCCCCTCTCTCTCTCTCCTCACACTTACTGTACATTAGTAGCCCCTCTCTCACACACACTCTGCTCTGTATCAAACACACACTGCTCTGTATTACACACACACACTGCTCTGTATTACACACACACTTCCGTATTACACACACACACACTGCTCTGTATCACACACACTGCTCTGTATTACACACACACACTTCTGTATATTACACACACACACTGCTCTGTATTACACACACACTGCTCTGTATTACACACACACTTCCGTATATCACACACACACACACTGCTCTGTATTACACACACACACTGCTCTGTATCACACACACTGCTCTGTATCACACACACTGCTCTTTATTACACACACACTGCTCGATATCACACACACTGCTCTGTATTACACACACACCTCTGTATTACACACACTGCTCTGTATTACACACACACACACTGCTCTGTATCACACACACACTCTGCTCTGTATTACACACACACTCTGCTCTGTATTACACACACACACACTGCTCTGTATTACACACACTGCTCTGTATTACACACACACACACACACATACTGCTCTGTATTACACACACTGCTCTGTATTACACACACACTGATCTATATTACACACACACTGATCTATATTACACACACACTGCTCTGTATTACACACACACTGCTCTGTATCACACACACACACACTTCTCTGTATTACACACACACTGCTCTGTATCACACACACACTGCTCTGTATCACACACACACACTGCTCTGTATTACACACACACTGCTCTGCATATTACACACACACACACTGCTCTGTATTACACACACTGCTCTGTATTACACACAATGCTCTGTATTACACACACACACTGCTCTGTATTACACACACACATCTGTATATTACAAACACACTGCACTGTATTACACACACTGCTCTGTATTACACACACACTTCTGTATATTACAAACACACACATCTGTATATTACACACACACTGCTCTGTATTACACACACATTGCTCTGTATTACACACATACTGCTCTGTATTACACACACACACACACACACACACACTGCTCTGTAGTACACACACACACACATCTTTATATTACACACACACTGCTCTGTATTACACACACTTCTGTATATTACACACACACTGCTCTGTATTACACACACTTCTGTATATTACACACACACACACTGCTCTGTAGTACACACACACACATCTGTATATTACACACACACTGCTCTGTATTACACACACATTGCTCTGTATTACACACACCTCTGTATATTACACACACACACTGCTCTGTATTACACACACATTGCTCTGTATTACACACATACTGCTCTGTATTACACACACACACACACACACACACTTCTCTGTAGTACACACACACACATCTTTATATTACACACACACTGCTCTGTATTACACACACTTCTGTATATTACACACACACTGCTCTGTATTACACACACTTCTGTATATTACACACACACACACACTGCTCTGTATTACACACACACACTTCCGTATATTACACACACACACACTGCTCTGTATTACACACACTGCTCTGTATTACACACACCTCTGTATATTACACACACACACTGCTCTGTATTACACACACACCTCTGTATATTACACACACACTGCTCTGTATTACACGCCTCTGTGTATTACACACACACTTCTGTATATTACACACACAATGCTCTGTATTACACACCTCTGTATATTACACACACACACACACTGCTCTGTATATTACACACACACCTCTGTATATTACACACACTGCTCTGTATATTACACACACACTGCTCTGCATATTACACACACACACACCTCTGTATATTACACACACACACACACACACCTCTGTATATTACACACACACACACCTCTGTATATTACACACACACTGCACTGTATTACACACACACTTCTTTATATTACACACACACACACACACACACACACTGCTCTGTATTACACACACACCTCTGTATATTACACACACACACACTGCTCTGTATATTACACACACACCTCCGTATATTACACACACACCTCTGTATATCACACACACACACACTGCTCTGTATTACACACACACCTCTGTATATTACACACACACACACCTCTGTATATTACACACACACTGCTCTGTATATTACACACACTCCTCTGTATATTACACACACACACACCTCTGTATATTACACACACACTGCTCTGTATATTACACACACACCTCTGTATATTACACACACACACACACACCTCTGTATATTACACACACTGCTCTGTATATTACACACACACCTCTGTATATTACACACACACACACACCTCTGTATATTACACACACTGCTCTGTATATTACACACACACCTCTGTATATTACACACACACACACCTCTGTATATTACACACACACTGCTCTGTATATTACACACACACCTCTGTATATTACACACACACTGCCCCCTCCTCACACTGGTTGTGCTGTGCAGTCACATTGCGATTCCTATCACACCCCGCGGTTCCTGTCCTTTCGCTGGTAATTGCTTGTATGTTCCTAATATTTTCCAATTAATAAGACAATCCATTACAGGCCGCTGTCACAACAAATATCCCAATTACCATTCTCTTATTTTAATTACGCGGCGCTGTAGGCGGATGGGGCGCTCGTTGCGGTTTATTGAAGATAAGGAGCTCGCCCTGTCGCTCCGGAGCTGCAGTTTTGTTTTAAATGCGACCTCTCGGAGAAGGCGATATTAAATATTTATAAGGTGAGTGTAAAATCAAAAGGAAAAATCATCCCAGCGCTGACATTCAGAATAAAATCATGTGTGTGCGGCGTATAAACTGGAGGACAGCCAGCAACGCGGGGTTAAACTGACAGGGAGATCACCAATCTGAGCGCACTCACCAAGGAAAAGAGCTCATCAAGGGCTAGATCACACTGCTCTGGGCACATTTATCAATGTGCATGGGGTGCAGCTCAGGCCCTTACTGAGTGATCTGCTGATAGAGCAATGTGATCTAGATCTGTGGCTGTTACATTTACAAGTCAAAATATTATCCCAGTCTATAAAGATTATAAAGATTGACATGAGGGGATCAATAATTAGCTTCTAATGTATGTAACAGGCTGTGAAAGTTACACAATTGTTGTAATATTTGCTTGTAATCCTCATTTGTCAATAAGACTATTAATCACTGGATTACTCCACAATTCTTAAAAGAAATATAGGGGAAAAAAAAGACTCAAAATATAATAGGTCACACTAAATAATTTAAAAACAAAGAAAAAAAGGAGAGGGATGATGTGCAGAGATTGATAAAATATTTGAATACTAAGATTCACAATAAGTAATGCGAAAAAGGTTAGAACTTGGCAAGTGTAGGTTAGTAAAGAATATACTTATCATATATAGTGTATTGCCCATATAAGCTCCATAATCAAACCTTTAATTATGGCTTTACTGGATGGCAGTTTACACAAATATATATATATGGAAGCGGTTATAATAACCATAGCCCAATACTTGGTGTTTGCTAAAAAACAAAATGGCCTGGCAAATTGTATCCTCCATTGAGGGGTCTCTGCACATCTCTCTCGTCGTGTCCTGACGGTCCGTTTCGCTCTAAATAAGAGCTTCCTCTCCACCCCGGGATTTGCCAGGCGATTTTTTAGCAAGTATTGGGAAATGGTTCTTATAACCGCTTCCATATATATATATATATATACAGTCAGGTCCATAAATATTGGGACATCGACACAATTATAATCTTTTTGGCTCTATACACCACCACAATGGATTGAATTGAATTAAACAAACAAGATGTGCTTTAAGTGCGCACTTTCAGCTTTAATTTGAGGGTATTTACATCCAAATCAGGTGAACGGTGTAGGAATTACAATAGTTTGTATATGTGCCTCCCACTTTTTAAGGGACCAAAAGTAATGGGACAGATTAACAGTCATAAAACAAACTTTTACGTTTTAATACTTGGTTGCAAATCCTTTGCAGTCAATTACAGCCTGAAGTCTGGAACGCATAGACATCACCAGACACTGGGTTTCATCCCTGGTGATGCTCTCCCAGACCTCTATTGCAACTGTCTTCAGTTCCTGCTTGTTCTTGGGGCATTTTCCCTTCAGTTTTGTCGTCAGCAAGTGAAATGCATGCTCAATCGGATTCAGGTCAGGAGATTGACTTGGCCATTGCATAACATTCCACTTCTTTCCCTTAAAAAACTCTTTGGTTGCTTTTGCAGTATGCTTTGGGTCATTGTCCATCTGCACTGTGAAGCGCCGTCCGATGAGTTCTGAAGCATTTGGCTGAATATGAGCAGATAATATTGTCCGAAACAGTAGTCACATCATTAATTAATACAAGAGAACCAGTTCCATTGGTAGCCATACATGCCCACACCATGACACTACCACCACCATGCTTCACTGATGAGGTGGTATGCTTTGGATCATGAGCAGTTCCTTTCCGTCTCCATACTCTTCTCTTCCCATCACTCTGGTACAAGTTGATCTTAGTCTCATCTGTCCATAGGATGTTGTTCCAGAACTGTGAAGGCTTTTTTAGGTGTTGTTTGGCAAACTCTAATCTGGCCTTCCTGTTTTTGAGGCTCACCAATGATTTACATCTTGTGGTGAACCCTCTGTATTTACTCTGGTGAAGTCTTCTCTTGATTGTTGACTTTGACACACATACACCTACCTCCTGGAGAGTGTTCTTGATCTGGCCAACTGTTGTGAAGGGTGTTTTCTTCACCAGGGAAATAATTCTTCGGTCATCCACCACAGTTGTTTTCCGTGGTCTTCCGGGTCTTTTGGTGTTGCTGAGCCCACTGGTGCGTTCTTTCTTTTTAAGGATGTTCCAAACAGTTGATTTGGCCCCACCTAATGTTTTTGCTATCTCTCTGATGGGTTTGTTTTGTTTTTTCAGCCTAATGATGGCTTGCTTCACTGATAGTGACAGCTCTTTGGATCTCATATTGAGAGTTAACAGCAACAAATGCAAATAGCACACTTGAGATGAACACTGGAGCTTGTATCTGCTCTTTGTAAATGGGATAATGGGGAATAACACACACCTGGCCATGGAACAGCTGAGCAGCCAATTGTCCCATTACTTTTGGTCCCTTAAAAAGTGGGAGGCACATATACAAACTGTTGTAATTCCTACACCGTTCACCTTATTTGGATGTAAATACCCTCAAATTAAAGCTGAAAGTCTGCAGTTAAAGCACATCTTGTTAGTTTAATTTCAAATCCATTGTGGTGGTGTATAGAGCAAAAAAGTTAAGAATTGTGTCGATGTCCCAATATTTATGGACCTGACTGTATATATATATATATATATATATATATATATATATATATATATATATATATATATTTGTGTAGACTGCCATCCAGTAAAGCCATAATTAAAGGTTTGATGATGGAGTTTATATGGGCAATACACTATATATGATAAGTATATTCTTTACTAACCTATACTGGCCAAGTTCCAGCCTTTTTCGCATTACTTATTGTGAATCTTAGTATTCAAACATATTATCAATCCCTGCAAATCACCCCTCTCCTTTTTTTCTTGGTTTTTAAATTATTTAGTGTGACCTATATTATTTTGAGTCTTTTTTATCCCTATAATATTTTTACTTAATCCTTCATGATCACACTTTACGGCGTTTTTTCAAATTTTACAAACTAATTTCCCTTATTAAAATGTATACTCCTATATTATACTAATACTAGTGTTACCCACTTGGGAGGAAAAAAATATTGGGTCATATAACTTATTCAAGGTGGTTATACCCTTACCTTGCTATAAGTTTACATTGTATCAAGGTGATTATACTCTTACCTTGCTATAAGTGTACATTGTATCAAGGTGGTTATACTCTTACCTTGCTATAAGTATACATTGCATCAAGGTATTTATACTCTTACCTTGCTATAAGTATACATTGTATCAAGGTGGTTATATTCTTACCTTGCTATAAGTGTACATTGTATCAAGGTGGTTATACTCTTACCTTGCTATAAGTATACATTGCATCAAGGTATTTATACCCTTACCTTGCTATAAGTATACATTGCATCAAGGTATTTATACCCTTACCTTGCTATAAGTATACATTGTATCAAGGTGTTTATATTCTTACCTTGCTATAAGTATACATTGCATCAAGGTATTTATACCCTTACCTTGCTATAAGTATACATTGCATCAAGGTATTTATACCCTTACCTTGCTATAAGTATACATTGTATCAATGTGTTTATATTCTTACCTTGCTATAAGTATACATTGTATCAATGCGTTTATATTCTTACCTAGCTATAAGTATACAATGTATCAAGGTGATTTTACTCTTACCTTGCTATAAGTATACATTGTATCAATGTGTTTATATTCTTACCTTGCTATAAGTATACATTGTATCAAGGTGATTTTACTCTTACCTTGCTATAAGTATACAATGTATCACTGTATTTATATTCTTACCTTGCTATAAGTATACATTGTATCAATGTGTTTATATTCCTACCTTGCTATAAGTATACATTATATCAATGTGGTTATATTCCTACCTTGCTATAAGTATACATTATATCAATGTGGTTATATATCCAATTACATTGTTGCATATTCTCTGTACATTTCTATACTACACTGCTAGCAATTCTCAGTTTTTTTCTCTATTTAGCCACACATTATTAAAGGCATAACGGCAGTAATAACTGATGAGGTGTCTCATGGTTTTGGGGCCTGTAATAAGGTGTCTGTGTGTCCTTCTCAAGGTGACACTGGGAGAGATGTGAATTCAGAGCTATATATTCCTCTGTCTTTACTTCCCAACAGGGTCCAAACAGAGTAATTTTAGCGGCAGCACCAAAGTCCTTGAGGCAATGACTGCAAATTATAGCATATAGCGGTATCAGGTGCTATTCCTGGAATCTATCAAGCTGAGATTCCTAAAATATACGTCTCGTTTAGTGCCTGATCCACAAGCTGAGAAACGATGGGGGCCGCCGACAAGAGCCCCCCAGAACAAAGTAATCACACATTACACTGAGTGAGTCCATTCACAAACACTGGGTAAAAAATCTAAATTACAGGTTACGTTTCAGATGACGGTAAATTGTATAGAGGCTGAGTTAGGACTGAGATCGGATATGCAACTGCGCAGTGCGTCACGCAGCCCAGCCTCTCTGGAGGGGACGGGGAGGGGGCATACACAGAGCTTAGTGACAATGGATGATATCTGGATAGTAAACACAATGGGCAATATGTACTAAATGGAGACGAGTTGGAGATATCAAACCTTAGTAAATCTGCCCCACAGGATAACATAGGACTGGTATGGTCCTACAACAGTTCTACAATACTTCAACCTTTAGTACAACTTGTCCACTGATTTTGAATGTTATAAAATGTGGTCACAGGACGCCCATGCAGAAAGTATCTGAAGATGTCAGCTCCCACTTCCACCGCCACTCGCTACTCCTGTCCTTGACTTATTCCCGTTTTAGTTTTCATGTAGTGGAGAGGAGCCCCAAAACCTGGAGACACCCCCCTCTGTAATCACTGTCACTCTGATATACACTGGAGATTGGGCCTTTAATAATGTATGTATAAATAGAGGACATAACTGAGAGAATTGATAACAGTGTAATGTGTAGTATAGAAGTGCACAGAGAAGCATGGAATCTTTCCTGTTATGACTACATCAGCGGTTGCAGCAAGGAGCTGCTAGATGGCGGTGCTGAAATTGTGCACAGCTTGCAAGCGCTGCTGAGATCATATACAATTTCCAAGCTTAAACCTTTACTCATACCCTATCCCGAATGCTTTACCATCGGACCGAAGCATGTAACAATGCAATTGGATATATAAACACATTGATACACTGTTTTGGATCTATCCCTCTTTGCCTGCACATTTCTTCGGCAGCACTGACAGCTGCAGTTAGAGGTGATTTTTAAGGCACCGTCAAGTTCCAGAGAAGGCAAAAAACTATTCCCCCCTCCGACGTGGCGCAACTCGACAGCGCTGAATCAACAGCGAGGCCATCGATATGTTCAGGCGGGCACTCAGCCCCCCCAGGGCCTCGGGTCCGCCGCTCAAAGCTCAAGGCCTCTTCTGTCTGGCGCGCCTTCTATGCTTAAAAAAATCGGCAGCGCCATCTGTCGGCCAGCGGCGGAACTGCAGCTGTCAGATTTTGCGATGGTGAAGAAGGAAAGGACCACTGTATATTTCTAGCAAGACAATAATATAAACCCCTTGATACAATGTGCAAAATAACTAAGTTCTGCAGAATTAAAAAATAAAAATAAATTCAACTTAAATTCATGACCAATTGTTCTAGTATTTATTTGCAAGTTTCCTGCTTTGTAGTGAGGGTAGTAGATACATTTCAAGGTCTTCCACTAGACATGGTAGGCGCATATATATTAAATAAATTCCAGCATGCCTGGGATTTGCATTCACTGAGGATGAGTTAAACCTGAGCTCACTGTGTAGATGAATAAACCGGTTAGACAAAACTATAGGTTGATATCTCTATTTAATAACTATATGTGTATGAACAAATACAAAATAAAAGCTCTAAAATGTATCTATTTTATATAAAATATAATATTATCAGTAGGTGACTACATGAAATGATATATCCATTGGGATGAGCCAGTGGTGACATATAGGAGCACATACAAATATAATAACATATTGCCATAATCATATTAAATAGATCTACAAATCTGATGGGCTGAATCATTATCATAGGAAGGAGATTCTATTACATCTCTGACATGATTAGATCATTTTATTTGCATCTATCTATCTATCTATCTATCTATCTATCTATCTATCTAGCTCTATGCACTGATATATTTTAAAGGGCCTCTGTAGTTCCCTATTGCCTGGATACTATCTGCCCCTATATGATGTCTTAGTCTCTCTCCCCACCCCACCTCACTCCCTAACCCTCTGAGGCTGTGGGAATAAAGTATCTGAAAACACTGGTTCCCCCCGCCTTCCCTCAAAACCACAAGGAACAAGTAATGAATCTTTACACCAGCAATCAGGCAACCACTTAACAAACCTGCTACACAAACTCTATAATTAATCCAAGAGCCACAACACATTGCAGTGCATGTAATGTGGCTGCCAGCCTGGGCTGGTTGACCTGATCTACACAGCCAGAGAGATAGGGGCTAGTGATGTCGCGAACATCAAATTTTCAGTTCGCGAACATCGGACGCGAACTTCAATCACATGTTCGCGAATGGGCAAACCCGGCGAACCGCCATAGACTTCAATGGGCAGGCGAATTTCAAAACCCACAGGGACTCTTTCTGGCCACAATAGTGATGGGAAAGTTGAGACTAACACCTGGACTGTGGCATGCCGGAGGGGGATCCATGGCAAAACTCCCACGGAAAATTACATAGTTGATGCAGAGTCTGGTTTTAAGCCATAAAGGGCATAAATCACCTAACATTCCTAAATTGTTTGGAATAACATGCTTTAAAACATCAGGTATGATGTTGTATCGATCAGGTAGTGTAAGGGTTACACCCGCTTCACAGTAACAGACCAATCTCCCCGTTTAATGCACCGCAAACAGTCCCTTTGCACAACCGCAAACTCCCCATTTGCACAAGGTTGGATACCAAGCTAGCCATGTCCCGTTCCTTGTCCTCACTGATGTCATTGAAGGTCTCTTCCTCCACCCAGCCACCAAGGGTCCCCGAAAGGTGACAACAAGACCCCTGGGACGCCTGCTGTGTTTGATCTTCCACCTCCTCAAAGCCACCTTCCTCCTCTGACTCCTCTTCTTCAGACTCCTCTCTCTGCGTTGCGTCTGTCTGTGTTATTATAAGGTGTGTACTGTTAAGTAGTACTATTCCTATCGGTTTAAACCCTGTTACGTCCACTATTAGGGGACGTGTATATGGCATTGATTTTTGGAACAGGGAGATGGAAAAAGATGCTTGGTCGGACCTCCTACTTCAAATTTGGGGCACTGCGCATGCAATCTAAGGTGCCACCAGATATGAGTGTCACTGTGCACTGGCAAAAGTTGGCAGAGTAGGCGCTGTAGGCCTCACACACACGCCTGTAGCCAGGCAACTGATATTCAATCGATTACAGTCAAAAAAGTGTTGTTTTATGTCACTGTACACTACGGTTGCACCAGATATGACGTATCACTGTGCACTGGCAAAAGTTGGCAGAGTAGATGCAATAGGCTTCACACACACACTGGCAGGCAGGCATATGCAATTAGATTACACAGAAAAAAATTATAAAATAAAATAAATGATGTTCTAGCCCTAAAAAGGGCTTTTTGGGTTGCTGTCCTTGCAGCAGATATCAGATGAGTCCTTCAGGTCTGTAGTGGAAGCTAAATACACAGCCTGGCTATCTATTTCTCTATTAAATCTCCAGCAGCTACACTATCTGTCCTCTCACAATGAATGCAGCTTCAGAATGATTCTAAAATGTATGCTGTCCTTCAGATGGAAGGCCCTGGAAGGGAGTGTATGCTGCTGATTGGCTGGAATGTGACTCCTGACTGTGAGGTGCAGGGTCAAAGTTTCCTCAATGATAAAGAATAGGGGGCGAACTCAAAAGCGCATGTGTTTGCCGTCCGATGCCAAAATCGCTGCGAATACTGTCCGCGACATCTCTAATAGGGGCATAAAGAGGGGCCGCTGGGGTATAAAGAGCTCAGAGGGAATTACATGTTGTGGTAGGTTGATGCTGTTAATAATGTATATCCAGTCTGGAGGGGGAGAGATGGGTCTGATCTGGGGTACAGATGAATTTAAAATGGGGGTACAGGTGGGTTTGATCTGGGGAGAGAGGTTGGTCCGATTGGTGGGTTTCAAGAGGGTCGATTCTGGAGGGGATGATGTATGTTTAATCTGAGGGTAGAGTTGGATATTACCCGAGGGTACAGCTGGGTCTGATCTGGGGGGTAAAGGTTGGTTTGATCTGAGGGTGCAGAGGAGACTGATCTGGGGGTACAGATGGGTCAATTATATAGCATTGTCAGGATGGAGATAGGAAAGTTTGCTTTGTAGGGGCCCCTATTTGTCTAATTTGGGATGGAGGCTGATTGATTAGCCAAGGGGGCTATTTGTCTAATTTGGGGTGGGATTTTGATTGACATGATGTGTAGGGGGTCCTATTTGTCTGATTTGGGGTGGGATGTTGATTGACATGATGTGTAGGGGTCCTATTTGTCTGATTTGGGATGTTGATTGACATGATGTGTAGGGTGTCCTGTTTGTCTGATTTGGGGTGGGATGTTGATTGACATGATGTGTAGGCGGTCCTATTTGTCTGATTTGGGGTGAGATGTTGATTGACATGATGTGTAGGGGGTACTATTTGTCTGATTTAGGATGTTGATTGACATGATGTGTAGGGGGTCCTGTATGTCTGATTTGGGGTAGGATGTTGATTGACATGATGTGTTGGGGGTTCTATTTGTCTGATTTGGGGTGGGATTTTGATTGACATGATGTGTAGGGGGTCCTATTTGTCTGCTTCGGGATGTGATGTTGATTGACATGATGCGTAGGGGGTCCTGTTTGTCTGATTTTGGGTGGGTTGTTGACTGACATGATGTAGAGGGGGTCCTATTTGTCTGATTTGGGGGGGAATCCTGAATTATTTGATATGGGGAGGGGGTCCTATTTGTCTGATGTGGGGTGCTGATTGACTTGATGTTTGGGGGTCCAATTTGTCTGATTTAGGGTGGGGTGGTGATGGACTTGATGTTTGGGTGGGCTATTTGTCTTATTTGAGAAGGGGGGGTGATTGACTTTCAGTGTGTGGGACATCCTCTGCCAGATTCAGTCTCCATAGAGTAGCCGCTCAGCAGCACATCTTCAGACACTATCTCTGAAACAACATTATCAATTCATCAAAGCAGCGATGTGATTATACTCTGCGAGCCGGGAATCTCCGCGTTTCATTCCCACAGATGATAATGTTCTATTGATTGGAATATTCTCAGATAGACAGGAAACAACAGATAGCATGAACCTGAGGAGTGTCACTCAAACAGCCCACACTGAGAGACAACATGGGAAACAGACACTAGTGAAGACCTACCCAACTATGCTACTCTAGGAAGCTTGTAGAGAGACCACTCTAGTGAATATAATTTGCACTAGTGAATAGGCTGCATAGAATAATATTGGAATTTCATTAGTGACAGTGCTGGGCTCTCCGTGAATAAAGCTCTTTCTATAAAAGGATATTCTAATTAGACATTTTTCTATAATAACAGTCCTAATCAATGGTTTAGAAAAGCAATATTCAAATGTGAAAGTCTCCAACTGGAATACTTGTCTCCACCCTTATGGAGGTGGGATCAACTCTGGCTTGAAGGCAAGCAGGAGCAGTTGCATTTCACTGGCTGGAGACTTAAAATTTTACATTAAAAAGTTAAATGTTTGAATCTTTCCTTTTAGGAGTACTCCAACAGTGGCAGCAGCAGTTGCAGCAAGGAGCAGTGAATATTGTACACATTTTATAAGCGCTGTTGAGATCGTACACAATTTACCAGCTTATACCATTACTTAAACCCTTACCATTACCCTAACCCTATGACATCGGCAGCAAATTCTTGGCAGCACCATCTAGTAGATGCTCACCTCCACTGCTCCTGCTTGTGCTGGTGGTTTGCCCGAGTACTCATAACAGGAAAGGACCACATTTTTTTATTGCAGAAAAATCAGTGCTGCAAAGGTTAAATTTTTTTTTAAAAGTCTGGAAATTCAACACTGCAACAATATCAGGACCTTCATCTGAATAATTATAATACTGATGCGTCAGGTCTCCTAACATACAGTCACTAGTTTGTATTTTTTTTTTTGTATAATGTCCAGTGATTATACACATTGTGTCACAAAGGTAATAAAACACTCTTCTCATTTCCATACTGGAGCGGTCGCCTGGCTGAGTACTTTCCTTCCCCTGGTCAGTTTATTTAGTAATTTCTCACATCAAGTTTTCCAGCTGCACAATGTTTTAAATAAGCTTTACTAATTGCTCCCTAATGAATTCACAAGCTACATATTTATTTAAAAATCAGGTTCCCGACGCACTTAATTACTACATTGGCGTCGAGAACTCGCGCACTTAAGATTTAGCTCCGCAGAATTACACGGAACAAACGGCCTCTCCACAGGTAATTACACCTCTCAGAGCCAGTCAGAGCAATGTCTGAGGCTTCGGTTCACATGGGGCAAGTTTATTAACATTTGATTGTAAGAGATGATCTCAGACAAAACACTTCCCGTGATGTCATTCTAAACTAGGGATCTTCCTGTATATGTGAGTGATGTCATTCAGAACTAGGGAACCTCCTGTGCATGTGGGTGATGTCATTGTAAACTAATGAACTTCCTTATGTTGTTGTCTTGATGTGCTGGTGCTGATCGGTGTTTCTTGCCTTGTGAGATGGAGTAAACTCAAAGTCACTGTGGTATCACCTACAGTGGCACAACATCATGGTCCTTTAATGGAGTGTTATAAAGAATTTCTGAGGCCCTCTTATGTAGAGCCCCTTGTGGACCGCTACCATGTCATGTTGAAAGACCTTGTGTACCTCAATGAAGCTGGGAACTATACCATGTAGGATTATCCAAGATGGGCAGAGAGGGCAGACAAATTACGGTCTACTAGAGAAGGAACTGGAGACCCACTCCAGGATCTCTTGCAAGAAAACCATATGGATAAGCACAACCAGAAACATAGACAGATGTGCCTGGCGTGCTGCCTCCATATGGTCACTAAGAATCGGACATGACTGAAGGATTTAACAACAATGATTAAATCACCCACCCCCCAATATTCAGCGGCCCAGTGAGAAAGTTCTTCATCTCCAGAGGAACTTGCTTTGCATTAGACTACACAAAGGTAGAAATACTGTAACACTGAGAGGTTGTCTCAATATATTCTCGGTCTTGACCTATAAGGTTAAAAGGGATGAAATGGAATTTAAATAATTGTTTTATCTGCATTTAAACCCCCTCACTCCCTCTCCATCCGCCCGTTCCTTCTTCTCTAATAACAGCTGCAATACATCACTTGTTCCCATCGATTCCCGGTGAGGGGCTCAGGAAGCGGCAGCTCTATCAGAACATCCTGACGGGAAAATCAGATGAGATTTCTGGGGATATAAACATAAAACTGCGAGGAAAACCTGCTAGTCCCTGGAGGCATCCATTAAATTTTTGTGAGAGAGGGGCATTTACATATCTGGTTTTGCAGGGCTTGCATTTATCGTTGCAAGTTGCCTGATTCTAAGCATATGAGGGGAGGGGGTGTTAAATTCAATGAGATCCAGTTATCGACAAATCCGTCTCACCTCTCCCTTTTCTCTCTCCGCCTCCTTTTTCCACTGACAGATTAAAAAAATCAAATCCTCCAGCTCTCAGGAAGTGATGAAATAAAGACAAGAAGAAACCTTTAATATATAAACAAAGTCTTCAAAAATGTTGATTTTCTCGAAAAATGTTTTACACTCATACAGATGTTGTTATTTGGTTACATACCTCACAAACAAGTGCAGTTTTTCTGGACCTACATTTGCGCTTTAATTGTGTTTACTCAGCATTTTTTGCAATTAAACATATGAAAACTAATTAAACACATTAAGTATTTAATAATACAATGCCACCAAATAGAAAATAACTCCCTCCAAAGTGTAACAATTTCGATTTGAGACAATCGGGTTATTATTAGCTATTTTTAGTGAATACTGGCGATATTTGCCTCGCGCCTCTCGCTGACACATCCGTCATTCAACCCTTTAATGATCACATCCAATTTACATATTGATTGTAATGAATAATTAAAAAGGGGTGAGAGAGCGAGGTGTGGGGAGGGGTCCTGTTAGAGAATGGGTGTAATTTGGTGAGTGGCGGTGAGTCATTCCCGTGTGGGAGGTGGAGGTAGATTTGACGCCATTTTGTTTTCTTTTTTATTTCAAAGTTAATAGTCTTAAAAAATAAGGATGTCGGGCTGGTGTAGGCAGATGTCTCTTTTTTTTTAACACATTTTTTGGGGCCCAGTAAAGTTCTCTCTAAGATGATATACTGTAGTTATATAAAGCACACACTCTCTGACACTCTCTTTATACTTATTAGCATGCAGTCTGACTCCATCTTTATAAAAAATGGTTATACACTCTGACTGTCTGTCTCTATATTGTTTTATACAGTACACGTCTAGTTGATGCACTCTCTTCGTATACGGTACATATAGGGCCACTTTCAATCCAAGCCTGTAATTCGAGACAGCCCCATGTCTGCGATTGAGTTGCGGGCTCCCGTTGGTCTCCGTTTGCGAAGCTATTCAATTGCTTCACGTTGCGAGTTGCGATCTTCAAACCAGCTTCGTATACCATGCACTGGTTCGGAGCAGTTATGGGCGGGAACCGTGTCAATTCATGAAGCCCGTAACCGCCCATTTCGAATTGGCCAATAGAAAATGAGACTGTCATAATTACGACAGTAAAACATGGAAGTTACGAGTCAATCAATCAGGTTCGGGGGTCCGATATGCGATCAGACTCGCAAGACATAGAAAATACAGAATTATGAAAATGAATGCCTATGCTGTTCTAGTCCATGTGGGTGGCCTCATATATGTATTAACTCTTTGATACCCGATTTAACCCCGAAATGACACATAAAAATAAATTTAGTTTCCTGCAGTTTTGCGGGCTTGAGACTGTTGTGCAATTAATTCTAAAATGTATCATTGCTTTCCCCATTATTTACAGTGCAGGATTGATCATTTATTTGCATTTACAGTGCTACAAATTGGTGTTTAACCCCTTTGCTGGTCCTCTCAAGCACGTGTAGGATTTTCTCCTCCATTTGCGGTTTTCGAGTGTGGATACGTTTGGGGAATTGGAGCAATTGAATAGCGATTTGCAATTTTACCCCTGTGAAAGTGACAGATCAAAGGCTTTTGGAGGGTGTAAGTTACGAGTTTGACGCACTCCATCTTTTCAAGGTCGTAACTCGTAAACCGATCTGAGCCCGCAAAAAGACACCAATTGAATAGCAAATTTGCCTGCAAGCTTACTTACGGGCATCCGGATCTCAAATTCGCACAATTGAATGGAGCTAATATTTTGCAAATGGTCCTACTCTTTCTTTATATTGCTATAGACAGTGCATGTCTAGTTGATGCACAGTCCGACTCTCTCTCTCCATATTTTGTTACATGTCTAGTTGGTGAGCAGTATGTCTCTTTATACTATTATATACAGTACACGTCTAATTATTATGCAGTCTCACTCATTATAAATAGTTATATACAGAGCCCATTCAGTTGGAGTGCACAGTCTCTATATATATATATATATATATATTATTATATACAGGGTCGTCTAGTTGGAGCTCAGTCTGACACGCTCTCTCTATTATTATAAATAAGGCCTGTCTAGTTGTAACATAGTCTGATACTCTCTCTCTATATATGTTTCTACATATAGGGCCCGTCTACTTGGAGCGCAGTCTGTCACTCTTTATATTATTATATACAGGCCTGTCTAGTTAGAGAGCAGGCCTTCTCTCTCTACATCATATACAAGGCCTGTCCTGTTAGAGCGCAGACGGTCTCTCTCTCTATATTATATACACAGATACATTATTTCCTGCGCAGTTCATCTCTTTCCTGCTAATGGTGACAGATGAAGAAGTTTCGAGTCACAACGACCTTATTATGAGTTTGCTTAATGTGCCTCGTTAGTATCCTAACTCTGCTAAACTGCACAGTGAGCCCGGCTGATTACACCTCATTGGCGTCCTACTGAGCCAAGACAGTCCCACCCAGGGGGCAACACGGCTTATAGAGAGGGCTTCAGATTATGCTTTTAATTTATTATAGAACTAATGTATAACTATTATTATAACAAAACTCATTTACTGTAATAAAAGACCTAATATTGAAGCAAGAAGATCTGATTTTGCGGGGTTCATGTAGGAAAGATCTGGAAGGACAGATGGACCTGGTCTGGAGGGACAGGTGGTTAAGGTCTGGAGGGACAGGTAGGTCTGAGCAGGGAAGGATGTTGATTTTTATATGGAAGGAAATGTAGGTCTCATCTGGGAAGTGGGTCTGAGCTACGGCTATAGGTAGATCTGGTTCTGGGGACAGGAAGGTCTGATTGGTGGGGATGACCAGGTTTGATCTAGAGGGGACAGACAGGTCTGATTTTGGGGGACAGGATGGACTGTTCTGGAGGGGCAGGTGGATCTAGTCTAGGAAGGATGTAGGTTTAATGCGGAAGGACAGGTGGCTCTCAGTGAGGCTGGATTAGATCTAGGGATCTATTGGGTGACAGGTGGCTCTGATTTTGGGAGGAATGTTTGATCTACAGATTTTGGGGGTGGGTGTCTCTGATTTGGGGCGGAATGTTTGATCTAGAGATTTTGGGGGTAGGTGTCTCTGATTTGGGGAGGAATGTTTAATCTAAAGAGATTTTGGGGGTAGGTGTCTCTGATTTGGGGTGGAATGTTTGATCTAAAGAGATTTTAGGGGTAGGTGTCTCTGATTTGGGGCGGAATGTTTGACCTAAAGAGATTTTGGGGGTAGGTGTCTCTGATTTGGGGCGGAATGTTTGACCTAAAGAGATTTTCGGGGTAGGTGTCTCTGATTTTAGGCGGAATGTTTGATCTAAAGAGATTTTGGGGGTAGGTGTCTCTGATTTGGGGCGGAATGTTTGATTTAAAGAGATTTTGGGGGTAGGTGTCTCTGGATCAAACATTCCGCCCCAAATCAGAGACACCTAACCCTAAAATGTATTTAGATCAAACATTCCGCCCCAAATCAAATACATTTTGGGGGTAGGTGTCTCTGATTTGGGGCGGAATGTTTGATCTAAATAGATTTTGGGGGTAGGTGTCTCTGATTTGGGGTGGAATGTTTGATCTAAAGAGATTTTGGGGGTAGGTGTCTCTGATTTGGGGAGGAATGTTTGATCTAAATACATTTTGGGGGTAGGTGTCTGATTTGGGGAGGAATGTTTGATCTAAATAAATTTTGGGGGTAGGTGTTTCTGATTTGGGGTGGAATGTTTGATCTAAAGAGATTTTGGGGGCAGGTGTCTCTGATTTTAAGAGGAATGTTTGAACTAAAGAGATTTTGGGGGTAGGTGGCTCTGATTTGGGGAGGAAGGTTTGATCTAGGGAGATTTTGGGGGCAGGTGGCTCTGATTTGGGGAGGGAGGTTTGATCTAGGGAGATTTTGGCGGCAGGTGGCTCTGATTTGGGGAGGCGGGTTTGATATAGGGAGATTTGGGGGGCAGGTGGCTCTGATTTAAGGAGGAAGGTTTGATCCAGGGAGATTTGGGGGGCAGGTGGATCTGATTTGGGGAGGCGGGTGTGATATAGGGAGATTTTGGGGGCAGGTGGCTCTGATTTGGGGAGGAAGGTTTGATCTAGGGAGATTTTGGGGGCAGGTGGATCTGATTTGGGGAGGCGGGTTTGATATAGGGAGATTTTGGGGGCAGGTGGCTCTGATATGGGGAGGAAGGTTTGATATAGGGAGATCTTGGGATAGAGGCAGGTCTGGCCTGCAGGGGAAAGGTGGACCTGACCTGATCTGAGCAATTCATCCCCCTGGCAGTACGAGGGTCTCTCTAGTACATGAGGAGGGTCTGATCTTGGTGGAGGGACTGATATTCCAATTGGTTTATTCCTGGTGATTTTTAGGTAAAATCCTTAATTATTTAAACACTGATTAAACAATGAGAAAACCAGCTGCGGGCGCCCTTTGTACTGTAAATATTTAGCATTTCTGGATGCTTGTGCCCCCCTGGCTAGGGTGGGGGATGCAGATGAGGTTTTGGATGCTATGAATAATCTGCAGGTCTCCTCTGTGCTCCACCCGCCGCGTCTCCAAATCTCAGCAGCATTTGTCACCAGAAACCCGAGGAATTGGCAAGTAATGATGGAGGCCACGGCCCCCGCACTGCTCCGAGGTGACATTGATATTCAAGGTGCAGCCGCCGCAGAGCTGACATCTCGTTAAAATGAAAATGATGCCATTCCTCCTCAAGTCCTTAATGGGGCTGCTCCATGGTATGTGAGGCTCGGGCGGGGGGCGCGCGCCATCTCACTGCTGGAGACTTATTAAACTTGGGGGGATCTCAAACTGGTGGAGTGACTGATAGGAACTGTACACCAAGACTTTCAGCTTCGCAGCAAGACCTCTTGTTCTTTCACCACTTTTATAAATAAGATAAGAGGCGAATTGAAAGGACCTCAAAAGTGTTATATTTATAGTTTGCGCTTTTGAAGAACTTGACTCGATAACATGCACAATGCTTTTATACATTTTTAAATAAATACAGCCTATAATTTTTACCTATTGTATTAAATGCTTCTTCAATAGTGCATTACAAATAAATGATAATAAACAATATTAATAATAATAATAATAATAATAATAATAACTAAAAAAACAAATATTTTGCCTTTGTTCCTAACCGGAATTAGAAACCTGGGAGGAATGGAAGGAATTGTGGATTCAGATAAGATCACTCTGGAAATATTTGTAACATACCTTAGGGGGTTGAACACTCTTCAAAACTTCTGGTGTTTAGTTGTTCAGTCGTGTCCGACTCTTAGTGACGCTAAGAACCACTACTCATCCATAAGGTTTTCATGGCAAAGATACTGGATTGGGCTGCCATTTCCTTCTCCTCATTTTGTCTGATCTCTCTGCTATGACCTGCCCATCTTGGGTGACCCTACATGGTATAGCTCACAGCTTCATTGCGGTACACAAACCCATTCACCATGACAAAGTAGCGCTTTAGAAGGGGTCAAAGCCTGTACCTGTCCATAATAAATCTACAATTAACATTCATCATCTCACTGTTAATTCAGCTACTTGTATTAATTGTAACAGACTTAATTGGCTATATTTAAACATAGCAATCAGTCAAAAAATGTAAGAATCATACAATCGTCTTTTTACCCTTTTATTTGTGTTTGTTAGTTTTTATTTGTTAATTTGTCTTTGTTACTTTATTTACAAGACTTGATTGATTTCAGATGATAAAACATTTAATCAGATTAAGTGTTTGGCAGCGACGTCTGCTAATAAATAATTATTTAATTAACATAGATGATTTTTGGCTGCTGCGGGTAAAGTACAAATGTTGTCAATCAAATGTTCCTGGCGTCCTAGACTTTATTGGCCGTTAGGATGGCGGCCGCGCTAAATAATATCTGAACAAAACAGCGATTTATGCTAAACAGTCACAGGTCTGGAACAAAAATAGATAATATGGGTAAAATGTTGAACATTGGGGTTAAATATGATTTTCAACATCAGTGACAAGAAGTTTTGAAAAAGTGTTTTTTTCATATTTTTTGACAATTTTTGAAGACTTATCTCTATTTTTAATTTACATAATTATTGCTAAATGAATCAAAGTAAAAGCTTAGAGTGCTGTAGAATAACGTGGGAATAAGAAATGTTTTCCTCCTTTAGACCCAAAACTAGTAGTAGAGAGGTGTTGGCAGCCTTTGTCCTCATCATACCCTGTGCTGGCAGTGAAGGGGTTAATGTATACCTGCCCTCCCCACTACCCTAATGACAGATGACCGCTACGTCCTATATATAGAGCTCATACATTTTTAACGAGGGCAGAGAGGCCTCATTGAGTTGCCCCACTTGGAGCTGTAATTTCGGCTTAATAAGGCACTATTGGTAATCAATAGGTTAATCACTTTGCACTAATGAGAGGCAGAGTATTGGTGATGGAGCAGCGATGGCTCCTAACGAGGAAATAGAATATTTAACGAGATCCTCGGGCATAAGCATAAAAATATGGGCAATGTAGGGCTGCTCCGTATAACCACTACCTATAACTCATCTTATAGTGCCATATAACCATTACCTGTAACTTTTCCTATTGTACTATATAACCTCAACCGATAATTCATCCTATAGTGCTTCATAACCACTACATATAACTCCTTCTATAGTGCCATATAACCATTACCTATAACTTCCTATTGTACCATATAACCTCTACCGATAACTCATCCTATAGTGCTTCATAACCACTACATATAACTCCTTCTATAGTGCCATATAACCTCTACCTATAACTCATCATATAGTGCTTCATAGCCACTACATATAACTCCTTCTATAGTGCCATATAACCTCTACCTATAACACTTCCTATTGTACCATATAACCTCTACCTATAACACTTCCTATTGTACCATATAACCTCTGCCTATAACTCATCCTATAGTGCTTCATAACCACTACATATAACTTCTTCTATAGTGCCATATAACCATTACCTATAACACTTCCTATTGTACCATATAACTTCTACCTACAACTCATCCTATAGTGCTTCATAACCTCTACCTATAACTCATCCTATAGTGCTTCATAACCACTGCATATAACTCCTTCTATAGTGCCATATAACCATTACCTATAACTCTTCCTATTGTACCATATAACCTCTACCTATAACTCATCCTATAGTGCTTCATAACCACTGCATATAACTAATTATATACTGCTGTTTAACCACTACATAGAACTTCTTCTATAGTACTGTATAACCACTACCTATAACTTATTTTATACTGCTATATAATCACCACCTATAACTCCTCCTATAGTGCCGTACAACCACTTCCTATAACTCCTATTATAATGCCATATAACCATGACTTATGACCCCTCCTCTAGTACGATATGACCACTACTGATAACTCCTCCTATTACAAAATATATCACCGCCCAGTGTTAACAGAGCATATTATATCATATAACTTCTCATATTTCAAACTCTAACAACACTAAACAACTCCACATCTTGCACTAGGTCTATAAGAGTTGTATTATGCCATATAGCTCCTGCTTATAACCCCTCATATTACTCCATAAGATCTCTCCCTACAGCTTCTATTTGTCTCTATATAACCCCTACCTATAACTAATCTGTCCCATCTAATTTCAGCCTGCTCCATATGATGTAACCCCCTACTCGCTCAATGCCACATATACCTTTTTACATATAACCCCTCCCTATACCCCTCCCTCTGCCCCCTCATTTGATTTACAGATGTTCTTCTAACCTGATGCAGCAGAATTGATGCAGTAATTACTGGAGCATCCTGTGTGCTCGTTAGCGGGAACATGTAACTCGTTTAGGATGGTTTTATTGGACATGTGGAGAGACAGCGGCCTAATGTGCTCATGAAATACAGCAACACAGACAGAAAGAGACGGGTCTAGGAGAGGGGCGTATGTTACTGTCACTGCCATTAGCACAATATGGTCCTAATATGGCACTATCATTAGTACACTAGTCCTAGGAGGGACTAAGCCATTAAGCATGTCTCTTTCATTAATACACTAGTCCTAGCAGGGCCTGAGCCTTTAAACATACCCTTTCTATTAGTACACTAGTCCTAGAAGGCCCTGAGCCCTTAAACCTGCCCTTTCTATTAGTACACTAGTCCTTGAAGGGACTGCGTCTTTAAACATGGCACTGCCATTAGCACACTAGTCCTAGCAGGGACTGCATCCTTAAACATGGCACTGCCATTAGTACACTAGTCCTAGGGGGGGCTGAGCCCTTAAATATGTCCTTTTCATTAGTACCCTAATCCTAGCAGGGACTAAGTCCTTAAACATGGCACTGCCATTAGCACACTAATCCTAGCAGGGACTGCATCCTTAAACATGGCACTGCCATTAGTACACTAGTCCTAGGGGGAACTGAGCCCTTAAATATGTCCTTTTCATTAGTACACTAGTCCTAGCAGGGACTGCGTCCTTAAACATGGCACTGCCATTAGTACACTAGTCCTAGGGGGAGCTGAGCCCTTAAATATGTCCTTTTCATTAGTACCCTAATCCTAGCAGGGACTAAGTCCTTAAACATGGCACTGCCATTAGTACACTAATCCTAGAAGGGCCTGAGCCCTTCAACCTGCTCTTTCTATTAGCACACTAGTCCTAGAAGGGCCTGAGCTCTTAAACATGTCCTTTCCATTAGTACACTGGTCTTTGAGAGGACTGAGCCCTTATGCATGTACTTTCCATTAGTACACTAGTCCTAGCAGGGATTGAGCCCTTAAACGTGTCTATATTATTAGTACACTAGTCCTACGAAGAACTGAGCCTTTAACAATGGAGGTGTCCATGATGAAAATTACAGTTGTGAGAGGGGCATTTACATCCCCGCAGGATAGGGCTTGCAGTTATTTTGCAAGCTGCCTGCTCTGCTATATGTGTGGAGGAAAGGGGTAAGTCTCAAATGTCGAAAGGTCAAACAAATCCCTCTCTCTCCCTCACCTTTCCCTGCACTGGTAGTTAAGAATTGCCCCCATGTTCCAAGTCAGACAAGGTACAAATATCCATTTGCAAACAGAATCTTCAAAAATGACGATTTTCTCTAAAGATTGTTTTGTGTTCTTGGCTTACACAGCTGGTAATTTAGTTTAGTTAGCCCTGAGCGGGTGAGAGCGAGGCCACCTCTAGCCTAGGGTGTGAAATGATCCGGGGCCGTCGCTGCGTCAGGCTGAACTTTCATTACAAATGGCAGACACCAGGCTGGGTCCCTGCACACAGCGCCCTGCTGCATGGGTAATTATAATCTATTTATAATGTGCCAACAAGATCTGCAGTGCAGTACAACGGGCAACGACTAGCCCAAGAATAGATTAACATTAATTAATGCACAGCTCTGCTGTAACCCCTCCTGCGCTGGAGGGATGTGACTGGCGCAGATGACTTCTTAATTTCATTTGCATTGGCTGTGAGATATCTAACTGCACTCAAAGGCTTGAATTTCCCCTAACTCAGCAACCCAGCCCCATCAGCGCATGCCAGCATCCGCTCTGCCAGCCGCAGATCAGCACAGGAGTGCATGAGCAGCCTGCGTGGCACCGCCGCTGGGCAGGGGTACGGACAGTGCAGAATAGGACTACACACAAGAAAGGGCACAGGTACAGGCAGTGCATTAGCTGCCTGCGTGGCACTGCCCTTGGGCACTGGTACAGACAGTGCATGAGCAGCCGTGTGGCACCACCGCTGGGCAGGGGTACAGACAGTGCAGAGTATGACTACACACAAAGGAGGGCAGAGACAGGCATGAGCATCCTACTTGGCATTGCCGCCAGATACAGGTAATGCATGCGCAACCTGTGTGGCACTGTTGCTGAGTACAGGTACAGGCAATGCTGAATTGGAATACACACAAGAATGGGCACAGGTACAGGCAGTGCATTAGCTGCCTGCATGGCACTGGGAACTGGTACAGGCAGTGCATGAGCAGCCCACCTGGCACCACCAATGGGCACAGGTACAGGCAGTGCATTAGCTGCCTGCATGGCACTGCCACTGGGTACTGGTACAGGCAGTGCATGAGCAGCCCACCTGGCACCACCATTGGGCACAGGTACAGGTAGTGCATTAGCTGCCTGCATGGCACTGGGCACTGGTACAGGCAGTGCATGAGCAGCCCTCCTGGCACCACCAATGGGCACAGGTAGTGCATTAGCTGCCTGCATGGCACTGCCATTGGGCACTTGTACAGGCAGTGCATGAGCAGCCCACCTAGCACCACCAATGGGCACAGGTACAGGCAGTACCAAATAAGATTACACACAAGAGAGGGCACAGGCAGTGCATAAGCAGCTCACGTGGCACGGCCGCTGGGCACAGTCAGTGTGTGAGCAGCTCGTGTGGCACCGCCACTGGGCACAGGTACAGTCAGTACCGAGAAAGAACACCCACAGTAAGACAGCTGCTAATGTTTCCATTTGTTACAATAAATTGTTACATGCTATTTTCAAACAACACAATTTGTATTTTAGGAACAGATTTAAGAACAGATACAGACCATAAGGCCCATTTTATCTACTTAAAAAGCTTGCCCTAATTGCCACTGTAATGGTCCAGCTTTAATATTGCTTAAGTAAAAAAGATCTAATTATTTAAATTATAGTGATTACAAAAGTTGATGTTTTGTGAGAATACTTACATGGACATATCTAGTTTGTGCCTAATCTTGAGACTTAAGCTCCTCCCATATTTTACAAATTGTGGCAGAGTGCGCAAGTCCTTTTCTTACAACTATCTGAGATAAACATTAAAGGGCCACTGCATCCTTATAATTACAAAATACTTCTTTATGCTGCTGTGGATCCTTCCATTTTCTGCTAATCAACTTTGGAAGGAGATATTGGATGCAGAGGAAGCTTCTGCCATTAAGACTAATGGAAAGGTCTGTAGTTTATAGGGCACAACCTTCTGAGACGATAACAGACATAATAAACAGAGAAATGAAAATGTTTCCATGTAGTAAATGATAATTGTATATAAAGGTTCAAAATGTAACATTGTTTATTTATGTTTTACTTTAAATAAATATTTTGCCCGTTATCAAGTTTAAAACATTACATTGAAATAATAGCAGTCAGGGTGAGTGAATGTTACTGGGAACACAAGCGCACAAGGAGAGCGCATTAGAGTGCAGGAGAGCGCCGGCTGTCAGAACTCTGCTTATTAAATAGAGAAAAGGATTTGAAGCTTAACCAGTGAAGAGAAACATCTGTGATTGTATGAGCCACACAGCACCTCCACACAGTATCCATGTGAACTGGGGTGTGATGCAAGGGGCCCTCGAGGACAGGAATAAACAGCACCTCCACACAGCATCCATATGAACTGGGGTGTGATACAACGGGCCCTCGAGGACAGGAATAAACAGCACCTCCACACAGCATCCATATGAACTGGGGAGTGATACAACGGGCCCTCGAGGACAGGAATAAACAGCACCTCCACACAGTATCCATGTGAACTGGGGTGTGATGCAAGGGGCCCTCGAGGACAGGAATAAACAGCACCTCCACACAGCATCCATATGAACTGGGGTGTGATACAACGGGCCCTCGAGGACAGGAATAAACAGCACCTCCACACAGCATCCATATGAACTGGGGAGTGATACAACGGGCCCTCGAGGACAGGAATAAACAGCATCACACAGTATCCATGTGAACTGGGGTGTGATGCAAGGGGCCCTCGAGGACAGGAATAAACAGCACCTCCACACAGTATCCATGTGAACTGGGGTGTGATGCAAGGGGCCCTCGAGGACAGGAATAAACAGCGCCTCCACACAGCATCCATATGAACTGGGGAGCGATACAACAGGCCCTCGAGGACAGGAATAAACAGCACCTCCACACAGTATCCATGTGAACTGGGGTGTGATGCAAGGGGCCCTCGAGGACAGGAATAAACAGCGCCTCCACACAGCATCCATATGAACTGGGGAGCGATACAACAGGCCCTCGAGGACAGGAATAAACAGCACCTCCACACAGTATCCATGTGAACTGGGGTGTGATGCAAGGGGCCCTCGAGGACAGGAATAAACAGCACCTCCACACAGCATCCATATGAACTGGGGAGTGATACAACGGGCCCTCAAGGACAGGAATAAATAGCACCTCCACACAGTATCCATGTGAACTGGGGTGTGATACGAGGGGCCCTCGAGGGCAGAAATAAACAGCACCTCTACAGTGGAGAGAGAGAAGAGAAAGAAGAGAAAGTAGAGGAGACAGAGAGAAGAGAGTACAAGAGAGAGAAGGCGAGGGGAGAGAGAATGAAAGGGAGAGAGAGGGAGCAAGGGAGCAACAAAGAGAGCGAGAAAGAAAGAAGAGAAAGAGAATAAGAAAGAGGAAGACATACCATAGATTCCCCAATCTTCACTGAGACAGACTGTGACCCCAATTATTCCGATATGAAAAACACACTGCAGTGATCTGCTTCACAATCTGTTGTGAAGTTTAGTGAATCTGGGGAACAGTGGGAGAAAACATCTGGCCCTTTGTCTGTCCCTGTGCGGCCCGCTACAGTAGGATACAAATTTGTGTCCTGGACAAAAAAAACACTGCCATTTGTAAAAGGGGGCAATTTGTGAGCAGCAGTGTTTTGTTCCTAACTGGGATGAATAGCATTGTGTAGATACTGCTCCTGGCACTGAGAAAATAAAATAAAGCTATAAAATTAATATTGCGCAGAATAAAGTTCAGCCTATGGTTCGGCCTTCCACAACATTCAGAGTTTCTCATGTGGCCCCTTTGGGAAATGAATTGCCCGCCCCTGGTCTATAGGCCTCATTTGCATCCCACTACCCAGAATCTTTTGCGGCAGTGGAAATATGGTTCAGTGAGAAATTCTGTGGGAAAAACTGGCTGGTGTTCTGCTTCCGACATGTAGCTGTAGTCTGTGCTTTCTCTTGGAAATCTCCAATGATGTTCTGGGCCTAAACTGGCAGCAGTGGCGGAGCTACTACTAGTGCAGTAGATGCAAAGCACCAGGGCCCACAACAGGGTAGGGGCCCTTTGCTACGGGTAGTAAATAGGGACTCTTAATTTAATATGTGAGGGTGGCAGAATTACTTAATTCAAAGGTGATTTGATCACTATAGAGGTGATCTGATCATTTACATATTATTTTTTTGCATCTTTAATGACCCCAAGGTGTAGATAAAGAAGTTGCAAGGAGGCCCCCAAATAATTTTGCACCGGGGCCCTCCATTTACTTGCTCTGCCACTGACTGGCAGTGTCCAGTATTGCTTTGTTTTATAATAAGCAATAGGATTTAACCCTTACTCTTCCACCAAGCAGCCCACCTCTTTCCCTGTCACACAGTATCCAGCCCATGAATAAATATATGATGTTTAGCAGGGCTGCTGTGCACCGTTACATGGTGTAATGTATATTTATAAGCCTGCATACATCAATATATATAAATATATACCCACACGTGTACAGTGTGCCTTTCACACTCAGGAAGCTTTCTTTCCTGAGAGACACCTAATATAATGCAGAATGACAACGTGTCAGAACAGAGGGAGAGCGCATCTCTGCGCAGAGCGAGCGCTGTCATTATCGGTAACTGAATATCCAGCTGTCTGGGCTGTCAGAGGCAGATTAGTTTATATCTGAGCGAGATCTCGGGCAGATTAGTTACATTAGGACTGTTCTCTAGGGGGTCGGACAAGCACATTAGGGGCTGCTCAGTTTGCAAAAACACAAAACAAACATCACACCATTTCTGCAAAAATATATCAGATCTGAGCATCAGCGAGGCAGATATCTGGGTGTTGTGTCTGGGGGGTTACTTAACAGGTTATATTGTATGGGCATAGTGTCTGGGGGGTCATATAGCTGGTTATATGTTTAGGACATCTGGGCGTAGTGTATTTTGGGTCACATACCTGGTTATATTGTTTAAGGACATCTGGACATAGAATATGGGGGGGTCACGTAACAGGTTATATTGTGTAAGGACACCTTGGCGTAGCGTCTGGGTGTCTCGTAACAGGTTATATTGTTTAAGGACATCTCAGTGTAGTGTCTGGGGTCACATAATGGGTTATATTATTTAAGGAAATCTATGTGTAGTGTCTGGGGGTCACAGAACAGGCTATATTGTTTAAGTATATTTATGTGTACTCATAGATTGTAAGTTTGCGAGTTTTCAATCTATGTCAGTGCATTGGAAACCAGCACTATGTGCATTTGATTTTAAGCTCAAAAACAGGGCCATCCATTCTTTATAAGGTTTTAATTTTGTTTTTGCCATGTACTTAACCCCTGTACAGCACTACGGAATATGTTGCGCATAACAAATAAAGATAATAATAATAATAATAATAATAATAACAATGTGTAATGTCTGTCCCAGAACGAGTTATATTGTTTACGTTTCCAGACCATCTCAATATGAGATGATTTGGAAATTACATTGATTGATGGAAAAGGGCAAATAACAGAATACAGGCCAAGGGAGGATGTGAGTAGGGGGAGTGCAATTAGCACAGGACAAGATTCCTTGAGAAACAATGAGGAGATAGAACTGCTCCTGGGTCAGGGGAGAAATTATTGCAATTTGGGCAGTGGAGGATTTTCTGTCTATGCCAATAAGGCCCAGGCCTAGGGCTGCATGTTTACCAGTGGCAGTCACTGAAATTATATATATATATATATATATATATATATATATATATATATATATATATATAAAATAATTCAACCTACTGCACCATATAACCCTTCATTATAACTTTTTGTAAGTGCCACATCATTTCTCCCTACAACTCCTATATAGATAGCCCTATAATTAATCTTACAGTATTATTCAATGTAAGCCTCCCCTTATTTAATTCCACTGCTCCCTATTGCTTCATGTAAAATATTTCTATAACTTCCCTTATTATCTCGTATAATCTCTCCCTATGCCCTCTTTAGGCGCCATATAACCCAACACAACAACTCCTTTATTTAATCCCTCCATGTACAGATGCCAGAGTCTCAGTGCAGTTTATAGATGACACATCCCATCTCAGTAATCTCTCAATCCCCAGGTAGGTCCTTACCACAGCACAGAAGCTCTCTGGAGGGTCTCCGCAGGTGCTCTCTGGAGGATCCAGGTGGACCTTCAGATATTTGGTCATGTCTGTAGATTCTGGCTGGCAGGCCATATACTCCCAGAACAGCTGCCCATCGTACCTTGATATAGTCTTACACACATCATAATGTCCATGCTGCATTGCTAAGGACAGGGTCACCCACAGGGTGTGGAGCTGTAACACCACAAACAGGTACATGGTGATATCCTTCGGACACAACACTTGGACAATAGGAGGTGAGGTTTCTATAAACTAATATTGGTTGGGATCTGTTCTTTATAAAGTTCAGGGCTCTTATGGAATCCCAACATAATGAGTCATCTGCAAAATAAGCTACTGGCCAGACAATGATGACACGCTCATCTGGAATTGGTGAAGAAGCTCTGATTTGTGTAAAAAGTTTTCATGAGAACCAGTAGATACCTGGGAGGTTCTGTACTTTGTTAATAGATGCGTCTGCTGGAGGTGAAAGACTGGTAGGAAGATGTCCTATAGAATAGCTCAGTCACCAAAAAGAGTCCTTTGCAGGGTGGTTGGTGTAGAGGCGACGTGGGGTCAGATTTGTACTTGATATGGATCGATCTTCTGTTACCTTTTGGCATCACTACCTTTAAGAGAGAAAAAGAAGACACAATTCAGATTTGAGCTTATTGTGTGGAAAATCAATACTTTTCTGTAGCAGCTCACGGCTGACATGTGATGGGTCTTATCAATACGACTGGCAGATAATCAGTCATTGAGAGGTTCTTGTGGTTTTTAAATCATGTGCACAAAAAAAAAATAGTGTAATGGATGGAGGAAAAACTGTACAACATTATCTCATGTTTCAAAGCCAATGGAATGAGCTGTAATATATAGTGTGACAGGGTATCAACAAACACTGCCGGCCTGCCTGCTCAGCAGTTCCTACCACTGCAGTAATATGTATAAAGTATACCCTTATTAAAAAGTAAAATAGAGACTTTAATGCATTACCATTTATATGTAGTTTTGCTGCAGTGAAATCTACCATTTCAGTTTCAGACTTTAGATTCTAGGAAGAAGCTTTTAGTTGCACATTGGAAAATGGCAAGTGCCAGTGCTTTCATGATGTGTAATAGAAAGCTCATGTTGTGGAGAAATACAAATATCCATACATTATTTAGCATATATATATATATATATATATATATATATATATATATATATATATATATATATATATATATATATATATATAATGATTCATTTATTTATACACTCACACGTTATCCTTTTCCTTACCTAAGCAGTATGTTTCCATTGTAGGCCGTAAGCTAAGAAACTTTTCATTTTGCTTTTACTTAATTCATTGTTTTTTATTCTATAACTGTAAACAAGTCCTTCCCATAATAAAAATTGTTCTGGAGACCAAACTCTAGGTTAAACAACACATTATTGAGTAAGAACAAAACTTGACCTATGCGCAGAGATTGCAACTTGGGGGTGTTGTACGCAGATAGTGTGACGTGCCAGGCATGCTTGATGCGTGCTAACCACATGTTTCATATTTTATTGGATCACCTTATATAAATAATCGTTTATTGGCTTAGCAATGGGTGTTGATGGGAATGTGTCATTTTTTCTGGGAGGTGGTGAAGGAGTGTACCATTCTCTGTATGAACAATTACTATATAACCTGTGTTATTTATAATTGTCGTCAGTCAGCAGCAGACATTGTAACCGTTATTCTGTTGCTGACCCACGGGTCTCCAAATAAAATCTGACAATAAGAAAATAATTAGAGGCCTCTGTGTTTTGGTATCATAACTGGTTTTTGGAGTAGAAAGTGGTTTTGTGGATATGTTTTTCTACAACACTCAATAGTTCTCCAGAACATAACCTCATGATATAGAAGCAGAAAGAAGCTAAATAAAGAAAATGGAACGCTATGCTAAAGACAAAATGGAACCTAAAATGTAAATATGCAAAGGCTGTTTATTTATTTGTTTTCTTGCTTTCTATAAACATGTTGCCTATTATCAAGTTAATTATTTAAAAGAATGCAAATTTAAACATGAAATAAATGGGTCCGGAGACAGCTTGGTGCAACAGGAGTGAGGTTCCTACTCAGAAGAGCTTACAATCTAGAAGGTAAGGGTTGGGTTCTGATACAGGAGGGTGATGTATGCTAAATGGCAGTGTGTGTGGCAGTAGCTGATGCAAGTGGAGGTGTCTGTGTTTTGCACTGTAGATTGTGGATGTGAGTGATATTATGCAATTAAGCACATTAAGGCTGAAGGTGATTAGCTTCTTCATGCTCATGTATTTTTAGTGAGTTTTTGAAGGTTTTGAGGCAGGAGGAGAGTCTTGTGGAGCGAGGCAAGGAGTTACAGAGAATAGGGGCAGCACAAGAAACTTCCTGAAGGTGGAGTGAGAGTATCTGATTGGAAAGGAAGAAAGATGGTGGTTGGGGGATTATTTTGAAATGAAAGCAGAGACATAAGGGGATGCATTGTTCTCAAGGGCTTTATACATTAGGGTAATGATTTAGGTTTTATTCTTGAGACTACAGGAAACCAGTGGAGTGACTGAAAGAGAGGAGCTGCAGAGTTTAGTAGAGTCTAGAGGAGGAGTTCATTATGGATTGGAGTGGGGAAATACGGGTAATAGGGAGGCCAGCAAGGAGAGAATTGCAGTAGTTGAGGCGAGATATGATGATACAGTGTGATGTATTTTGAAGACGTTTAGTTGAAAATGACATGAGAGCTTGAGGGGAGTGGTATGATGGTTTTATACAATAAAAATTGCATTATGTCAAATGTAGGAGTTCCTTTTCCCTTCAAAGCCAGGCTATGGTTGGTATAGATGTGCATATGTATCCAACACTATAGGGACAGCTGTACACATACATTGCCAGGTTTTGTTATTCTGTACTAATGGTTATAATTGATAAAAGACCCAGACCAACCTTCCCTTCATCAAATTCAGTAATGCTAAATACATATCTGTATATGGAAATGAATCTGTCCTGGAAATGAAGAGCGGAATCAGCCTATATGCAAATCAGAGCTCACAATGGCACAAGAGAGAGCCTGGAGTGGCTCCAGTTTCAAGAACAGTTGAGAGCAGATGCTAGTACAGGTGTTTCCATAGTGTTCAGCTGGCACATTGTAACCCTTATCTACAAGTCTCTACATGACCTTGCTAGCCTTCACTAATGTTCCAAAATGCTCTGCAAGATCAGTGTCCTTCTCAAAACTCATAGCGGAGGTCCTAATCCAGCTTCTAATGTATCTCCTTCCCACTTCACTTTAGACAGTCTTCAAACATGAACGTCATCTAACCAAGATCCTGATAATCCTACCAAGACCCTGATGACCATTTGTAGCTCCTTGTCATTGTACCTACAGTCAGGTCCATAAATATTGGGACATCGACACAATTATAATCTTTTTGGCTCTATACACAACCACAATGGATTTGAAATTAAACAAACAAGATGTGCTTTAACTGCAGACTTTCAGCTTTAATTTGAGGGTTTTTACATCCAAATCAGGTGAACGGTGTAGGAATTACAATAGTTTGTATATGTGCATCCCACTTTTTAAGGAACCAAAAGTAATGGGACAGATTAACAGTCATAAATCAAACTTTCACTTTTTAATACTTGGTTGCAAATCCTTTGCAGTCAATTACAGCCTGAAGTCTGGAACGCATAGACATCACCAGACGCTGGGTTTCATCCCTGGTGATGCTCTGCCAGACCTCTATTGCAACTGTCTTCAGTCCCTGCTTGTTCTTGGGGCATTTTCCCTTCAGTTTTGTCTTCAGCAAGTGAAATGCATGCTCAATCGGATTCAGGTCAGGTGATTGACTTGGCCATTACACAATATTCCACTTATTTCCCCTTAAAAAACTCTTTGGTTGCTTTTGCAGTATGCTTCGGGACATTGTCCATCTGCACTGTGAAGCGCCGTCCGATGAGTTCTGAAGCATTTGGCTGAATATGAGCAGATAATATTGCCTGAAACACTTCAGAATTCATCCTGCTGCTTTTGTCAGCAGTCACATCATCAATAAATACAAGAAAACCAGTTCCATTGGCAGCCATACATGCCCACGCCATGACACTACCACCACCATGCTTCACTGATGAGGTGGTATGCTTTGGATCATGAGCAGTTCCTTTCCGTCTCCATACTCTTCTCTTCCCATCACTCTGGTACAAGTTGATCTTAGTCTCATCTGTCCATAGGATGTTGTTACAGAACTGTGAAGGCTTTTTTAGATGTTGTTTGGCAAACTCTAATCTGGCCTTCCTGTTTTTGAGGCTCACCAATGGTTTACATCTTGTGGTGAACCCTCTGTATTCACTCTGGTGAAGTCTTCTCTTGATTGTTGACTTTGACACACATACACCTACCTACACGACAGTGTTCTTGATCTGGCCAACTGTTGTGAAGGGTGTTTTCTTCACCAGGGAAATAATTTGTCGGTCATCCACCACATTTGTTTTCCGTGGTCTTCCGGGTCTTTTGGTGTTGCTGAGCTCCTTGGTGCATTCTTTCTTTTTAAGGATGTTCCAAACAGTTGATTTGGCCACACCTAATGTTTTTGCTATCTCTCTGATGGGTTTGTTTTTTCAGCCTAATGATGGCTTGCTTCACTGATAGTGACAGCTCTTTGGATCTCATATTGAGAGTTAACAGCAACAAATGCAAATAGCACACTTGAAATGAACTCTGGACCTTTTATCTGCTCTTTGTAAATGGGATAATGAGGGAATAACAAACACCTGGCCAGGAAACAGCTGAGCAGCCAATTGTCTTATTACTTTTGGTCCCTTAAAAAGTGGGAGGCACATATACAAACTGTTGTAATTCCTACACCGTTCACCTGATTTGGATGTAAATACCCTCAAATTAAAGCTGAAAGTCTGCAGGTAAAGCACATCTTGTTAGTTTCATTTCAAATCCATTGTGGTAGTGTATAGAGCCAAAAAGATTAGAATTGTGTCGATGTCCCAATATTTATGGACCTGACTGTATATCCAAATCCTACATATATTCTTATCATTATACCTAGATACTTATCATCGTACCTAGATCCTTATCATCCTACCTAGATTCTTATCATCATACAAAGATCCTCATCATTCCACATATATAATTATTCTTCTATATAGATATCCATATCCCCCTAAATGAATCATTTTAATACTATCTAGATAATTGTAACTATAACAAATGTTATCATCCTACCTAGATCTTTTGTATCTTGCCTCACCTGATCCTTTGACTTTACTTCTTGTCCTATTTTCCTGATCTTGTATCTCACCTGTTGAACAATTTTGCCAGCAAACCCCAAAAATGTTCTATATCTTCTGCAAAACAAAGAGTTGATCCTTGAATAATTTTATCAAGAACCTTAAAGAAATATGAATAAATAAATTAAGAAAAGTGATTTAATACATTTCAGATGTTTGCTTCTGGGGAGGAAAGATAATACACTATCCCGGGGCCACATAGTTAAAGCTATGATATTCCCAGTAGTAACATACGAATGTGAGAGCTGGGCTATAAAGAAGGCTGAGTGCCATAGAATTTACACCTTTGAATTGTGGTCTTGGCGAAAACTACTTAGAGTCCATTGGACTGAAGGAAGATCCAGTCAATCAATACAGGAAATCAAGACAAAGTTGTCACTGGAAGATTTGACCATGAGGCTAATGCTCAAATATTTTGTCCATATCATGAGAAGACAGGATTCCCTAGAGAAGATGCTAGGAAAGACTGAAGGCACATGAAGAGGGGATGGATAGATGAGGCCATTGAAGCAATGAGCATGAACTCGATGGAGCTCAGAGGGGCAGTGACAGATGTGCCTGGTGGGCTGTGGTCCATAGGATCATGCAGAATTGGACACAACTAAGTAAACAATCAACAATAAATAATGGTATATTATAATGAGGACGTTTAGAGAATCCAGAGAGGAGTCCTAGGGGAACCTCCACCCCAAGCCATTCTGTGCCAATATCTTTAGGTCATTAAACAGTAGCTATAAGTAATATATTGCCTCACAGTTACACCAGTGCTAAGCGCTTTCCCACACAGAGTGCAGAGATCCCAAGCACAAAGCCGCCCCTGATTAATATCTGCAGTTAGCATCAAACAGATATTATTAATGTATTAGGGACGTGGCCAGCCTGCCCTGCATCTAATGATGAGCGTTTGACACGGGCCGCGCTGACCAGAAGTACATTAAAGATAAGACACTGGCAGGTCACAGGCCCTGGAGTATCCAGCGGATTACTGGGTGTCACTTATCTGGAACACACTAATCATTTCCGCCTGGACACATCTGAAACCAAAATGACTCCTCCAATTAAATGTTTAACCCGACAAGGCTCTGCTTTGTACTAAATATCAGTATTCAGTGTGTGAGGGACTGCGATCAAATGTCTATACAAGTAGCAGGGTGAGAAGAGATACTTAGTGTCATTATACAGAGCAGCACATTCATTACCTGGGTTAAGATATTCACTATCATTATGCACTGCATTCATTATCAGTTTATAGATACTTATTATCACTATACAGTGTAGTCTGCTCATTATCAGTGTATACATACTCATGATCATTATACAGTGTAGCATCGCTTTATCAGTATGTAGATACTCAGTATCAGTATACAGTGCCGCCTGCTCATTATCAGTGTATACATACTCATGATCATTAAACAGTGTAGCATCGCTTTATCACTATGTAGATACTCAGTATCATTATACAGTGCAGCATATTCATTATCAGTGTACAGATACTCAGTATCAGTATACAGTGCCGCCTGCTCATTATCAGTGTAGAGATACTCAGCATCATTATACAGTGCAACATGCTCACTATCAGTTTATAGATACTCAGTACCATTATACAGTGCAGCTTGCTCACTATCAGTGTATAAATACTCAGTACCATTATACAGTACACCATGATATTATCAGTGTACAGGTGCTCAGTATCATTATACACTGCAGCATGTACATTGTCAGTATATAGATAAAGCATTATGCAGTCCAGCATGCTATTTATCTAAGCTTATATACTCAGTCTCATTATACAGAGCAGCGGGATTCATTTCTAGTAATACACAGATTTAATAGAAGGATGTGCTCAGAGTGCCTCAGCTTTTCATGGATATTCTCAGATTTGCCTTTATCAGATTTTAATTCTTTTGCCAATATAAATATAACTTGTGATTTTTTTCAGGTGCAGGAGCAGCCTGAGGATGGGTCGGCTTTCTGTGGGATAATTAAATATGGCCACCATTGTGAGCGCTGCAAAGGCGTTAAATTGTAAATTAGATCTGAGCCACCATGCAATTAATAAACACAAATTAGTTCATTCACAGCACCCACTTCAGAGTCTAAACAGATTCTGCGTGCTGGATAATGAAACTTAAATTAGCTAAAAGGCTCGTTTTCAGTAAGCAAGAGGAAGGAATTCAATCAGGCAGCAGGCCAGGGAGACTGGCAGCCTGGCATGGACCAGAGAGCCTGGCACAGAGCTGGTAGACTGACACAGAGGAGGTACATTTACAGTCTGGTAATCTAGCATAGGGTAGGGAAACTTGCAACTTGGCACCAATCTGTGAGCCTTGGACATTACAGGGAGAATGGCAGCCCGGTACAGACCAAAGAGCCTGGCATAGAGGGGGAACACTGGCAGCCTGGCACAGACCAGAGAGCCTGGTAGTCTAGCATAGGGCTGAGAGACTTGCAACTATGCACCGATCTGTGAACCTTGGGCATTGCAGTGAGAATGCCAGCCTGGCACATGGATCCCTGTAATCTAGCATAGGGCAGGGAAACTTTGCACCATTTAGTGAGCCTTGGAGATTGCATGAGGAATGGCAAGCTGGCACAGACCAGGAAGCCTGGTAGTTTAACCTATGACAGGGAGACTTGCAACTTGGCACCAATCAGTGAGCCTTGGATATTGCAGGGAGAATGGTAAGCTGGCACAGACCAGGGAGCCTGGTAGGTGAACCTATGGCAGACAGACTTGCAACTTGGCACCAATCCGTGAGCCTTGGACATTGCATGGAGTCTTGCATCCTGACAAAGACACAAGAGTCTGTCATAGAACAAAAAAATCTGGAGGCATTGCATAAATAATGGAAAAACTGGTATTCTGGCACCAACTTGGAATACTAGCATCCTGTCAGAGAACAGAGACTTGCTTCCGGGCACAGACTACTCAGTATGGCACAGAGCAGGGAACTAGTAGCACTGCACAAAGCAGGGAAACTGGCACTATGTCACAGACTTAGGAGAACTGGTGGCCTGATACAGAACAGAATGACTGGCAAATAGCACTGAAACTGGTAGCCTGACACAAAGCAGGAAGACTGATAGTCTGGCACATGGCAGGGAGACTTGCAACCCTGCACAAATAAGTGAACCTTGGACATTGCATGGAGAATGGCAGCCTGGCACAGATCAGGGGATTTTATGTCCTTGCACAAGTCAAAGAACCTGGCACAGATCAGGGGGACATGCTTCCTGGTACTGAACTGATAGCTTGGACAAAAAAGTGAGAAGTTTAGCAGCATGGCACAAGCTATGGAGACTAGCATGGCACAGAGCAGTGAGAATGGCTGAGTGCCACAGATCCAAAATAACCGGCAGCCTGGCACAGAAAAGAAAACAGGTACAGAGAAGGGAAACTGACAGCATGGCACAGAGAAGGGAAACTGACAGCCTGGCACAGATCAAGAAAGACTTGTAGCTTTGCACAGCATAACTAAACAGTGCTGATAGCCTGGCATATACCATAGAGGCCACAGACTGGCACTGTGCAGGGAAATTTACATAATCACATTGTAGCTGGACATAGACTTAGATAGCCTGACAGCTTGGCATAGTCCACAGAAAATGGCAGTTTGGCACAAACTAGAGGACACCAGGTGCTTGGCACATGGAAAAAAGACTGCCAGCCTGGCACAAACATGGATAATACTGGTAGACCCAAGGATCTGAAACCTTGGCAGTGGTAACTCTACAGAATAAAAGATATATATAGGTTGCTTCTCTTAAGGTATTAGGTTAATATAGATATTGGTGGCCTGAGATGTGCGTTTGGGGTCAGCAGTATAGTGGAGGCTTGCCTGACATTTTGGAGATGGACTATCATTGTGAACATTGGCATGGTATATTTGTACCTGGCTCAGTCAAATATTTGTATTTATTGCTCAGACTCAGCCTATAGATTTACAATATATATATATATATATATATATATATATATATATATATATATATATATATTTGTGGTCAGGTCCCTCCGCCGCCCCGCCTCTTCCTGTGGACAGGGCTTAACTCACTTTAAACAAGCACTTTCAGCCGCCTTCTTCTTGCAGCCTCATTTAATTTTTTGCTCCTGAGATTGGAGGATGTATCTCAGAGTCTCCTCACGCCTTGGCTATCACAAGCCTCCCTTTGCAGATTTTGCCTTACATTTTCTAAACAAGGTTAGTCTTTTTCATTACCATTGGGCTTCACCAAACCTACCTACAACAATTTGGCAACTTTGTATCAGAATTCAGGCCCTATCTACTAAATAGTGACTTTGCTCTTATCAAGGTAACACCATTTCATTGTCATATAATTTCAATAAGCCCTACCATTCAATATTTCCCCCTTATATACCTACATACCTACATATATATACTAAGCAGCGACTGTGCCCATGTATAAGGTCAGTCTTTATTATTCCCACGGGGCTTTACCAAGCCTACATATACAGATTTTATTGTCTTTGTATCCAAATTTAGGCTATATCTACTAAATAGTGACATTGTCTATATCAGATTTTCATTACCATGGGGCTGTTCTGATCCTACATACATAATGTGGGCAAATTTGTATCAGAATTCGGGCCTTCTCCACTAAATAGTGACATCACCTATATCATGGTTTCATTACAGCTGGGGCTTTCCTGAGCCAACATATATAGTTTTGGCACATTTTATAACAAAATCGGGCCAAATCTACTAAATAGTGACTTTGCTTATACCAAGGTTACTCCATTTCATTTCGGGCCGTATCTACTAAGTAAAAATGTCCATAAGGGCATTACCATTGCTGGAGAGCCATGGCACCAAAGGCTTCCAATAAGTCCTAACCATCTGTCGCTCAGTGACACATCACAAAATTCAATCCTGTCAACGTCCCTACCTACGTCCAGGTCACATTTTTTCATTGTCACGCGGCTTTCGACAAGCCCTCATTGCACATTTTGGCTCATAACTATTTGTTTTTCGGCTTTCAATAAGCAGCACATTGCTGATTACGGCCGGCTTTTCACATGTCCAAAGATATGCCTTTCCATCATTACTAGACTTCTAGCAAGCCTCACATCAGATTTCGGATATATATATATATAATATTTTCCCACCCACTTTCAGGACATGCCTTTGCTAAATCATGACATCTCGCCCTCTAAGCAGGCTAAGATTCGGTAGCCTCCAGCTCACTTCAGCTACCCCTCACTGAGGAAGAGGGACCCACCCTCCCACAACCCCAGGTTTACACCTGTACACACACATATATATATATGGTAGACAACTTTTCACAGATTCTTAGTGATCAACACTTCCAGTTGTAACCAGCCATAAAAATACAAACATCTTAAATAGGTGTAAAACTAAATACTGGAGAGTCTACAATTCTAGAAGCAAGATGGATCCCCAGACAATGCATCTCAGGGCATACTGCTAGGACCCACAACACGTAGGGTTCATAAAGAGCAGTTCTGAGTTGTTAAGATTAAGAAAGAGGAACATCAAACAGGACAAGAAATGTATAAGAGCAATGTCTGGAGGGGAAGGTCCTGAAAGATCAACATTCTAAGGGGAGAAATCTGATAAAGAAACAAGGAGAAGGAGAAGATCCTGATAGAGTTACCTCCAGAGAAGAGGACTCAGTGGCAGCCATCTAATGAAGGAAAGATCCTGAGAAAAAAAGATCTCTTAGTAGAGAAACTTGATATGGAAACTTCCTGAGAAGATCCAGAAAAAAGCAGCTTCCTGAGAAGGTCTGAAACAGCAACCTTTCAGGAGAAGACTGTAAGCGATCAACCTCCTGAAGATAGGACCCTGGCATAGAAATATTCCAAGGAGAAGACCTGAAAGAGTCACTCCATTAGGAAAAGACCCTGATGTTGAAACTCTTGAGGGGGAGGTCATAAAAGAGAAACATCATGAAAGAAGGATATCCTGAGCTGAAGACTCAAAGAGCGCAAACTCAAGAAGAAAAGTCCTTGTGAAAGCAACCTGAAGTAGAAGACATAATCTTAGAGGAAGAGTATTAAATGTGGCCAGGAAGGGATCTGCTATGTATCATTTGGGCATTGTATTTATATACATACATTGACTTTTTATCTGTTTATTTAAAGAAAAAAAATTATATGTTTTAAAACGTACCAGTACTTATAAGTTTCAGACTTCATAATCTATGCTGCTCTCCAGCTTGTGGGAGAGGATGTACCCAGGAGGTCCTGATATTTATGAGTCTCCTTCCTTGCAGTGGCTATTGTAGGCTCCACCTCCTTTACAATACCCTGGGCACTTAAGGGGTGGAGAGAAGCAGCTCTGCTATTCCTTGCATCACTAAATAAACAAATAAAGCCACATTTTATGATCATTACAGTTACCCTTTAAGACCAATTGCAAAAATAAGGTGGGCAACCACCCCCCCAACTCTTTCACCCCTTACAAACCATACCATTTTGAATGATTCACAACTTCGTGGGCTTCCTTATTTAAACCTAGCGCACCTAGTAGGCTTGGTTGGCTACCAGATCCTCCACGAATCCACGGACACAAAATTACTCTCCCGGAAAGGAGCCTTTATGCTGTAAAACTGAGATTGGACATTCACAGAAAATAAAACCTAGAGGATCAGAACAACACCCATCACTTCATCATCACCTTTCCATTGTTATCCTATGGTGGGGTGTACTAGGACTTGGTTTCCTCAAGAGATCTGATGACCGCCCCTTGGCCTGAGCAGAAGACCTTGGACAGCTATTTCACCAAAATAAGATGTGGGTATGGGTGTAAGAGCCAAAGAAACTCAGGGGGGGGGGGGGGGGGGGGGGGGGAGGCAGGATATTGCATATAGTATAAAAATACTACACAACTGTTGCTCTATACATTGAAAAATCGGGGGGGGGGGGGGGAATTTGATTCCCTCAGCCCCCCCAGTTCCTACACCGATGAAGCGGTCCTGTAATGTATGAATATTTTAGGCACATTGAATGGGCATATTGGTTCTTGTCTTCCATCAAATACATCCAATAATAAGCACATGCTTGAGGATATATTCCAGGAGGTAAATAACTGCATGAAAAATCTCAAACTGATAGCACATTATTTATATCACTTTTACTCCTCCTGTCCCCAATCATAAAATGTTAAATCTTGGTGACTTGTATCGTTTTTAGAATCAAATATCCCTCTGAGTTTAGTCTAATTTATAATCAAAATAATTAATATTATTTTACTCTTTATTTATAAATATGGCAATGTTTCCCTAGGGCTTTTTACGACATTACATAAAGCGTATTCTGTAAATACAATCAAAGCAAATTATAAGGTGTAAAAAAAACATAGACCACACAATGCAACATGGGGCTGAAAAATACAATTAACAGAGTCAACAAACAGTACCCACCAGAGGTGACTGTGGGTTGAGCCAGTTGGGTACCATAGGTTATACGTATTACGGTATACACATGAAACATATTGGGTACCATAGGGTGTGCCTATTACACACATGAAACATGTTGGGTACCATAGGGTGTGCCTATTACACACATTAAACATGTTGGGTACCATAGGGTGTGCGGATCATACATGTTAAAGATGCTGGGTGCCGTAGGGTGTACGAAATATACATTTGAAAGGAGCCGGGTGCCATAAGGTGTAAAAGTTATGTCGGTTAAAGGTGTTGGGTACCCTAGGGTGTGCAGAATATACATGTTAAACATGTTGAGTACATTAAAGTGTGCAGATTATACATGTTAAACATGTTGGGTACATTAAAGTGTGCAGATTATACATGTAAAAGGTGCTGGGTACCATAGGGTGTGCAAATTATATATGTTAAAGGTGTTGGGTACCGTATGTTGTGTGGATTATACATGTTTATGGTGTTGGGTACCATAGAGTGTGTGTATTATACATTTTAAAGGTTCTGGGTAATGTCGGGGATGCGGATTATACATGTTAAAAGTGGTGGGTACCCTAGGGTGTACAAATTATACACAGGAAAGGTGCTTGGTACTATGGGGTGTGTCGATAATACACATTAAAGTTCTTGGGTATTTAAATATATCTCCAGTTATATTTATTTACACATATTCTAGATGTTATTTAACCTTTAGCAGCAAACATGTAATTACTAGATTAATAATAATACAGTTCTGTGCAGGTAATGGTGACTTTCATTGGGCGAGCTTGGCAGAGGTACAATGTGTTATCCTTGCGGGGGGTCTCTTCCTCATAACATCTGTCACGAGCCAACACTTTTACATTGAAATCAGCGTGAAGATAAATTAACGTGTCACTGTGCCTTCTGGCACATTGTGGTAAAAGCTTATAGATCCCATGGCCCCATTCTCTCTTTATATGTTAATCTGGTTATACTTATAATATCATTTTCATCTAAAGCTAGCTTTTTTAAAATCATATTCTGCAATTTTATTTTAGAAACATTTTGTAAAAAAATACAAAAATTTGAATTAAATATATTAAAAATGTTAAATGTCAGTTTGAATAAAATATAACATGGAATAAGAGATGAATGTTTCCCTCAATTTTATGTAACGGTATTTCATCAATATCTTTATAAAATAAAAATGCGGAAAGTAAAATAAAAAATTATGAAGAAAATTGTAATAAAATACATTCAATTAAGTATAAATATGGATATGCAAGCATTTCAAATATAATTCTAAGATATAATTTAATAAAAAGATTATAAAATAAAAATATGTTAGATTTATTAGAAAAAAATAAAAAAAAACATATACAGTGCAAATTTTAACAAAACATCAAAAGTAAAAAAATACGAAAAGGATATATTTTAAAAAATGTGTAAATTTTTTTTTTTTTACATAGTACGGCATAAACTTACTACCTATCTATCTATCAATAAACTAAATAAATAATACAACATTATTACATTAATAATAATAATATAAAACAATGTATAAAATTATATTTATTTACATTTTAAAATAATCGAAAAAGAAACACGACAACAATATATTTGTACATCTATCGCTCTATTTTACAGTGCCAAGAAAAGTCAAATTTAAACATTATTAAATAATTTATTTCCTACATATATTTTAAAATTAAGTTTAATAAAGCTATATAAAACCGAAAAAAATACACATTCTAATGAAATATATTACATAAAATAAATAATGAAATAAAAGATTATTAATTTTAAAAGTGCTTCTTTAGTCTGTCTTTTCCCTATAAACCTCCTTTAGAATAATGGGTAATGTGAATTAGAGGATTTAAGGTTGATCAAGATAAAAGCTTTTCTGAAATTAAGGTATTATCATAACCACAACATCTGCTCGCCCTTGCTGTATAATTGCAGAATAAGAAGGATTGTTATCTGAGAATCAGAGAAGACTCAGATTGTCGAGATATCCTGTATATTAATAGAAATTACAGCGTGCAGGATCGTCTTGGACGTTTCTCCCTAAAAATATGTCTTGATATAAAATCGCGGAAATGACTCATAATAATGGAACATGGAATTTATAGACACTTAACCTCATTTCACTATAAAGCGAGCTGTGGACGGGATTAAAGACATTTCTTTTGTAATATCTTTATGCAGCATTAGTCATAATGTTAGTTTAAAAATGTGCCCTAAAATCAGGATTAAATTGCCTGTTTTTGTATAATAATTATCTCACAGGCTGCCAAAATCGACTGATTCTTCACATCTTCCAGAGCGATGTTTTTTAATTGTTCTATTATTCTGTGCGTTGAATCACTAATCACAATAACTGGCACAGCCATCAGTTTTGTTTTTGTCAAGAATAAAATGAGAAAATGATCTGTATTGAGAAAAAGGAGGGGACGGTCACTGCAGAGAGTGTAATGTAAGGTGGGTCGTTTCTGTGCTGGAATTAAATATTGTGGCTCTTAGTCTTTAAGAAAATGTTTCAGTTGCAAGAAGGAAAATGACCTGTAAGGTGACAAACCTCTGTTATTGCAAGCAGCCATTAGTTTGATGCATGATGGGACAATTAACAGATTTGCATAATATAGGCCTACATTGGATTTATTTATTCAGGGTGTCTGGCACTTACAGAGTGTTGTCTATTAACATTTTTTTTATACATTGGAATGACCCAGTGGAGTCTACGTTAGAGCTGACCACGGCACAATGGAAATGGACCATTATTATATATAATAAATTACACAAAAGGAAAATCTCACATGGGTAGATGGATCATGGGTATGTGGGAATTGTCATCTCAATGGCTTTTGAAGCCTTAAGGTAGAGTTTCCCAAACTAATTCAGTCATGGACCCATTTTTGGAGTAAAAATGTAGTGATAGTGAAGTAACCCCATGACCTAAAATGGGCTTCAGTGGAACCCCATGGCTCCTGAACCACATAGTTCCTCCGCCAGTGCCTTTACTGCATGACTCTTCCACCAGTGCCTGCACCCCATCGCTCCGGCCCGGCGCCTGCACCCCATCGCTCCGGCCCGGCGCATGCACCCCATAGATCCGGCACGGTGCCTGAACCCCATAGCTCCGGCCCGGCGCATGCACCCCATCGCTCCGGCCCGGCGCATGCACCCCATAGATCCGGCACGGTGCCTGAACCCCATAGCTCCATCACCAGTCCATAAAAATTGATGCCCTTGGTCAAATTTTTCTTCCCATAAACCACATGACCCCAAACTTATAACAGGACATTACAATCGTTCTTCAGAACCATTTCAAAGACACCATAAAGCTTTGTACTCAGAGAAACCTTCTCTAGAAATCATCTCATCTAACTCCCTGTTCAACCAAATGGAACCCAAAGATTTCTCAGAACACAGTTTGGGAAACACTGGTACACTATGAATATACCCACAACCCCAACACAAATGCGCAATACAGTATAGATGAATTTTTCCTTTACTGAATTTGTGTGAACAAAGATTAGTAAAAATAAATATAGATTACGTAATTTGAATTTTCAAGTATATTATTTTGTAGAATGTTACCCAGACTTTACTTGAAATAATTCATAAATGCTACACGGCATTGATGTGTTGTCTACAATATTCAACAATTGTATTTTTTATATGGAACATGTTCTTTTCTTTTGATTTCCTCTCCATGCTATATGTTGCCCTTGAAACCTTCTACCGTAAGTGAGATTTAGTTCCCTGGGGAGGTGCCATATGCTTGTGTTTTAATAATTGGCATATCAGTACTAAATGTTATTGTTTTTTTTTTTTTAGTTTATTTACTTGAGTGGTGGATATTATCACAACCAAGAAACATTATGTGTCAATGCCAGTAACAGATGACATAGGGCAGGCATGAGTCAAACTGAAATAATGTGGAGAGCGACGTTCCCAAGGTTACTACTACATCGGGTTATGGTTACATAGTCATTACCGTTTAACATCTTTCTTATACATTCAGGTACAAATAAGAATAAAGCAAACAAATATAGTGTTACTTAGTAACAATAAACACATATATTAAGGAATAATCGCTTCCTTCTACCCTTGTAGCTCGATTTCTGTCCTCTCCACCTCAAGTCCTCAATCTTTCGCACACCTTCATTGAACCTCAAAAGCTCTCACTCTAAATGAGCACCAACAGAAAACATGTATTGACAAATTTAAGACACAGAATCTGTCTTAGATGCGAAGAAATGACTCAAGAGAAGAAACAGACGTATGGGTGGGATTTAATAAACATTCAGTTGTGTTGGTTCAGGTACCAAGGGACTGGATGGCAAACTGTGCTGCCTCTCCTATGGATGGCTTGTCACTTAAGGTGGGACATGTACTGACCACATTATAATGTGCATCCCATAGTGATATACAAGGGGTACAGGACATTACCAAAAACCATTTCAGAGACATCAGAATTTGATGTTACATTTTAACTCACATCCACACATCTGATCATTGAGGGCCGAGAGCCACATTTCGGTTTGGTGTGGTTCAGATTTCAAGTTGTAGCCACAATGTACGAGCGTTAGCTGCGACTGCTTAGCACCACTGAAGCAACATAGGAATAAAAGTGTAATTTTTCAAGAACATTATTAAGCAATTTGGTTAAATCCTTTTAGTTTACATGAATGGACAATCAACGTCCCCTAATGTAAATATGCACTGTGGTCAGTGTGATAACCAGAACATTATTTAAAGTGATATCGTAAGTACTACGTGGTAAGGAGTTTATTTCACAGATATCATTTCTGCCTTAGCTTCAAGAGACTCTTGAGTTCCGATGTTCTTAAAGGGCCAGATGAACAAAGGTGTGGTCCCTCTGTGGATGTAGGGAATTGTATGAGGCCCTCGAACGTACTGCACCAACATCTGATCCTCTCATTGGTCTCATTGTCTATCAATAGGTATTTGCATCGGCACAATTACAAGCAAAGATTTGTTTTAACCTTTAGATTATATTTTGTGATTAAGTTTTCAATCTTGTGTTGGTGCTTTGGAGGCAAGCTCTATGTACATTAGATTTTAAGCTCAGACAGGGCGCTCCATTCTTTGCAATGTGTAAATATTGTATTTTGCCTTGTACTTAACCCCTGTATAGCGCTATGGAATTTATTGGTGCATTACAAATAAAGGATAATAATAATAATAATAATAATAACCTTTATAGCACTTGATTTTTAGTTTTAAGCATATGAAAAAATGTTTGGGTATCCAAGAAATGTCCTGTATTTCTGTCTCTCTAACAAATTACCCCAATTATGATTTATCTATTGTACCAAACAAATCTGATGTTTGATAAATGACCTCAGACCCAGCCAAACACATCTAATTAACCATAATTAATTACTTAACATTAACGACTCTAATTCAGAGACGTGATAAGATTTTATAAAAACACATTCTGGACTTGCTAAGGTCGTGTCTGCCTACTGCAACTTATCTTATATATTTCTTGGCTAGCTCTTAAAGTGATATTTACCTCAATGCCCAGAGAGCCGCAGAATAGGACGGAACGACACCCACTTGACCATTTTTTCTCAAAATTTGATGGGAAGTGGAAACCCCATTTTTCATTGTGCATATATATGACATAACATGTTGTGCATGACAAATGAGCAATTTAAAGTCTAGAAAGCTCACACTATTTTGCAGCGCAATGTAATCAATAGCTCTGCCTTCATTCATGATTGACAGTTTGGGTTTCAGTGAATTGTTTTCAATGGTTATTTTTATAGTGACAGGTCCGTTCATTTTTAAATGCATCTACCAGCTCTATTTGGAGGGTGTTCTGGGTCCCCACCATAATAAAAATCACGTAGAGTGCGTTCCAGCTGTGGCACTGCACAGTTTGGTTTGCGAGCAAGATACTAATTGGTGCTGTGTGGCGTGGCAGGGATGATACAATTGTTACTAAATATTCACAGGATTTTGTCACTAACTTTTACAGCCTGAGATTAATTTCCATAACTCCCTGTTACACGGTAAGACACGTCTGGAACATTTGTGATGTGTACAGACTATTTCAAATTAATTATTTCAAATGAGCAAAATGCCTGGGTAAAACAAAGGTAAAAATATCACCTGGAAATACAATGTAACACTGTGAGGAGTGCACGGTGTGTGATTTGTAGCCCTGTTTATCACACCAATATATTAGTATATTTACACACATAGATACAAAGTCATGTATTACAGTAGCATAAACACAGATAGAGGGTGATACCTTGGCATCCAGCAGAAATAAAATAAATACAAATATCCAAATTGGTGTAGAGATGATACCTTTAATGGCTAACTGAGACAAATAAACAGAGTAGTATAAGGGACCTGGGTTCGGACCTGGGTTGGCATTTGAAAAATAATGGATAATGATAATAATAATAATAATAATAATAATAATAATAATAATAATAATAATAATAATGCACCACTTTGGTTATTTTTATTTATTTTTTCACAATGATACATTTTATAGGACTAACTTACAATATTAGAAACAAGTTTTCAGGAGATATTTTCCTTTGGTCAAGTTTTGTTCAGATGATGGAGGTTCTTCCCCAAAGTCTCCTAATATTGTAGTTTAGTCTAATAAAAGGTATCACTTATGTATCTGCATCTCTGGACATAAACACATATACCATATACATAGGGGAGGGGTCCCATCTAATTTATGAGCTTGTGATAAAATCTCTATATGGGAGAGGATTAACTCTTTCTCCTCCTGCTTTGTGGTTCTTTAAGGTAAGAGAAGGACGATAAGGAGCCTTCTGTGCTCTCTCCAGGCTGTGCATATCCACCAGGGGGCGCTGTTTGTCTCCTATACAGACCAGTCAGAGATGAGTGTTCTGGAACCCCTAGCACTGCTCAGCCAACAGCACCAGATTGAAACACCCTGTCACTGATGGAGCAAACAGCACCAGATTTACACATACTGCCACTGATAGCACTAATGGAGCAAACAGCATCAGATTCACACAGACTGCCACTGATAGCACAACTGGAGCAAATAGCACCAGACTTACACAGACTGTCACTGACAGCATATTGGAACAAACAGCACCAGATTCACACAGACTGCTACTGACAGCATTAATGGAGCAAACAGCACCAGATTCACACAGACCGCCACTGATAGCACTAATGGAGCAAACAGCAACAGATTCACACAGACTGCCAGCGATAGCACAACTGGAGCAAACAGCACCAGATTTACACAGACTGTCACTGACAGCATAATGGAACAAACAGCACCAGATTCACACAGACTGCCACTGATAGCACTAATGGAGCAAACAGCACCACATTCACACATACTGTCACTGATAGCACTAATGGAGCAAACAGCACCACATTCACACATACTGTCACTGAGCATAATGGAACAAACAGCACTAGATTCAACCAGATTGTCACTAATAGCACTACTGGATTAAACAGCACCAGATTCACCCAGGCTATCCAGACTGTCCCTGATAGCAGCACTTGATCAAACAGCACCAGATTCACACAGACTGCTACTGATAGCACCAATGAAACAAACAGCACCAGATTTATTGAACTGGATGAGTGCAATATTACTGCATAGTGAAGTGTTTGAGTCCCTCTCCATCCCTATGATATTCTATGGGTTAGATGTACGAAGGTTAAATATTGCGAAGAGTTTGCCCCAAACTCTCTTGTCCAAATGACCCAGAATCTCACCAGGTGGTGCAAACAGCACCAGATTCACTGAAGAACAAAGGGGGCTGCTTACTAAGCATTGCAGAAGTATGTAATGATTATTTCCTATCGAGCTGTGTGGAAAACTACCATTGCAACTCATCGCAATCTATGTGATGCTTTAGTGAATCTCCCCCAAAGACTCTCCAAACACTGCTGGAAAAAACAGCACCAGATTCATAATACAGCCAAATGGGATATTTACTAAACATTGTAGGAGCTGCAATATGTATTACAGAAGAGTGAAAATAACAACTACAACCACAATATAACCTATGTAGTGCTTTAGTAAATCACCCCCAAAATCTCTTCCACAACAGCTGGGGCAAACAGCATCAGATTCACTGAGCAGGTAGGGACTCTCCTAATACTACTGGGGCAAACAGCATCAGATTCAATGAACAGGCAGATACTCTCCTAATACTACAGGGGCAAACAGCACCAGATTCACTGAGCAGGTAGGGACTCTCCTAATACTACAGGCGAAAACAGCACCAGATTCTCTGAACAGGCAGGGACTCTCCTAATACTACAGGGGCAAACAGCACCAAAATCACCGATCAGGCAGAGTCTCTCCTAATACTACATGGGCAAACAGCATCAGATTCAATGAACAGGCAGAGACTCTCCTAATACTACTGGGGCAAACAGCACCGAGCAGGCAGGGGCTCTCCTAATACTAATGGGGCAAACAGCACCAGATTCACTGAACAAGCAGATACTCTCCTAATACTACAGGGGCAAACAGCACCAGATTCTCTGAACAGGCAGGGGCTCTCCTAATAATACTGGGGCAAACAGCACCAGATTCTCTGAACAGGCAGGGGCTCTCCTAATAATACTGGGGCAAACAGCCCCAGATTCTCTGAACAGGCAAGGACTCTCCTAATACTACAGGGGCAAACAGCACCAGATTCACCGATCAAGCAGGGACTCTCCTAATACTACTGGGGCAAACAGCACCAGATTCTCTGAACAGGCAAGGACTCTCCTAATACTACAGGGGCAAACAGCACCAGATTCACCGATCAAGCAGGGACTCTCCTAATACTACTGGGGCAAACAGCACCAGATTCTCTGAACAGGCAGAGACTCTCCTAATACTACTGGGGCAAACCGCACCAGACTCACTGAAATGGTAGGGGCTCTCCTAATAATACTGGGGCAAACAGCACCAGATTCACTGAACAGGCAGAAGAACATGGTAATTAACGGTTTAGGAGTCAGAAAGTGCAAGATCCACCGATGTGATTATTCCTCAGTATTTATACAATAGTTATCTATACGATACCTATATATCCATTATCTGTATGGTATGTATTGTGCTCAATACTCTCCCTCTTAATCTATATAATCATCTATTTACCTTGAATCACATTCCCTGCTGGCAGGTACTTATATACACTCTGTGTCTGTATATAGCTGGGCTCAGATACATAAACTGGCTTGTTGCTCTCAGAGTATTCATATTCCCTGGAACTACATTTAATATTTAATGTAATGTTCCAGTATAGCGAGTTATTTAAGTAGATTATGGAACAGAAAATACCTCCAGTAACTATCCTCATAAAATATATATCATATAAGTGTATACATCTAGCTTTTGGGATATATATATATATATATATATATATATAGATATATATATATATATATATATATATATGTGTGTATAAATATTATATAAACTATTCTATATAAATATGTATAGTATTTTATATATATATATATATATATATATATATATATATATATATATATATATATATACACACATACATATAACTACATAGTATATTTATACACTCATATTTCTGGCTTTATAGAGATACATATATTATTATCATTATGTACAGTTATAAATTATATATATATATATATATATATATATATATATTTATATATATATACAGCCTTTTTTATATTTCTATCTATACATACATATGATATTATTATTAGTATTATGTACAGCTATCATTATCTCTCCCTCTGTGTACATATGTATATTTATGTATATTTAAAACCTACATGTCAAATTGTTCCACTTTTATTCTTACCTATCTCCTCTGTCTGTATAACTCAATTAAATATATGCAATCAGTTTTATGCCTATATCTCCTTTTTCATATATATCTATCCATCCATCTCCCCCTCTCTCTATTTTGGGGGGTCTCTCACAGCCCCCTGGTATCTCCTGCTGGTATCAGATCACAAGTAATGTTTCAAAGGCTGGATGTGCACAGCAGCCAGGCAAAGAGATGCTCAAAGTGTGACATCCTCAAAGCTCATCTTGACAAGAAATAAGGAACAATTAGAAGGATTCCTCTCCCTTTCCCTCTCCATCCCCTGAGGGGCATCACCTGAGTCTCTGCTTGCAGCTTTTGCAGGAACATTTCAGCAATAAAGACATGCAAATGAGGGATGAGAAATTCACAAAAAGTCTGTACTCACTGAAGGAGGCTTCTGTGTCCTAATTAGTGCCAGGTCCCTGTGTGAAGACTTATAATCCTTTTATTGGTGCTCATTAGTGATGGCAATCCAAGGTTTGGATGAGATCCTCTGGTGGGAAGCTGTAGTAAAGTGGGAGCAGGAGCCAGAGTTGGGGTGCAGAACCCATACCATATCCCAGGGAGCCCCAGATTGTGCTGAAGTGTTTGTCTTATATCCTGGGCAAAGACAAAGCTGTAAAACCAAAGACCAGCAGTGCCAGCTGTGCCACCCAGATGTGCCCTGAGGCTCCTTCACTCTCAGCTGCCCCCAGATGTGCTTTGGGTCCAGGCTTGGGGTGCACAGCAGCTCCTATTCTCATGGTACTTGGGGGGTCTGGGCTGTCACACTCATGCCCTCTGGCAGGACTGGCACACTCTGGCACACTGGAGGAGCTCACACACAGGACTCTGCAGTCTGGAGCTCACTCAGTAAATGCCAGCAAGCAGGAGATTGCAATCCTTATAGCTAAGGCAGGATTCCTGAGCGGTCCTAGAGACCTCGGCTCATTACCCTGACAGGCTCTGCATTATTGATTGCAAGCTCTGCAGCTCTGCCTAGGATGGAATCCAGCTGTCAGCAAAGGGTGGGAGGGGGCTTTTACTTTTAAGATGGTAATGCTGAATTTATATAAGGGGGGGGGGGAGTGAAGAGCAAAAGTGTCTCTCAATCAGATGAGTCCTTGCTCTGCAGAAATGGAGTGATGTGATTCTGAGCTGTACATGATCATGAGTATGCAGAGAGCCAGATATGCATGAGATGTGCATGTACCTTATCTATGTATACTGAGCAGCATATATCTGTCCAGGGGTGTAGGAAACAGAATAATTCTGGAGGGGATACAGCTAACTTGATATACAGAACACTGAACAGCTTCTATATGCACATATACACCCATGTATATGTCTCTCATATATATACATATACTCATGTACATATAACAATAAATATACTAAGTATACATGTACTGTATGTTAAACCACAAACATAAATCTAATGTATAATTTATAATATTTGTGGGCACATTTGCATGTCCCAGCTCAGCTTCCCAGAATGCAGTGTAATAACTGTTTTTCTCTGAATTCTGAGCTGAAAGCAGGTTTTTAACATTGTTTTTAGATCAAATGCAAACACAGTTGTAGTTTTTATTTGCTATATACATATATATAGGTAGAGGAGTGCATATCCAGATATGTTCTCAGAAATGAGAGAATATAGAGAATATCCAGACTTAATATTTAGATTTTCTGTATTTTTTTGAACAGTCTGGCTATACAACTGTGTATATGTGCTATGTATGTGCAGTATCACGTACCAATGACTTGCACAGTTGCATGTTCACATGTTTACTTGTCCGAAAAAATGCAGAGAAATGTGTATTTATGTCTGTGCAGTGGTGGAGCTACTGCTGGCGCAGCAGGTGCAAATCACCAGGGCCCACAACAGGGTAGGGGCCCTCTTCTACCTGGAATTTAAGGGATATGTTAATTTATTATGGAAAAATAGTCTGATAATTTCTTGTCTGATCACCTAGATGTATTATTGGCTTTTTTTAAATTTACTGTTACAGGCACATTGAATAGAGAAATTGCAAGGGGCCCCCAAATTATTTTGCACTGGGGCCTCCAGTTACTAACTCCACTACTGTGTCTGTGTGTACAGAGCAGGCGATATCAGTAAATAAGGATGTACAGCAGGGTATATATGTGCAGTAGTGCACATATGTAGAGAAGCGTGTATCCGATAGATAGATAGATAGATAGATAGATAGATAGATAGATAGATAGACAGATAGATAGATAGACTGATAAATAGATAGATAGATAGACAGATAGATAGATAGACTGATAAATAGATAGATAGATAGACAGATAGATAGACAGATAAATAGATTGATAGATAGATAGATAGACAGATATGCATATAGATAGATAAATAGATAGACAGATAGATAGATAGATATATAGATAAATTGATTGATAGATAGATAGATAAATAGATTTATTGATAGATAGATAGATAGATAAATAGATAGATAGATAGACGGATAGACAGATAGACAGATAGACAGATAGATAGATAGATAAATATATAGATAGATAGATAGATAGATATATAGATAGATACTGCTCTACATATGCTGTACTTCCTTATTTATTGATATGGGGCCACATTAATTTCCACGCCCCTTAACTTGATCACAGACAGCCGATTGTCTGCGAGTGAGTTGCGGGCTCCCGTTGGGCTCCGATTGCAATGCTATTCAATTGCTCAAGCTCGCAAGTTGAGGGCTTGAAGCCAAAACCATAAACCATGCACTGTTTTGGAGCCGATGAGGGAGGGATCATGGTCAATTAAGCAAGCCCATAAACTCCCATTTCAAAACCAATAAGAAATGAGACTGTCATTATTACGGCAGTAAAACATGGAGGTTACATGTCAATCAATTAGCTTCGGGGTCCGATATGAAAATGATTGCCAATACTGTTCAAGTCCATATGGGTGGCCTGATATGTATTAACTCATTGATACCCAATATTGTTTTAACCCCTGAAATGACACAGAAAAATTAAAATGTATTTCCTGACGATTTGTGAGCTTGAGACTGTTGTGCAATTAATTCCAATGTCCTTCATCACTTTCCCTGTTAGTTACAGTGCAGTAATGATTTTTTATTTGCATTTACAGTGCTACGCATAGGTGTTTAACCCCCTTGCGGGTCCTCTCTAGTACTCGTAGGATTTTCTCCTTCATTTGCGGTTTACAAGTGTGATTATGTTTGCGAGCTCTGGGAATTGGAGCAATTGAATAGCGATTTACGATTTTAGCCTTGCGAAAGTGACAGGTCACACATGCGAGCCTCACGAAGCGAGGCGAAGCAGCCATGCAGCACTTAGGCTGCAATGAGAGCTGAAGGTGCGAGGCTCGCCAGCGACGCAGCAATGTTCGAGCGCGTAACTCTAGAAACCCACCAAAACAAAAAAAACATGTACACAAAATGATAACACACACACAGCACAGGGGGAGACACAGGAAGCCTGGCAGTGAGGTTGCAAGCGAATAACACCCATTTTTTTTAGTTTTTAGTCACTTGAAAATCGCCTAAGCGAGGAAAAAAATGGCGAACGAAAAACGTAAAATTTCAGAATCAGCATGAAAACAAGGCTCAGCAACGCCAGGCTCGCAAAACTTACAAAATACAAAACGCTGAAGACACTAACACTTACATGAACAATGCCAGGCACATGGGACTTAGAAAATACACCACACAGAACACACTAACACTTACACCAACAACACCAGGCACGTGGGATTTTGAAAATAAAACCAACAGCAGTCACTGCGCGCCACGCAAACATTCAGCACATACACAGGGGAGAAAGACACAGGAAAGGGACAGGGGGGAGATGGTGGAAAGACACATATGGCATGCCCAAGTACTACACTTGCAGGTTAACAAACTCTGCAATGAGCGGCCCGTACGGTAGGGGAGAGGAAAGGCTCGCAATGAGCGCCAAAGGTGATCAGTACAAAGCAGGAAACCTGAAGTACACGGAGGGAGAGCTCGCAATCGGTGCCAAAGGTGCTCAGAGGACCAAAAGCCTCACATTTTTGACGTCCCTCATCACTGCGGCTTCATGTTAGTTTATATAAATGAATTATAGGAAATGACCCAAATGTGAAATACAAACTGCACTTTAATACGTTGTAAATGTGCACAGGGGCTGTGTGGAATATATAAGTATGTGTTATATACACAAGGGCTGCATGTTAACACATATGGGAGTGTCATGTTTATAGTGTGCTCTTATGAAGAACTTGACTTGATAATGTGCAAAATGTTTTAAGGAGTTACAGTCTTTCATTTGTAACTATTGTATTCAATTTTGTTTTATTGGTGACATACATTATGTCATTGTCCCTGCAAATATTTGAAACCTGGGAGAAGTGGGGGGAAGAGTGGATTCAGATAAGACCTTTATCAGCCCTGTTAAAAGACTGTCACTTCATATAGTCCCTTGATGACATAACTCAATGGAAGAGTAGGCCCCACAAGCTACAGGCAGACTAAGAGTCCAAGATGGAAGCCCCCATGACACAATCAGAGCCAATGCTATTCTTACTGTTTTGTTACATACTTCATAAATATGTGAGGTTTTAGTGTAAAGTTATGTGCATTGTTTTTTTTTTCACTCCAATTGCAAATTGACAACATGATAGCAGGGGCTCCAGACCTAGGACCAGTGTCCGTATATGATGGACGAAGAGGAGAGCCGGACACTATATACATAGAGCGCCAATAAATCACAGCAATAGACAGATCACTGATCAACTAATCTGCAATTAAAATGTAGGCAACACAAAAGAAACAATAACTAGAATGTAATGTGTCACATATAGTGTTACAAATAGTGTTAGATGTAGTGTCACATATGGTGTTACATTTAGTGTCACATATAGTTTTACATGTAGTGTCAAGTATAATGCTACTTGTATTGTTACATATAGTGTTACATGCAGTGTCACGTATAGCGTTACATGTAGTATCACACATAGAGTAACATTTAGTGTTACATATATTGTTACATGTAGTATCACATATGTAGTATCACGTATAGTGCCACATGTAGTGTCATCTTGTTCAAAATGATCTCACATCTGTTCCCCACAAACACTGGAAGGAAGCCAAGCCTCAATCAAAGAGGTTGAGAGACCCTCATGTAGGGCACTAGGAGTGTGTGTGAAAGAAATAATCACCCTTATACTGATCAGTAAGGGTACTTATCTGAACCTAGCTGTGAGATAAATGTATGTGTTTCTATACATATCTCAAATGCACAAATGAAGTAATACCACCTAAATGATTGCCTTCTATATTCAGTTATGCTGCGATGGCATCTACCATTGTAGTTTCATGTGATTTACTTCCTGAGGTAGGAGGTGACTGACCTCAGAAAGGAAATTTATATATGCAGAATGGGAATAGGGCAGCTACAATAGCCACTTTCTTATTAGGATCAATGCAATGCTCATTTGTTTGCAATGACTCTACCTGTTGTAACAAAGGTTGCAAGAAGAAGCAAAGTAAAGGAAATGGAAACCTCCAGTAAAGAATAATTGTATATAGAAGTGAAGCTCTTACAGGCTGTTTATTTTTTTCTTACTTTCTAAAATTTTTATTACTCAGAACACCATATAGAACAAAAATAACTCAAGTGGACCTTATGTATAAAGTTAAATAGATAGGCTATCTATCTATCTATCTATCTATCTATCTATCTATCTATCTATCTATCTATCTATCTATCTATCTATCTATCTATCTATCCATCTATCCTTCTATCCATCTATCCATCCATATATATATATATATATATATATATATATATATATATATATATACATATATATATATATATATATATATATACATATATATATATATATATATATATATATATATATATATATATATATATATATATATATATATATATATATATATATATATATATCTGTCTATCCATCCATCTGTCTGGCTATATCTATCTATCTATCTATCTATCTATAGTGGATATAAAAAGTCTACACCCCTGTTAAAATGTCAGGTTTCTGTGCTGCAAAAAAATGAGACAAAAATAAATTATTTCAGAACATTTTCCACCTTTAATGTGACCTATAAACTGTACAACTCAATTGAAAAACAAACTGAAATCTTTTAGGTGGAGGGAAGAAAAATAAAAAATAGAAATAATAAGTGGTTGCATAAGTCTGCACACCCTCTTATAACTGGGGATCTATCTGTGTTCAGAATTAAGCAATCACATTCGAAATCGTGCAAAATAGGATAGGAGTTAGCATACACCTGCCATCATTTAAAGTGCCTCTGATTAACCCCAAATAAAGTTCAGCTGCTCTAGTTGGCCTTTCCTGAAATGTTCTTAGTCGCATCCGACAGCAAAAGCCATGGTCCACAGAGAGCTTTCAAAGCATCAGAGGGATCTCATTGTTAAAAGGTATCAGTCAGGAGAAGGGTACACAAGAATTTCCAAGGCATTAGATATACCATAACACAGTGAAGACAGTCATCATCAAGTGGAGAAAATATGACACAACAGTGACATTACCAAGAACTGGAGCTCCCTCCAAAATTGATAAAAAGACGAGAAGAAAACTGGTCTGGGAGGCTACCAAGAGGCCTACAGCAACATTAAAGGAGCTGCAGGAATATCTGGCAAGTACTGGCTGTGTGGTACATGTGACAACAATCTCCTGTATTCTTTATATGTCTGGGCTATGGAGTAGAGTGGCAAGACGAAAGCCTTTTCTTACAAAGAAAAACATCCAAGCCAGGCTACATTTTGCAAAAACACATCTGAAGTCTCCCAAAAGCATGTGGGAAAAGGTGTTATGGTCTGATGAAACCAAGGTTGAACTTTTTGGCCACAATTCCAAAAGATCTGTTTGGCACAAAAACAACACTGCACATCACCAAAAGAACACCATACCCACAGTGAAGCATGGTGGTGGCAGCATCATGCTTTGGGATGTTTTTCTTCAGCTGGAACTGG
>CM050170.1:154640568-154680568 GCA_027410445.1 Discoglossus pictus | reverse complement strand
GAGAGAAGCACATACTCTCATCTAGTATGTAATAAAATAAGCCCCATTAGTTGCCAGTTCGGATTGCGTTTTTCTCATACAGACCTGTGGAGATTTATTAACGTGTCACTTTGACTCTGCCATACGACTCCAGGATTTCATTGTTGTTTTTAATTTGAGTATTTTGAGTTGGGCACCATACTCTCAGGCTCAGATCTCCCTTCTCTCTTTGCCCCTCTTATCCTGCTGTAAATCAATAGCATGGATTTCTCATCAGCTGGAAGATAGATGGAGCACCCGGAATTTCAGCATTTTATTGTGCACAGTGCACACTTTCTAAAAAGGTGGTGATGTTAGTTTATTGGGGGGGGGGGGGGTCTCCATGTGGATATGGTCATGATTTAAAGGGATAGGGAAGATTCCTGGAGGTTACATGGTATATCATATCCCTGTGTAAATATTTACCACTGACAAGCTGATTTGAAAAACTTTAATTCAAAGTCTGTGTATTCATGAGCTGCATGAACTACAGAGGGCAGACCCATACAGGGACTATCTGTAGGATTTTAGGCAGTAAAAGCAGAGCTTATAAGCAGTTCTTAATAAAACAAAGTACATAAAAGAAAATAGATACACAGAGATATTATATACCTAGTAAAATCCAGGAACCTCCAAAATCCCTTTAAAATCACAGCTCAGAGTCTTTTAGCTCAGTAGCAAATGGAATGGATTCTGTGAGGTGTCAAACTAGCACATAATGAACAGAGGGTCTGTGGTCAGAGAGTTATATAAACCAGGACAGTGGCGAAGCTAGTAAATAGAGCCCCCCATGCAAAAAAAAAAAAAAGTATATATTATAAATACTCTCTCTCTCTATCTGTATGCCCTCTCTCTCTCTGCCCTCTCTCTCTCTCTGTGCCCTCTTTCTATCTATGTGTCCTCTCTCTCTCTCTGCCACCCCCTTCTGTAGCCCCCCCCCCCATTACTTGTGCTTTGCAGTCCCTGTCCCGGATCCTAATGCTCAGAGGTTGGATATCCTTCCCCTGCAGGAGCTTCATACTGTTCCTCTCTATTTCTGACTGGGGTCTATAGAGTTACATTAGTCCCTCTCTATTTCTGACTGGGGGTCTATACAGTGACATTAGTCCCTCTCTATTTCTGACTGGGATCTATAGAGTGACATTAGTTCCTCTCTATTTCTGACTGGGGTCTAAAAAGCGACATTAGTTCCTCTCTATTTCTGTCTGGGGTCTATAGAGTGACATTAGGGGGTTGGGGGGGGGGGTGAATGGTGTTCCTCTATTTCTGACTGGGGTCTATATAGTGACATTAGCACCTCTCTATTTCTGACTGGGGGTCTATAGAGTGACATTAGTTCCTCTCTATTTCTGATTAGGGGTCTATAGAGTGACATTAGTCCCTCTCTATTTCTGATTGGGGTCTATAGAGTGACATTAGTACCTCTCTATTTCTGATTGGTGGTCTATAGAGTGACATTAGTACCTCTCTATTTCTGATTGGTGGTGTATAGAGTGACATTAGTACCTCTCTATTTCTGATTAGGGGTCTATAGAGTGACATTAGTCCCTCTCTATTTCTGATTGGGGTCTATAGAGTGACATTAGTACCTCTCTATTTCTGATTGGTGGTCTATAGAGTGACATTAGTCCCTCTCTATTTCTGATTGGGGTCTATAGAGTGACATTAGTCCCTCTCTATTTCTGATTGGTGGTCTATAGAGTGACATGAGTACCTCTCTATTTCTGATTGGGGTCTATAGAGTGACATTAGTACCTCTCTATTTCTGATTGGTGGTCTATAGAGTGACATGAGTACCTCTCTATTTCTGATTGGGGTCTATAGAGTGACATGAGTACCTCTCTATTTCTGATTGGGGTCTATAGAGTGACATTAGTTCCTCTCTATTTCTGATTGGGGTCTATAGATTATCATTAGTCCCTCTCTATTTCTGATTGGTGGTGTATAGAGTGACATTAGTTCCTCTCTATTTCTGATTGGTTGTCTATAGAGTGACATTAGTCCCTCTCTATTTCTGATTGGGGTCTATAGAGTGACATTAGTACCTCTCTATTTCTGATTGGGGTCTGTAGACTATCATTAGTCCCTCTCTATTTCTGATTGGGGTCTATAGAGTGACATTAGTACCTCTCTATTTCTGATTGGGGTCTATAGAGTGACATTAGTACCTCTCTATTTCTGATTGGGGTCTGTAGACTATCATTAGTCCCTCTCTATTTCTGATTGGTGGTGTATAGAGTGACATTAGTTCCTCTCTATTTCTGATTGGTGGTCTATAGAGTGACATTAGTCCCTCTCTATTTCTGATTGGGGTCTATAGAGTGACATTAGTTCCTCTCTATTTCTGATTGGGGGTCTATAGATTATCATTAGTCCCTCTCTAGTTCTGATTGGGGTCTATAGAGTGACATTAGTACCTCTCTATTTCTGATTGGGGTCTATAGATTATCATTAGTCCCTCTCTAGTTCTGACTGGGGTCTATAGAGTGACATTAGTTCCTCTCTATTTCTGACTGGGGTCTATAGATTATTATTAGTCCCTCTCTATTTCTGATTGGGGTCTATAGAGTGACATTAGTACCTCTCTATTTCTGACTGGGGTCTATAGAGTGACATTAGTTCCTCTCTATTTCTGATTGGGGGTCTATAGATTATCATTAGTCCCTCTCTAGTTCTGATTGGGGTCTATAGAGTGACATTAGTACCTCTCTATTTCTGATTGGGGTCTATAGATTATCATTAGTCCCTCTCTAGTTCTGACTGGGGTCTATAGAGTGACATTAGTTCCTCTCTATTTCTGACTGGGGTCTATAGATTATTATTAGTCCCTCTCTATTTCTGATTGGGGTCTATAGAATGACATTAGTCCCTCTCTATTTCTGATTGGGGTCTATAGAGTGACATTAGTTCCTCTCTATTTCTGACTGGGGTCTATAGAGTGACATTAGTTCCTCTCTATTTCTGATTGGGGTCTATAGAGTGACATTAGTCCCTCTCTATTTCTGATTGGGGTCTATAGAGTGACATTAGTACCTCTCTATTTCTGATTGGGGTCTATAGAGTGACATTAATATCTCTCTATTTCTGCTTGGGGGTCTATACAGTGACATTAGTACCTCTCTATTTCTGACTGGGGTCTATAGAGTGACATTAGTTCCTCTCTATTTCTGACTGGGGTCTATAGAGTGACATTAGTACCTCTCTATTTCTGACTGGGGTCTATAGAGTGACATTAGTACCTCTCTATTTCTGATTGGGGTCTATAGATTATCATTAGTACCTCTCTATTTCTGACTGGGGTCTATAGAGTGACATTAGTACCTCTCTATTTCTGACTGGGGTCTATAGAGTGACATTACTCCCTCTCTATTTTTGACTGGGGGTCTTATTTTTATGCAAGAAAAGTTTTTCACGTCTCTACAAAACACAACAGGACAACCAGGTCCGATGGGCATGGAGAGGGATCCCCAAGCTCTGTGCCCTTGTGTTGTATGTACAAGTTATTTATTAATAAAAGGCATGGATAAAGAGATACAGAGTGTGGATGCTGGTATCACATTATTTACATGTTATCCGTGGTCCAAGACATACAAAACACTTTATTTGTGATATTCCAGAAGGAGCCAGAGCAGGGCAGCACTGGCCATGAATACTATCTTTTATTATTATAAACATTACTAATTACTTGGCCCCAAAAAGGTCATGACATTGGACAATACCCTCAATGTTTGTCTCCACCCCACCCCCTCTGTAACTTTTATATCATTAATATATAGATGTTGATTGCAGATAAGACACAATATTCTCATCTAGTCTACCTATTCCATCTACCTATAACAACATCACAGGACCACCCTGGTGCTCATTTACTTTAATTAAATAGCAATTAATTAGTCTAGCTATTAATGTATATTTGAAGTTTAGTGTTTTACAGCCTTATTAAATTGTGATTTGGCCAATTGAACAGGGCTCTATATAAGCAAATAGCATATTTTTTTTTACAGAAGTTTTTAGTTAGTGAACTTCTACCCAAAAGCAAGGTCTTCACTAACTAAAAACTGTAAAAAAAATATGCGCTGTAAGACTTTAGCCATTATGTTTCTCTCCAGCACCTATAGGGTGCCAAGGCTGAGTATTATCTGCCTCACTACAAATAAAAAGTTCTATCAGGATGCCCAAAACTGGTTTGAAAAAATATCACGGCAGCCTCCTGGGCAGATTCACCCTTCCCCTGCACTGCTGGTAATTACGTCAACATTTTCTGCTTTCCAAGACCCAGCTCAGCAATCTAAGTGTCAGTGACATATTTAAAATGGCAACATGGAGGTGTAACTGCAGTGCCGGATTTGTACCAGATGCATGCAAGCACCCCTAGGATTGCCTTTAAGTAAACCTGTGTTACTGGCAAATATAATTTTTACATAGATACTTAATCTTGTCATAAGATGAATTTGCCCTTTATCTCTCCCAGTTCCTGAAGCCCTCTCGTGTTCCTAGACATAGATGAATGGCGTGTGTCTGTTCTGTAGTATATTAAACATTGTATGTGATGCATCCCCAATTAGAAGACTCCTCTGGTCATAGGAATGTTTTGTCGCGTTAGCAATAACCCGTATTGATGACAACTATATATGTGATATATATATATATATGTAAAACTCTGCATGTGTCTTGGTGCTTCCATCTGGGACTGCTAGGCTGCATGTAGCTTAAGGGACAGAGAGTTATCCCTCAATGTAGTTATCTTGTGAACTGACTATGTGGCATTTTTCAGAACTGAATAGAGATCTTATCTGAGTCCACAGTTCCTCCGCTGCTCACAAGTTTCTACTCCTGTTAGGAACAAAGACAAAATGTAAGCTTAAATCCGAACTGAAGTACACATTTATTATTAACACATTTTGCACATTATCTAGTCAAGTTCTTCAAAACCACATATTATACAGTACAGGGGCCCTTTAAGATGTACTGCACCTGCTGAGTTATGGAAGTCTATGGGGATATAATTCCCACCCAATAGATTGATCAGCCAGAGGGAGGTCCTGACAGTGCTGCAAAGCTGCATTACATGAATATATTACTTTACATTTATTTCACTATGATATATTTTTACAGCCTTTTTTTTTTTAAATAAAATTTCTTAATGTTTAAAACCAGATTTTTAAAATTCTTGTTAGACAAATGTGACTTCCCAAGTCAATCACTGTGGTGGGAAAAAAAAATCACATTAAAGTGAAACAACTCTCTCTATACCGCTAGTCTATATAATACCCCTCCCCATAACGTCTGTCTGTATACCATCGCTGGCCCCTCTGCCACTGAAAGGGTTAACAACCCAAATACCAATCAACAAATATAGGATGTATATGCTCTTCTTAATTGTAGTAAAGGGTTAATTTGCATTAGACAGCAGTTTAGCTCTATATCCAAAATTAGACTGAATTATGAGACTTCACATAGAGCGTCTCATAGAAATGAGATCAGACAGACCATAATTTCAGTAAAATATATATATTGCAAACTGTCCTAATGAGCTGATCTGATCTCTGAGAGCAGGATGGTCATTAAAAATGAAACAGAATCTGTGTTCTGACTGGCAGTGGGTCATCTATCAGAGAGGGGTGTGTGGTGACTGCGGGGGGATCTGAGAGAGGAGAGTCTGGTGACTGCGGGGGGATCTGAGAGAGGAGAGTGTGGTGACTGCGGGGGGATCTGAGAGAGGAGAGTGTGGTGACTGCGGGGGGATCTGAGAGAGGAGAGCGTGGTGACTGCGGGGGGATCTGAGTGAGGAGAGTGTGGGCAATATGAGAGAGGAGAGTGTGGGGCTGCAGGGGTTCTGAGAGAGGCCAGGAAACCGGGGGCTGCAGGGGTTCTGAGAGAGGAAAGTGTGGGGAATATGAGAGAGGAGAGTGTGGGGAATATGAGAGAGGAGAGTGTGGGGGTTCTGAGAGAGGAGAGTGTGGGGATTCTGAGAGAGGAGAGTGTGGGGAATATGAGAGAGGAGAGTGTGGGGAATATGAGAGAGGAGAGTGTGTGGGCTGCAGGGGTTCTGAGAGAGGAGAGTGTGGGGAATATGAGAGAGGAGAGTGTGGAGAATATGAGAGAGGAGAGTGTGGGGGTTCTGAGAGAGGAGAGTGTGGGGATTCTGAGAGAGGAGAGTGTGGGGAATATGAGAGAGGAGAGTGTGGGGAATATGAGAGAGGAGAGTGTGGGGAATATGAGAGAGGATAGTGTGGGGGCTGCAGGGTTTCTGAGAGAGGAGAGTGTGGGGGATATGAGAGAGGAGAGTGTGGGAGCTGCAGGAGTTCTGAGAGAGGCCAGGAAACCTGGGGCTGCATGGTTTCTGAGAGGGGAGAGTGTGGGGAATATGAGAGAGGAGAGTGTGGGGAATATGAGAGAGGAGAGTGTGGGGGCTGCAGGGGTTCTGAGAGAGGCCAGGAAACCGGGGGCTGCAGGGGTTCTGAGAGAGGAGAGTGTGGGGGATATGAGAGAGGAGAGTGTGGGGGTTCTGAGAGAGGAGAGTGTGGGGATTCTGAGAGAGGAGAGTGTGGGGAATATGAGAGAGGAGAGTGTGGGGAATATGAGAGAGGAGAGTGTGGGGAATATGAGAGAGGATAGTGTGGGGGCTGCAGGGTTTCTGAGAGAGGAGAGTGTGGGGGATATGAGAGAGGAGAGTGTGGGGGCTGCAGGAGTTCTGAGAGAGGCCAGGAAACCTGGGGCTGCAGGGGTTCTGAGAGAGGAGAGTGTGGGGGATATGAGAGAGGAGAGTGTGGGGGCTGCAGGGGTTCTGAGAGAGGCCAGGAAACCTAGGGCTGCAGGGGTTCTGAGAGAGGAGAGTGTGGGGGATATGAGAGAGGAGAATGTGGGGTTTCTGAGAGGGGAGAGTGTGGGGAATATGAGAGAGGAGAGTGTGGGGAATATGAGAGAGGAGAGTGTGGGGGCTGCAGGGGTTCTGAGAGAGGCCAGGAAACCTAGGGCTGCAGGGGTTCTGAGAGAGGAGAGTGTGGGGGATATGAGAGAGGAGAGCGTGGGGGCTGCAGGGTTTCTGAGAGAGGAGAGTGTGGGGAATATGAGAAAGGAGAGTGTGGGGGCTGCAGGGGTTCTGAGAGAGGCCAGGAAACCTGGGGCTGCAGGGTTTCTGAGAGAGGAAAGTGTGGGGGATATGAGAGAGGAGAGTGTGGGGGCTGCAGGATTTCTGAGAGAGGAGAGTCTGGGGGATATGAGAGAGGGGAGTGTGGGGGATGTAGGAGTTCTGAGAGAGGAGAGTGTGGGGACTGCTGGGGTTCTGAGAGAGGCCAGGAAACCTGGGGCTGCAGGGGGATCTGAGAGAGGAGAGTGTGGGAGCTGCAGGGGAATCTGAGAGAGAGAGTATGGGTCTGCAGTGGGATCTGGGAGAAGCCAGGCAACCTGGGGGCTGCCGGGAGGGGGTAGGAGGGGCTGAAAGAGGCAAGGCAGCTTGGGGGCTGTGGGGGGATCTGAGAGAGGAAAGTGTGGGGCTGTAGAGGGTTCTGGAAGAGGCCAGGCAACCTAGGGGCTACTGATGAGAGGTGCACAACCTGGGTCTGAAGGGGAATCTGAGAGGGGCCAGGAACTTGGAGGCGGCAGTGGAATCTGAGAGAGGCCGAGAAACATGGGGGCTGCAGTGGGATCTGAGAGAGTGTGGAGGCTGCTGGGCATGGTGTAGGAACTAGGGGGGGATGGGGGACAAATCCCCCTCCCCCCAGATTTTTCTATGTTTGTATGTATGTATATATAATATATATATATATATATATATATATATATATATATATATATATATATATATATATATATATATATATACGCTATTTTATGGCCTGTGTATACAATGAGCTGTATACCCTCCCCCCCAGAATTATTCTGGCTCCTACACCCCTGATGCTGGGGGATCTGAGTGAGGCCAGGCAACATGGGTGCTGCAGGAGCATCTGAGAGGGCCAGGAACTTGGAGGCTGCAGGGGGATCTGAGAGAGGCCAAGCAACCAGAGGGCTGCAGGGGGGTCTGAGAGAGGCCAAGCAACCTGAGGGCTGCAGGGGGATCTGAGAGAGACGTAGCAATCTGAGGGCTGCCGGGGGATCTGAGGGAAGCCTAGCAACCTGAGGGCTGCAGGGGGATCTGATAGAGGCCTAGCAACCTGAGGACTGCAGGGGGATCTGAGAGAGGCCTAGCAATCTGAGGGCTGCAGGGGGATCTGAGAGAGGCCGAGCAATCTGAGGGCTGCAGGGGGATCTGAGAGAGGGGTAGCAATCTGAGGGCTGCAGGGGGATCTGAGAGAGGCCTAGCAACCTGAGGACTGCAGGGGGATCTGAGAGAGGCCTAGCAATCTGAGGGCTGCAGGGGGATCTGAGAGAAGCCAAGCAACCTGAGGGCTGCAGGGGGATCTGAGAGAGGCCTAGCAACCTGAGGACTGCAGGGGGATCTGAGAGAGGCCAAGCAACCTGAGGGCTGCAGGGGGATCTGAGAGAAGCCTAGCAACCTAGGGCTGCAGGGGGATCTGAGAGAGGCCAAGCAACCTGAGGGCTGCAGGGGGATCTGAGAGAAGCCGAGCAACCTGAGGGCTGCAGGGTGATCTGAGAGAGGCCTAGCAACCTGAGGACTGCAGGGGGATCTGAGAGAGGCCTAGCAATCTGAGGGCTGCAGGGGGATCTGAGAGAGGCCAAGCAACCTGAGGGCTGCAGGGGGATCTGAGAGAGGCGTAGCAATCTGAGGGCTGCAGGGGGATCTGAGAGAAGCCTAGCAACCTGAGGGCTGCAGGGGGATCTGAGAGAGGCCTAGCAACCTGAGGACTGCAGGGGGATCTGAGAGAGGCCTAGCAATCTGAGGGCTGCAGGGGGATCTGAGAGAGGCCTAGCAATCTGAGGGCTGCAGGGGGATCTGAGAGAGGCCTAGCAATCTGAGGGCTGCAGGGGGATCTGAGAGAGGCCTAGCAATCTGAGGGCTGCAGGGGGATCTGAGAGAGGCCTAGCAATCTGAGGGCTGCAGGGGGATCTGAGAGAGGCCGAGCAATCTGAGGGCTGCAGGGGGATCTGAGAGAGGCCTAGCAATCTGAGGGCTGCAGGGGGATCTGGACAGTGATGAAAAACAGAGGCTTCTATTAAATGTGAAACTTTCTTTCAAAAGAGGGACATTTAGGGGGCTAAGAGGAACAGGAGGATTGCCCCCGAAAAGAGTTGGTTCTGTGTGTAACTCCTCCCTATATCTCCTACTCTACTCTTTATAACCCCTCCCATAATTGCTTTCTATGACTTCTCCCCAATATTCCAATCTCTGCTCCCTATAACCCCTGCCTGTATAGCACCTTTACCTATAACCCCTCCCTGTATGGTACCCTTCTCTATAACCCTTTACAATATGGCTGATGCAGCAGGTCACGCCGCAGTAGGCGGGGGCTGTCAGCACTGGGGGGGGGGGGGGGGGAGCTGTCTGTATACAGTATGTTAATACAGTTAACATGAGCAGACAGATCAATATTACAAAGACAGGAAAACATCCTCCTGCTCAGTATAGGCCGGGGTATAATGGCATTGATCCCCGGCCAGCGCAGCCAGGTCAGAGGTTAAGTGACATTTAAGCCATCTGCACTATCCATCATGTGTACTAATATGCATTAACCGTGTCAGCGCTGGGCACACCTGCCATCAAGGCCAGGGGGTCCTAATGGGGGTACAGGACACTTGAGAATGTTTACAAATATTTGAATGAATTACAATGTTATTTCTTAGAACATAGCAATCTATATAAGAGGGGTGTATACAGACATTACAGGTGTAAAATGATCTGTCACCGTTTGCTGTGTGTCTCAGAGTGTTAGCTCTGTGGGTCAGGGAGCCAGGAGCAGCCCTGGATAGAGACTAAATGCTGCGCTCAAAGCGGGACAGAAAGCAGACGCTGCAAATCTGATTGGAGATGGAAATGCGCACAGACAGAAAGCAGAGCCTGGGGGTAATGATATTACAGGGGGGCCGGGACAGGTGAGGACAGGGAAATATACACACTGATACACACACACTGACATACAGACACAGTGACAGACACATACACACACTCACATACACACACACTGATACAGACACACACACACTGACAGACACACACACTGACATACAGCCACACACACTGATATACAGACACAGTGACAGACACATACACACACAGTCACATAGACACACACTGATACAGACACTCACACAAACATACATACTTACATACACACACTGACAGACACTGCTATGCACACACTTACAGATACACACTGATTGAAACACACACACACACACTGACAAAACACAGACTTGCAAACGCTGATAAACAACACACAGAAAGACAATGACACACAGCAAACACACAATGTCAGATTACAAGGATATACTGATAAACAGTGACATACACACACAAAGTGATGTACACACAAGCACACACTGATATACAGAAACTCACACTGATATGCAACAAACACACACTGATGCACACAGACAGACACACAGGGCAAACATGCAGATACTGTATTTAAGCGAATCTAGTGCGCCATCAAAATCTAATGCGCACTCCTAATTTGGAACCCAGGAATAAAAAAAAACGTTTTTGCTGGTGAATGTAATGCTTTCTCTCTGGGTGCCAGGCTCTGTGTGCCACAGTGCTAAGGCTTTCTGGGTGACAGGCTCTGTGGGCCACTGTACTGGTGCTCTCTGGGTGCCTGACTCTGTGCGCCACTGTGCTGGGGCTCTCTGGGTGCCAGGCTCTGTGTGCAACTGTGCTGGGGCTCTCTGGGTGCCAGGATCTGTGTGCCACTGTGCTGGTGCTCTCTGGGTGCCAGGCTCTGTGTGCCACTGTGCTGGGGCTCTCTGGGTGCCAGGTTTTGTGTGCCACTGTGGTGGGGCTTTCTGGGAGCCAGGCTCTGTGTGCCACTGTGCTGGGGCTCTCTGGGTGCCAGGCTCTGTGCGCCACTGTGCTGGGGCTCTCTGGGTGCCAGGCTCTGTGTGCAACTGTGCTGGGGCTCTCTGGGTGCCAGGATCTGTGTGCCACTGTGCTGGTGCTCTCTGGGTGCCAGGCTCTGTGTGCCACTGTGCTGGGGCTCTCTGGGTGCCAGGTTTTGTGTGCCACTGTGGTGGGGCTTTCTGGGAGCCAGGCTCTGTGTGCCACTGTGCTGATGCTCTCTGGGTGCCAGGCTCTGTGTGCCACTGTGTTGGTGCTCTCTGGGTGCCAGGCTCTGTGTGCCACTGTGCTGGGGCTCTCTGGGTGCCAGGTTTTGTGTGCCACTGTGGTGGGGCTTTCTGGGTGCCAGGCTCTGTGTGCCACTGTGCTGATGCTCTCTGGGTGCCAGGCTCTGTGTTTCACTGTGCTGGGGCTCTCTGGGTGCCAGGCTCTGTGTGCCACTGTGCTGGGGCTCTCTGGGTGCCAGGTTTTGTGTGCCACTGTGCTGGGGCTCTCTGGCTGCCAATTCCCCCGCAGCTAACAGAAACACATTCAACAAACACACACACCGATACACTGCAAAAGTTGTGAGGTAACGACATCAGAGCCCAGATTGAGGCTAAATGAGGACATAGCAAACATACGATACACCCTAACATATATGCACTGACACACATATTGATACACACTGACACATATACTGACACACATACATTGACACACACAGCAAACAAAAAGTATATGGGGCATCAGACAGTACATCAGTGGTGGACAACAAGTACGCAGGGTCTCATGCGCCCCCCAGACAATTCCCCCATAGCCCCCAGCCTGTTCCCTGGAGTGGGAGAGTGCACCCATCTTCATCGTACATAGTCCATTTTTATATCTCAAATACTAGCAAATCACTCTAAAAAAACAAATCCTCAGTATCTACACCTCTGTTACCAATTATTCAGGTGTTAGACTTGAAACAAAACTAAAAGCCATTGTGCAACCTTTGTACGGACACCTAGGTCATATATGTGGCCCTTCAAGTGAAATATGTGCCTGTCACTCCATTGAAGCCATGGCAGGGAGAAACACTGCAAACAAACAGAAACAAGACACACACCCACAGAAATGCACATGACAAGGACACAGAATGTACACACACAAACACATGAAAACACTACTCGTACAGCCACCACTATCCAAAGCATCAGGAGATGATCTTCTAAAAACCCAGAGGGCCACAGGTGTCCAGTTTTGGTGACTGAAGATCTCAAAGGGCCGGTGAGCAAAGCCCATGTAGACTGCCCAGCACTACTATAGTGTGATCACACATACATGTCACTTGTCCATCCAATATGTTACCCTCTTCATACAAAGCAGATGCAGTAGACACACTTGGAAAAGGAACATATTAAAAAACTGTGTGAGCAGGGGATCAGGCCCCCCACCCTAGAACAAGACTACCACGGCATAGGGCCCTAGAACAAGACTGCTGCAGCCTCCAACACTAGGACAAGACCCCAGGAGTCTTTCACACTAGAACTTAGAACCAGACCCCTGCAGCCTCCCAGCCTAGAGCAAGACTCCTGCAGCCTCCCAAACTAGAACAAGACCCCTGCAGCCTCCCAAACTACAAGACCCCTACAGCCTCCCACACTAGAACAAGACTCCAGCAGTCTCCCTCCCTAGTGCAAGACCCCACCAGCCTCCCACACTAGACCAAGACCCCCGTAGCCTACCACATTTGAACAGGGACCCTGCGGCCTCCAAAACTAGAACAAGACCCCGCAGCCTCCCACGCTAGAACAAGACCCCACAGTTTTCCATACAAGAACAAGACCCCCACAGTCTCCCACACTAGCTCAAGACTCCAGGAGTCTTGCATCCTAGAATAAGACCCCAGCAGCCTCCTACCCTAGAACAAGACCCCAGCAGCCTTGCACCCTAGAAAAAGACCACTGGTGGCCTTGCACCCAAGAACTGGTGGCCTTGCACCCTAGAACAAGAACCCCGCGGCCTCATGGCTTCGGACCCTAGAACAAGACTCCAGCAGCCTCGCACCCTAGAACAATACCACTGCAGCCTCAAACCCTAGAAGTAGACCACTGGTGGCCTTGCACCCAACCATAGAAAAAGACCCCCGCCGCCTCATGGCTTCGCACCCTAGAACAAGACTCCAACAGCCTCCCACCCTAGAACAAGACTCCTCCAGGCTTCCACCCTAGAACAAGACCACTGCAGCCTCCCACCCTACACCAATCCCCAGCAGTCTTGCGCCCTAGTACAAGATCCAATAGCCTCCCATCCTAGAAGACCCTTACAGCCTTGCACGCTTGAAAAAGACCCCCCCCCAGCCTCCCACTCTTGAATCAAAACCCAGCAGCCTCCCACCCTAGAACAAGAACCCTGCAACCTCCCACACTAGAACAAGATCCTAGCATCCTCACTCTAGTACAAGATGTCCGCAGACTTCCTCCAAGAAAAAATCTCTGCAGCCTCCCACCCTAGAGCGAGAGCCAAGCAGCCTTGCACCCTAGAAAGCCTCCCATTCTAGAACCAAACCCCACTGCACTTAGCCTCCCTCCTCAGGGCCAGAGCCACAGCCTCAGGACCAGACCCACAGCCTCCCACTTCAGAGCCAGACCCAAAACCACAGGGACACACCCACAGCTTTCGGACCAGATCAACAGCTACCAACCTCAGGGCCAGATTGGCAGCCTCCAACCTCAGGGCTAGACCCACAGCCGCCCACCTCAAAACCAGACCCACAGCCTCCCACCTCAGGGCCAGACCCAAAGCTTTCCAACTCAGGGCCAGACCCAAAGCTTTCCAACTCAGGGCCAGACCCAAAGCTTTCCAACTCAGGGCCAGACCCACAGCTTCCCAACTCAAGACCAGAGCCACAGCTTCCCAACTCAAGACCAGAGCCACAGCCTCCCACCTCAGGCCCAGACCCACAGCCTCCCACTTCAGGACAAGACCCACAACCATAGGAAAAGACCCACAGCTTCCCACCCCAGGGCCAGACCCACAGCTTTTGGACCAGATCAACAGCCTCCGACCTCTGGGTCAGACTGACAGCCTCAAACCTCAGAACCAGGCCCACAGCTCCCCACCTCAGAACCAGACCCACAGACTTCCACCTCAGAACTAGACCCAGATACATATCTATGTGTCTTTTCTCCCCATTCTTTAATTCCCATTGTCTTTCTCTTTTCTCTTCCCTCTCTCTTGCCCCCCTTCCTATATCACTCTCTTAGACTATCGTTTGATTATATTTGGATCAAGTAGAGCAGGTTCCTGGTGTTAAATTCTCACCCTGGGACAGGCTGTGGAGATGCTGGGGTTATAAGGGTACCTATGGCCCCTAATGCTACAGAGCAAGCTCCAGGTTACCCATCTGGCATAATTAATGTATTATCAGTTGAAATGTTTGTTTTCTTTTCAGTAGTGCTCAGGACAATGAGAGAGGTGATGAGGGGTACTGCAGTGATCATTAATGAGGTAAACTGTATTTTTAAATTATGTTTTCTGGCTAAACATTGCTTTGTTGCTGTTTGTACATATTTTCAATATAAAGTAAATGTGAACTAAGAAACAGATTTAGCATGAAAAGCAAGTATGCTGGACCTTTAATGTATATTATAGATTTATAAACTGTGGGGTGCTTGTGTGTCCCAGACAGGGAGAATACTAGAACAAGAGGTTCTGGTTTAAAGATACTAGTGAACAGTGGTGGATATATGGAACAGCCTCCCAGCAGAAGTGGTAGAGCAAAACAGTAGGGCTTGAAGAATGCCTTGCACAAGGATAAAGCACCGAAAAGTAATTAGTCCTGGACTTTAATGCATTTATGAAATGAGCCTCTGAGATCAGATACGTTTCCAAAACCAATTTTAATCACCCCTAAAACCCGCAGTACGCTAAATGCTTGGGCTCCCCTCGCAACATCCTTATACATCCTGCAGAGTCCAATAAAAAAAAAAGCCATGACATATGTGTTGAGGGGTAGATGACACATAGGGTGATTATTATGTTCCCCATCTCTAATAAATGAAGTTTCCCTTTACTTCAGCCTGCTGCCGTTAGTAAACGGCCCTGAGCCTGTTTTGGACCCCAGTGCTTTGTACCTGCTGCACCAGCAGTACTTCCACCACTGTTCCCTTCAATATACTGGCACAGCTTGGCCCCTTTAATACAAATTTATGAAATACATTTAAAAACAAATAAATCAAATTTTATGTTTTGCTGTCTGAACATGCTCAGATACGCAAGGGGTTAATCTGAATAGAAGTGCCCAGGCCTGTATTCAGCGTTTTGGTTCATTTCAGTGGTTTGAGTAATTATGGGCAAACGTTAGATTAGGAGCTAGAGAATGGAGGGCCCCGGGAAATCCCTCACCCCCAGATGGAGAGTTGTAATAACAGCACCCCTCCCCAAAACCCTTTCCCAAACTGCTCTGTGTATGAGACAAATACATATTATTATTACACTACAGAAAAATGTAATAAAAAATAAATAAATTACACAGCACTGGGCCCCCCTAGAAGAGGTCCCTGGTGGGTGCATTGCACCACCAACACCACTGGTAGCTTTGCCACTGCTTAGATTGTCAGCTCTTGGGAAAAGTTATTTTATTTTCAAATCTGAACATGATTAACAATCAGCAGTAAATGTATACAGTATAAATGTGCATTTTATTAATGTCAGATCAGCTCCCCATGTGGAAGAGTTTAGTCCGTCGTGCGCCTCCGTTAATTGTATAGTTCAGTAGGACGCGCAGATGGCGCGGGTTGGCTTCCGACGGTGTCATGCTGATGTCGCCGCTGATGGCGGTGTCCTGCTCTACCTGCACCTCCTCGTCCAGATATAACAAGGTCTGTTTCCAGTGAGTCTCCTCCGTATATGGCGACGTGGCTAAAACGATGGGTTTTTCACCTGGAAATGTGACTGAAAACCAGATGGCGAATCCGTGCATGAAAGAGGAGCCGAAGCAGCTGAACTGGAAGGAGCCTTGGATCTTAGCAACATCCTCAAGCGTGGCGGTGGCGAGATCTAGCGAAGCGAATCTCACGGGCAATGACAAGACGTCTTCAGGTGTCACCGGACACACCGCCATCTCCTTGCCCATGATGCATGTCCTGGCGAACGAGCGCATGCAGCTCATGTCTACGCCAAACTGACCCTTTATGTTGTCCCAGAAGTCCAGACGGTTCTCGGTTGTGGGATCATTTACGGGGGCGATGAAGAGGTCAGCGGACGCCGGTAGCATGAGACCCCCCGGCTTCAGCCATTTGTCTCTGGCGTAAATAACGGAGCAGAGCATGGACTCGTACATGAGGGCATAGCCCATCCATTCGCTGACGATGGCGTCCACCTTTTCCGGCACCTCGGCGCTCTCCACCGAGCCGTTAATCACCACCACTTTGCCCTCCATCCCATTCAGTTTTACCACTTCAGAGGCCAGCTGAGCCACACCGCTGGCTTCCACGGCATACACCTTGCCCGCCCCAGCCTGGGCACAGAACACGCTGAGGATGCCGGTGCCAGCACCAACGTCCAGCACGGTGGTGCCACGCAGCGTGGAGTGGCTGCGCAGTATGGCCAGCTTATAGGCATTAGTGCGCACGCTGTCTGAAATCATCTCCTCATGCACAGTAACATCTGAGTAACACCGGAAGTACTCGCTGTCCTGCTCACTCCTATCGTGTCTCCTCTTCTTGGGCAGCGCCATCTTCACACAACTCGGCACAGACCGGCACCTCACACTGCAGTGTCACATGGGGGCCAGCGTCTCCTCCTATTGGCTGCCTCAGTTCACAGCTCATTGGCTGCTGACTTCCTGCTTCTAAAAAGCTCCACCCACTGGTTTACTTTCACTTTGTGCTGAACGGAATCTGTGTCTAATACAGAGAATGAGTCAAATAAATGTATCGGTGTATATACATATACTGCCCTGTGTATAAGAGACAAGTGCTGTTATTATTATTATCCTTTATTTGTAAACACCAAATATATATATATATATATAATTATAAGTTTGTGAGTATTCAATCCTGTGTCAGTGCGTTGGAAACAAGCTCTATGTACGTTTGATTTTAAGCTCAATAACAGAACCCTCCATTTTTTATAAGGTGTTCATTATGTTTTTGCCATGGACAGCGCTACAGAATATGTCGGTGCATTACAAATAAAGATAATAAAAAAATAAATTATATATATATATATATATATATATATATATATATATATATATATATATATATATACACTGTTCTGTGTGAAGCCCTGTGTACAAATATATATATATATATATATGTATATATATATATATATATACACATAAGAGACAAATACATATTATTATATATTATATATATATAATAAATATATCCCTTAGATTGTAAGTTTGCGAGTTTTCAATCTTGTGTCAGGCCTTGGAAACAAGCTCTATGTACATTTGATTTTATGCTCAAAAACAGGGCCCTCCATTCTTTACAAGGTGTTTAATTTGTTTTCTGCTATGTACTCAACCCCTGTACAGCGCTAAGGAATATGTTGGCGCGATATAAATAAAGATAATAATAATAATAATATCAATGGATGTAAATACACTGCCCTGTGTATAAGAGACAAATATATATATGCACACTCACACTGTGCTGTGTGAAATAAAGAGGGAGCCCTGTGTATGAGACAAACAAATATTATTATAATTAGTATCCTTTAATTGTCTATCTATCTATCTAGCCTGCTCTGTGTATAATAAAGAGAATGAGCCAAATACATATAGATATAAATATACTGCTCTGTAAAATAGACACACACATTGCTCTATGTATGAGACAATTAAATGTAAATATATATATATAATACATATATAATACAGAGAATGTGCCAAATGATTTTTATTATTATTATTATTATTATCCATTAGTCATAAATACCAAATAAATAAATATACATAAGTATACACTGCCCTGTATTAACAAATAAATATGTACCACTGCTCTGTGTATAAGAAACATATATATATATATATATATATATATATATATATATATATATACACTAGGAACTTGCCCGTCAAAAATGACCGGATTAAAATTGTAAGGCTGGCAATGCTGTTTGTCACACAATGTGAGGCTTTTGCTCCTCTGAGCACCTTCAGCGCTCATCGTGAGCCCTGCACTGAGCTCCTTTGGCGCTCATCGCGTTGCTGGCAATGAGTGCCTTCTGCGTTCATTGCGAGCCTCTCCCCCTTGTACTTCAACTTTCCGGCTTTGCACTGATTCCCTTCGGGGCTCAACTCCAGCCCCGCGCTGAGTGTCTTTGGCGCTCATCGCGGGGCTCACAATGAGCACCTTTGGCGTTCATTGCAAGCCTCTCCTGCTCGCATTGTTCATCGTGAGCCCCGCGATGAGTGCTTTTTGGCGTTCATCCCGTGGCTCACAATGAGCGCCTTCGGTGCTCATTGCGAGCCTTTCCTCCTGTCTATTGTACGGGTCGCTCCTTGCAGGTTTTGTTACCCTGCAAGTTTTGTGCTTGGGAATGCCATGTGTGTCTTTTAGAGATGTCGTGGACAGTTCACCCTTGGACTATTCGCGGCGATTTTGGCATGTTTGCGTTCGCAGCGGACGGCGAACACATGCGCTTTTCGGATCGCCCCCTATACTTTATCATTGAGGAAATTGTGACCCTACACCTCACAGTCAGCAGACACATTCCAGCCAATCAGCAGCATACACTCCCTTCCAGAGCCTTCCATCTGAAGGACAGGCTAATATTCTGTTTCACCAGTCATAGTTGGTGTACCATACATTGAAAAAAAACAACCCTTTTTTCCTTTAATCTAATTTCAGTTGCCTGCCTGTGTCAGGCTCACAGCTTATATTGTGCTCAGTGAAATAAAACAACACTTTTTTGACTGTAATAGATTGAATAGCAATTGCCTGCCTACAGGCGTGTGTGTGAAGCCTATTGCATCTACTCTGCCAACTTTTGCCAGTGCACAGTGATACGTCATATCTGGTGCAACCGTAGTGTACAGTGACATAAAACAACACTTTTTTGACTGTAATCGATTGAATATCAGTTGCCTGCCTACAGGCGTGTGTGTGAAGCCTATTGCATCTACTCTGACAACTTTTGCCAGTGCACAGTGATACGTCATATCCGGTGCAACCGTAGTGTACAGTGACATAAAACAACACTTTTTTGACTGCAACTGATTGAATATCAGTTGCCTGCCTACAGGCGTGTGTGCGAGGCTTACAGCGCCTACTCTGCCAACTTTTGCCAGTGCACATTGACACTCATATCTGGTGGCACCTTAGATTGCACGCGCAGTGCCCCAAATGTGAAGTAGGAGGTCCGACCAAGCATCTTTTTCCATCTCCCTGTTCCAAAAATCCATGCCATATACACGTCCCCTAATAGTGGACGTAACAGGGATTAAACCAATAGGAATAGTACTACTTAACAGTACACACCTTATAATAACGCAGACAGAGGCAACGCAGAGAGAGGAGTCTGAAGAAGAGGAGTCAGAAGAGGAAGGTGGCTTTGAGGAGGTGGAAGACCAAACACAGCAGGCGTCCCAGGGGGCTTGTTGTCACCTTTCGGGGACCCTTGGTGGCTGGGTGGAGGAAGAGACCTTCAATGACATCAGTGAGGACAAGGAACGGGACATGGCTAGCTTGGTATCCAACCTTGTGCAAATGGGGAGTTTGCGGTTGTGCAAAGGGACTGTTTGCGGTTGTTTGTGGTGCATTAAACGGGGAGATTGGTCTGTTACTGTGAAGCGGGTGAAACCGTTACACCACCTGATCGATACAACATCATACCTAATGTTTTAAAGCATGTTATTCCAAACAATTTAGGAATGTTAGGTGATTTATGCCCTTTATGGCTTAAAACCAGACTCTGCATCAACTATGTAATTTTCCGTGGGAGTTTTGCCATGGATCCCCCTCCGGCATGCCACAGTCCAGGTGTTAGTCCCCTTGAAACAACTTTCCCATCACTATTGTGGCCAGAAAGAGTCCCTGTGGGTTTTGAGATTCACCTGCCCATTGAAGTCTATGGCGGTTCGCCCATTCGCGAAGATTTGATGGAAGTTCGCGTCCGCTGTTCGCGAACCGAAGATTTGATGTTCGCGACATCACTAGTGTCTTTCCACCATCTCCTCCCTGTCATTTCCCTGTGTGTTTCACCTCTGTGTACCTGCTGAATGTTTGAGAGTTACGCGCAAGGTTTCACAAATGTGTGACCAACACTGCAAACGTTGCAGACAGCGTTCTTGGTCCACAACTATATATGTGACTAGCGACTTGCCCGTCAAAAAATGACGGCAATAGGATTGTAAGGCAGGTAATGTTGTTTGTGTGCAACATTAATTTTGTTGGTGTTCCAAGATCCTTCGGCGCTCATTGCGAGGCTCTTGGTTGTTTGTGTGCTATGAGCAGCGTTGTTTTTTATTTTTTGTATGCCAAGAAATAATTAATAAAATAAGAAATTAATATACTTTACCTATTGTGAAGTAATATATGCAGGAAGCATTGTGTTGAAGAGCTGACAATCTGTTTTGATGTTGCTGCAGCATACAATGTGTGTTTTCAGTGCTGTGGAGTTGCTGTGTAAGTGTCAGCAATGTGTGCAGTGTGTAGTGTAAATAGTGTGTGTGCGCGAGACAAATCCGTTCGGGTAGCTGTGTAGTTCTGCATTGTATAAGTTAGTGTTGTAAAATGGCGCCTAATGTGTGGTATGCGGCAGTGGCTGATTTAGCGTCCTTGTTTTCAGATGTCGTCTGACTTTTTCGGAAAATCCCTATGTGCTTGGTGGTGTTTTGCGTGTTTAGGGTCCTTTAGCCTCGTTTTCGCTTTGTTCGGCGGCCATTTTTTCTCTCGCTTATGTGATTTTCGGGTGTCTAAAGTCTGTAATTTGGACTTAAATGGAGGTGTAACTTCACTTGCAGAGGTACGTGGGTGCCCCCCCCTGATGTGGGTAAGCTTTTAATGTGTTTGTTGTGTGTATTTATTGTGTTTCTAATGTTGTTCGGGTCGCTCGGGTTGCTTCCTTGTTTTCGGATCTTGTACGTCTTTTTCGGAAAATCCGTAGGTGTTTGGTGGTGTTTTGCGTCTTTATCGTCCTGTAGCCTCGTTTTTGTTTTGTTTTTCGGCTGCATTTTTTCTCTTGCTTAGGGGATTTTCGGGATTTAAACTCTTTTATTTCGAGTGAAATTGAGGTGTAACTCCAGTTTTCGAGGTCCTGGGTGCACCCCTTGCTGTAGGTAACCTTTTTATGAATTTGTTGTGTGTATTTATTGTGTTTTTCATGTTTTCATGTGCTAGGGTTTCGGGCGGTAAGGCCGTATTTTTGCGAGGTTGTAATGGGTCATAACGCGTCTGGTATTTGTTTGTCGTAAGTCCGTAAATATTGCGAGGTCTGCAGTTGCTGGCAAGGAGCGCCTTTGGCGCTCGTTGCCAGCAACTGAGGCCCTCGCTTCGCGACGGCCGCGAGTTCACTATGCAAGCCCGCAGCGTTAGCAACAACCCGCCTGCTCACAACTATATATGTGATATAATACAGAGAATGTGCCAAATTATTATTATTACTAGAGTATTTACCCATCATAAATGATGGTATAAGAGAATTTAATTGAGAAGTTAGCTGCAAAATAGAAATTTTAATTTATAGAACATTAATTAGAATGCGAGAATACATCTTTATTTTCTTTTATATCTTTTCTTATCTTTTCTTCTTTTTTTCTGTTCTTTATTCTCCTTTCATCTCCTTCCCCTTTCCTCTCTCTTTCTTTTCCACTATCACTCTCATTTCTCTCTTCTCCCCTCTTCTCTCACCCAACTCTCTTATTTCCCTTCTTTTTTCTTTTCTGTCTTTGCTCTCCCTTCTCTCTCTTCTTCTCTCCCTTCTCCCTCTCTTTTTCCCCTTTCCCTCTTCTCACTCTCATTTCTTCTCTCCCTTCTTTGCTCATCCTCCTCTTTGTCTCCTTTCCCACTTCTCTCTTCTTCACTCTCCTTTGCTCTCTTCTCTCTCTTCTTTCTTTCCTTTTCTGTCTTTTCTCATCACCCTCTTTCTCTCCTTTCCCACGTCTCTCTTCTTTCCTCCCCTTTCCTCTGTTCGCTCCCTTCTCTCCCTCCTTTTTGTCTTTTCTCTCCATTCTCTTTATCTTCTTTTCTCTCTCCTCTTCATTCTCTTTCTCCTTTCTGACTTCGCTCTCCTTCTCTCTCTCCTTTTCTCTTGTCTCTCTCTCCTTTATATTTTTGCTTTCTTCTCTCTCCTTTTCACACAGCTGAAACGGGTAGAAAGATCTGGGCACTGACATCTGGAAGAGGGGACCAGGGTGTGAAAATGTATCCAGGAATCAGAGGGAGAGGGGAGCCAGGAATCAGAGTGAGAGGGGAGCCAGAACCCATGTGAGAGGGGTGCAAGGGATCAGACTGTGTGTGTGTGTGTGTGTGGGGGGGGGGGGGGGCAGGAATCGGTGAGAAGGGAGACAGAAATCAGAGTGAGAGGGGAGCCAGGAATCAGTGTGAGAGGGGAGCCAGGAATCAGTGTGAGAGGGGAGCCAGGAATCAGACTGTGGTAGAGGAACCAGGAATCAGTGTGAGAAGGGAGCCAGGAATCAGAGTGAGAGGGGAGACAGGAATCAGACTGTGGGAGGGGAGCCAGGAATCGGTGTGTGAAGGGAGACGGGAATCAGAATGAGAGGGGAGCCAGGAATCTGTGTGAGAGTGAAGTCAGGAATCAGCCTGTGGGAGGGGAGCCAGGAATCAGTGTGAGATAGGAGCCAGGAATCAGAGTGAGAGGGAAGCCAGGAATCAGTGTGAGAGTGGAGCCAGGAATCAGAATGTGGAAGGGGAGCCAGGAATCAGTGTGAGAGGGGAGTCAGGAATCAGACTGCAGTAGGGGAGCCAGGAATCAGACTGTGGGAGGGGAGCCAGGAATCAGACTGTGAGGGGGGAGCCAGGAATCAGACTGTGGGAGGGGAGCCAGGAATCGGTGTGAGATAGGAGCCAAGAATCAGAGTGAGAGGGAAGCCAGGAATCAGTTTGAGAGTGGAGCCAGGAATCAGAATGTGGGAGGGGAGCCAGGAATCAGTGTGAGAGGGGAGTCAGGAATCAGACTGCGGTAGGGGAGCCAGGAATCAGACTGTGGGAGGGGAGCCAGGAATTAGACTGTGAGGGGGGAGCCAGGAATCAGAGTGAGAGGGAAGCCAGGAATCAGACTGTGGGAAGGGAGCCAGGAATCAGACTATGGGAGTGAAGCCAGCAATCAGTGTGAGATGAGAGCCAGGAATCAGACTGTGGGAGGGGAGCCAGGAATCAGTGTGAGATGAGAGCCAGGAATCAGACTGTGGGAGGGGAGCCAGGAATCAGACTATGGGAGTGAAGCCAGCAATCAGTGTGAGATGAGAGCCAGGAATCAGACTGTGGGAGGGGAGCCAGGAATCAGTGTGAGATGAGAGCCAGGAATCAGACTGTGGGAGGGGAGCCAGGAATCAGTGTGATAGGGGAGTCGGGAATCAGTGTGAGAGGGGAGCCAGGAATCAGAATGTAGGAGGGGAGCCAGGAATCAGACTGTGGGAGGGGAGCCAGGAATCAGTGTGAGAGGGGAGCGAAGAATCAGACTGTGGGAGGGGAGCCATGGACCAGAGTGTGAGAGGGGAGTCAGTGACCAGGGTGTGAGAGTGGAGCCAGGAATAATTTTGAGATTTGAGCCAGGGACCAGGATGTGAGAGTGGAGCAAAGGACTGGGGTGTGAGGGTGGAGCCTGAAAGCAATGTGAGAGGGGAGCCAGGCACCCAGGTGTGAGAGGGGAGCCAGGAATCAGTGTGAGATAGGAGCCAGGAATCAGAGTGAGAGGGAAGCCAGGAATCAGTGTGAGAGTGGAGCCAGGAATCAGAATGTGGAAGGGGAGCCAGGAATCAGTGTGAGAGGGGAGTCAGGAATCAGACTGCAGTAGGGGAGCCAGGAATCAGACTGTGGGAGGGGAGCCAGGAATCAGACTGTGAGGGGGGAGCCAGGAATCAGACTGTGGGAGGGGAGCCAGGAATCGGTGTGAGATAGGAGCCAAGAATCAGAGTGAGAGGGAAGCCAGGAATCAGTGTGAGAGTGGAGCCAGGAATCAGAATGTGGGAGGGGAGCCAGGAATCAGTGTGAGAGGGGAGTCAGGAATCAGACTGCGGTAGGGGAGCCAGGAATCAGACTGTGGGAGGGGAGCCAGGAATTAGACTGTGAGGGGGGAGCCAGGAATCAGAGTGAGAGGGAAGCCAGGAATCAGACTGTGGGAAGGGAGCCAGGAATCAGACTATGGGAGTGAAGCCAGCAATCAGTGTGAGATGAGAGCCAGGAATCAGACTGTGGGAGGGGAGCCAGGAATCAGTGTGAGATGAGAGCCAGGAATCAGACTGTGGGAGGGGAGCCAGGAATCAGACTATGGGAGTGAAGCCAGCAATCAGTGTGAGATGAGAGCCAGGAATCAGACTGTGGGAGGGGAGCCAGGAATCAGTGTGAGATGAGAGCCAGGAATCAGACTGTGGGAGGGGAGCCAGGAATCAGTGTGATAGGGGAGTCGGGAATCAGTGTGAGAGGGGAGCCAGGAACAGAATGTAGGAGGGGAGCCAGGAATCAGACTGTGGGAGGGGAGCCAGGAATCAGTGTGAGAGGGGAGCGAAGAATCAGACTGTGGGAGGGGAGCCATGGACCAGAGTGTGAGAGGGGAGTCAGTGACCAGGGTGTGAGAGTGGAGCCAGGAATAATTTTGAGATTTGAGCCAGGGACCAGGATGTGAGAGTGGAGCAAAGGACTGGGGTGTGAGGGTGGAGCCTGAAAGCAATGTGAGAGGGGAGCCAGGCACCCAGGTGTGAGAGTGGAGCCAGGAATCAATGTGAGAGGGAAGCCAGGGACGAGGGTGTGAGAGTGGAGCCAGGGATCAATGTGAGAGGGGAGCCAGGGAGGAGGGTGTGAGAGTGGAGCCAGGAATCAATGGGAGAGGGGAGCCAGGGACAAGGGTGTGAGGGTGGAGCCAGGAATTAATGTGAGTGGGAAGCCAGGGACTTGGTTGTAAAATTATTATTATTATATCTTATGTGTAAATACCAAATATATATATATATATATATATATATATATATATATATACACACACAAACTGCTCTGTGTATGAGACAAATTAATATATATAATTATACACTGCCCTGTGTATGATATATATATGTATGTATAAATAAATAAATAAATATAAACTGCTCTGTGTATAATACACACCGTTTTTCTCTTATTAAATTGAATTAATAACAGTTCTTTATCACAGACCCCCCACGGCCCCCCATGCCCTCCCCCCTTCTCTAGAACTGAATACACAATTCTGGAGTTTTCGTCCTTTCTGACCCGCTGTGTAAATCCATAGAGCTGCATTAAACCCGCAGGGTGTGGGGGGAGCGCTGGAGACCCCATTGTCCCTGGCTGGGGGGCTATTCTCCTCTCTCCTACTTCAAGCCTTTTAGTTGGAGTCAGATACGAGCAGCGGCCGCGAGACCCACTGAGAACCTTTTACGAGACTCCTCGCTGGGCCATGCTATAAAATAAAAAGACTGTTTTCCTTTTGGTTTTAACATTTCCTTATTAAAAGCCTGGTAATAAGCGCAGGAATCTGCACAATGCGCTGACCTTTCAGGTTGCTAAGCGTCTGGCGCCGTTATCTCGCTAATAATAATTTACTGAGTATAATTTTCCGATAGGACAAAAACACAATTTTAATTTGAGGTTTCTTTTCTGAAGCATCTTATTGTGTGTGCGGCAGCGGAGGTGCGTCACTGATAAACCCGGGCGAGATATCGGGGTCTGACATTTACAAAGAAGCTTAGAAGATAATGGCTCAGGTGATCATGGTTATTCAATTAGTAATGAATTAAATGTTAGTTGTGCCCTAACCAGACTAGCTACTCGTATTAAGTACAAATGAACTAATAATAAAATTCCTGATCAATCACATATAATAGTTGTGGTAATTGCGAGTTGTCGTCATGCAATGTTAAAAAATACGGGCTTGCGCATGCGCAGTGAGCGCGTATGACAACCTCACACACAGCACAGGGGGAGAGGCAGGGAGCCTGTAAGTGAGGTTCAAATCTAATTTGTTCTTCAGTTGGCGTTTTTTGGAGGCCTGAAAACGGCTAAGAGAGAGAAAAATGTCTGCCGTAAAGACGTAACTTTTTTTCAAGGCCGCCAATCGGAAAAAACATTTCAGGCTTGGGAAAACTGAACAATTTCTCCAGCCCGCAAATGGATTCAGACCCTTACAGCACAGAGCAGGGAGAGGGAGGAGAAAGACACAGGGGAGGGAGAGGGGGGAGAGGGTGGAAAGCGACACAGGGGAGGGAGTGGGGGGGGGGGACACAAAGGTGAGAGGGGGGGGGAAAGAGACACGGAGGAGGGAGATAAGGGAAAAAAACTCACAGTGCAGGGGGCAAATAGACAGCTGGAGGGAGAGGGGGGAAAAGACACAGGGGAGGGAGAGGGGGGAAAGAGACACAGGGGTGAGAAAGTGAGGAAAGGCTCGCAATAAGCGCCAAAGGTGGTCATTGCGGACCTCGCGATGAGTGCCAAAGTGGCTCATTGCGAGGCCCGAAATTTGCGGGTTGGATGACGCCTGCAATGAGTAGCGTAGCCGCTCATTAAAGGCTCGCGATGAGTGCCGAAGGTGCTCATTGCAAAGCATACAAGTGGCGGGTTGGCCGAGGCCTGCAATGAGTGGCGAAGCCGCTCTTCTGCGCTCGTTGCGAGGCCCATAAAGTAGACGGGGGAGAGTCTCGCAATCGTGTGGCAAACAGCATTGCCAGGCTTAAAATGTTATTGCTGTCATGTTTAACGGGCAAGTCGCTAGTAATTTATAATGATGTTATTCAAATATTAGAGTATCAGTCTCCAGTTGAGCTGATTGCCTCTGTCCTGATAAGCTTATCAAGTGGGAAACAAGTCTAAAGGGTTTTAAGAACAATCTGATTAGATAGGAGGACAAACAATGATTTATATAATGCCCCCGAAACCTTGTGCAACTGTTCCTCAGGGACAAAGAAGGGCAAAAAGAACCCAAAACTATGGACATCTCACTTACAGTGTGGTGATCCCTGAGAACATCTGAAGGAAACCAGAGAGTCCTCGGACAAAGAAGCTGGAGGGCCCCTGGTACAAAAGGAGGATTCAGCGAGGGGAACGTTATGATGAGATATAGAGGGGTTATATTGAGTAATTGGAGGAGGGATAGGAAGGAGGGAGAAGGGGAGGAGAGTGGAAATAGAGGAGAGGTAGGGGGAGAGAGAGGGAGATAGGTGGAGGGGAGAGAGGGGGAGAGAGAGGGAGAGTGGAAAGAGAAAGGAGAGAGAGGGAAAGAGAGAGGTAAAAGCATGGGTGTAGGAACTGGAGGATGGACAAATCCCTCCCCCCAGATTGTTTTATGTTTGTATGTATGTACTGTATATATAAGCTATTTTACGGCCCAAATTATTCTGGCTCCTACACCCCTGGGTGAGAGAGATGTCACAGAGGGGAAATAGGAAGAAGTATTAGACAGAGAATAGAGAGAAAGAGGGAAAAGAGAGGAGAAATGTGACAGAGGGGGAAGAAATAGGAGAGAAATGAGGGTGGAAGAGGGAAGAAAGAGGTGAAAATGAGAGCGGGAAGAAAAGAAGGATGAGAGTGAGGTGATAGAAATGAGAAAAAAGAAATAGAAGAGGGGGAGTATATGAGGAAGAGAAGAGGAGAAAGACATGAGTGGTGTAACAGAGTTGTTAAAAATAGGTGACAGCGGGCAAAACAGAGAGAGCGGAGAACTGTCTGATAGAGAGAGGAGGCAGAGAGAAGTGGGAGACACTGGTGACATATGGGGAGAGAGGAGTAGGAGAGTGACATGACAGAGAGAGGAGAGAGGGATGCAGGGAGTGAATAAGATGTGACAAATAGAGGGGGAGAGGTGACAGAGAGAGTGGGACAGTCAAGTATGAAACACAAAAGCAGATGAGTGGGAGAGAAGAGATAAAGAGATGGAGAGAGAGATAAAAAGGGAGCGAGAGATGTGGAAAGATGGAGAGATATAGAGAGAGAGATGTAGAGAGAGAGAGAGAGAGAGATGCAGAGGGACATGGAGAGAGAGAGAAGACAGGCAAGGGCACCAAACTACAGCACCCAATCTCACTCTCCGGAATTTGATAATGGTTTTAGAAAGTAAAGAAAATAAACACAACCACTACATCTTAAAGGACATCCTGTCTGCTACTTTCTCAGAGGGTGTCCTTGTAAACTAAAGAGGATTTCATTATTTCTATTGAGAGCACTTGCAGTTTTAGATGCCACATTGCCATCGTACAAATAGAACGCAAGCAGGGTTGGGCCTGGTCAGACATTTGTATGGGAGACCACCTAGGAATACCAGGAGCTGTATGCTGTGGGCCACTGCAGAAGGAACTGGCAACCCACTCCAGTATCTCTGCCATTAATACTAAGGGGATCAGCATGGTGTGTTGGGGTCCATGAGGTCACGGAGAGTATATATATATATACAGTGGATATAAAAAGTCTTCACACCCCTGTTAAAATGTCAGGTTTCTGTGCTGTAAAAAAACTAGACAAAGATAAATCATTTCAGAACTTTTTCCACCTTTAATGTGACCTATAAACTGTACAACTCAATTGAAAAACAAACTGAAATCTTTTAGGTAGAGGGAAGAAAAAAATATAAAAATAAAATAATATGGTTGCATAAGTATGCACACCCTTAAACTAATACTTTGTTGAAGCACCTTTTGATTTTATTACAGCACTCAGTCTTTTTGGGTATGAGTCTATCAGCATGGCACATTTTGACTTGGCAAGATTTGCCCACTCTTCTTTGCAAAAACACTCCAAATCTGTCAGATTGCGAGGGCATCTCCTGTGCACAGCCCTCTTCAGATCACCCCACAGATTTTCAATCGGATTCAGGTCTGGGCTCTGGCTGGGCCATTCCAAAACGTTAATCTTCTTCTGGTGAAGCCATTCCTTAGTTGATTTGGATGTATGCTTTTTGTCATGCTGAAAGATTAAGTTCCTCTTCATGTTCAGCTTTCTAGCAGAAGCCTGAAGGTTTTGTGCCAATATTGACTGGTATTTGGAACTGTTCATAATTCCCTCTATCTTAACTAAGGCCCCAGTTCCAGCTGAAGAAAAACTGCCCCAAAGCATGATGCTGCCACCACCATGCTTCACTGTGGGTATGGTGTTCTTTTGGTGATGTGCAGTGTTGTTTTTGCGCCAAACATATCTTTTGGAATTATGGCCAAAAAGTTCAACCTTTGTTTCATCAGACCATAACACCTTTTCCCACCTGTTTTTGGGAGACTTCAGATGTGTTTTTGCAAAATGTAGCCTGGCTTGGATGCTTTTCTTCGTAAGAAAAGACTTTCGTCTTGCCACTCTACCCCATAGCCCAGACATATGAAGAATATGGGAGATTGTTGTCACATGTACCACACAGGCAGTACTTGCCAGATATTCCTGCAGCTACTTTAATGTTGCTGTAGGACTCTTGGTAGCCTCCCAGACCAGTTTTCTTCTTGTCTTTTCATCAATTTTGGTGAGAGCTACAGTTCTTGGTAATGTCACTGTTGTGCCATATTTTCTCCACTTGATAATGCTTGTCTCCACTGTGTTCCATGGTATATCTAATGCCTTGGAAATTCTTTTGTACCCTTCTCCTGACTGATACCTTTTAACAATGAGATCCCTCTGATACTTTGGAAGCTCTCTGTGGACCATGGCTTTTGCTGTGGGATGCGACTAAGAAAATTTCAGGAAAGACCAACTAGAGCAGCTGAACTTTATTTGGGGTTAACCAGAGGCACTTTAAATGATGGCAGTTGTATGCTGACTCCTATTTTACACAATTTGGAATGTGATTGCTTAATTCTGGATACAGCTACATCCCCAGTTATAAGAGGGTGTTCAGACTTATGCAACCACATTATTATTATTTTTTCTTCTTCCCTCCACTTAAAAGATTTCAGTTTGTTTTTCAATTGAGTTGTACAGTTTATAGGTCACATTAAAGGTGGAAAAAGTTCTGAAATAATTTATCTTTGTCTCATTTTTTTACAGCAAGGAAACCTGACATTTTAACAGGGGTGTGAAGACTTTTTTATATCCACTGTATATATATTACATCCACAACATGCAGCCTGTTTGGAGTGTACTCCTTTAAATGCAGGACTGCAGTGGCCTGTGTATTCAGTCAGGTTAGAGGGCACTCACACTCAAAGTGCAGTTTCACTGACAGGAGAAACATCATCATGAACTGGTTGATAGACCTCAGTAAAAGGACAGTCTATTAGACAGCAGTGTAATGTGAGGTCACTAATGAACCTGTCTCCTCCTACCCAATAATGAGACCTCACTCTCTGAGACCCTCACATTAACCCTCACTGCGAGGCTTGTCCATTATGTGATGCCCATTAACTCTGTTTTACGCCCTCTGAACTCTCTGATGGCTCAGACTGTCTAGAGGAAGAGAGTTGTGTTCACATGAGAGCGCTTCATTAGGGAGACACAAGTAATGCGAAAACAAGTGAACGCCACAGATTTTACTCAGCTCTCCATTAAAATGAGGCCGTTGTGGGGCCGGTGACAATGACAAACAACATGTTATAAAGTGACGGCTTGTAGATGAGAAAAACAGTTGATTGCTATTAACCTGCTCTTATCGGTGACACTCCATGGGATGTGAGGGGCTCTGCCCAGGCTGCTCCCCACTTAAAGGGATTAGATCCAGTGGACGGAGCTATTTTAGTCACCTCCTTTGAATTGTCTCTAATTTCTTAATATCATTTTGGAAAACTGGACACAGTGTCTGGGTGAGGTTTAAATAGAATCTAGACTAGAGATAAAGTGCTGTCTTGCATGTGGGTGTCCACCAAATGCCCACCCCGATGTACTCAACATTTATTATTATTATCATTTATTTGTAACGCGCCAACATATTCCGTAGCGCTATACATAAGTTAATTTCCAGGCAAAGACATATTCAATATTAACACATTGCAAAGTATGGAGGGCCATGTCTTTGAGCTTAGAATCTGGTGTCCATAGCGCTTTCCCCAAAGATTGAAAACTCGCAAACTTGCAATCTTCTATTGTTATTTTTCATCCCTCTCATCCTCTTTCTCCTACCTCTGTCCTCCATTGAAACCTGACCAAGGGCATCTGATTAGTTTATACTGCCCATATGTATATAAATGCCCCCCTTCACCCCCCATTCACTAGATACTCTCTCTGATTACTGAGACCTCCCACAGTCAGTGATATTTATTAGCAGCTCCTATACAGACCAGATATAGTAGTTTCCAATTTCCCAAATGTGTCATAAAGCTGCCTTCCACGGTCACATATCTGCACTCTTGTTTTAGTTTCTCTATTTCCCCTGGGATGTCTCTTATTCCTAACTGCCCAGTGAGGTACCCGGCTAGTGCTGAGACCCTGGGGGCTACTTGAGAAATGGTTCCATTAATTGGTTTGATGGTGATGACTTCAGAGAGACTTGTCACTAAATGATAGACGACCTCAACTGAAGTCACCACTTTGTCTTAAACACTTTCTCCTTTTTTGAACAATAAACGAAGTGTTAAGTGAGCTCATTGTTATCTTGCTCATTTATAATTAAAGGGCCACAGTGTCATATTTATAGTTTGCTCTTCTGAAGAACTTGGCTTTCTAATGTGCAAAATGTTGTTTCAAATAAATAAATACATCCTGTAATTTGCTTTAATGATAACACATATTTTGTATTTGTTCCTAAAACGATTAGAAGCCTGGAAAGAGTCGGAAAAATAGTGGGGGTTAGATAAGATCTCTATTCATGTCGGTTTAAAGAGTTGTTGCTTAGCTGTTCAACTGTGTTCAACTCGCTGTGACCCTATAGACAGCAGCATGACAGGTACATCTGTCAGTAACTGCCCCTCTGAGGTACATCAAGTTCATGTTCATTACTTCAGTGACATCATCTATCCACCTCTGCCTCCCCTTTCTTTGTGTGTCTTCAATATTTCCAAGCAACAGAGTCTTCTCCTAGGAAATCCTGTCTTATCATGATATGGCCAAAATGTTTGAGCTTCGGCCTCATGATTATACCTTCCAGTGAACAGTTTGTCTGATCTTCCTGAAGTATTGATTTATTAGATCTTCTTGCAGTCCTAGGGACTTTAAGTGGTTTTCACCAACACCACAATCGGGTTGGAGTGGAGCTGATAAGGAGGCAACTAGAGGAACTGATTTATGGGCTCGCATTTGGAAGGTAAATATGCAAGTCTGACCTGTTGGTGGCTGTCGTATAATAATAATAATAACAATAATAATAATAATACAAAGTAATAATAATGAGGAGGAGGCCAATTGGCCAGAGAGGTAGATCTAGGGCGGAGGGTCCCATTCTGTGGTCTGCAGACCGCCTGTGACCCATAAGCTCCATTCCGGGGGTCCACAATGCAGCTGGGAATATATTTTCAGTGCAATATTTAAGTGGTCCATAGTAAGAGAAGTCTGGGAACCACTTCTAGGGGTAACCTTCTGGGTCTGATTAGGGCAGTGTGGAGATACTGAAGGTGCACAGTGCCCATGATAGTGGAGGGGCACAATTTAACTGGTGTAAAGTAGGTCTCTTAATTTATTAAGGTAATTATTCTTATAGAAAGCTGATTTGACCACCTACATATATTTTTTGCCTTCTTTATTGACCCCACCAGGCACTTGACTTTTATAGAAAAATTGCAAGGGGGCAAATTATTTTGCATCAGGGCCCTCCATTTACTAACTCCGTAACTGGATCAGGGGTCTGCAGTCTGGACTTCTTGATAGGGCTGGTAGATGTGACTGGAAGGGTCCTACAGGATTATCCTGGGTGCGGTGGTTATCTATTTACTATAATTAGCCATAAAACTAAGAAGAGACTGATCCAAAAATTCCAACTTTTTACAACAAAGGAAAAAAACAGCCGGTTGCTTTTTCCCCCGCAAATATATTGTCCGACTTTAAGATTTATCAAAGCTCAGGAATAAGAGACAAGACATTATGTGAACAAATGAACACTTTGAACAGCTGAGCTGCTCCTGATGCTGCTACAAACTGCAGAACAGCTCAGCTTAATGGCGTAGTAAATTTGGTGAACTTTTTCTTTCAAGTACATTATGCACAGAGGCTCTAATAGAAATGTCTTGTGGGTTATTGGAAGGATGGAGATCTATTAGACTCTGCTATCTCCTAAATTTATTGTGAGCGTTTAACCCCGCTCTCCTCGCTGGCACCTCTAAATTACATCTAAACCAGTATTCCCAGCCCTGGGAGGGGAGCCGCCATCAAAGCCTAATTTTATTGCTTAGCTGAGTGAGCAATAAATCAGCTGCCGGGGAACCTGGATTAGTGTGGTGCAAAATACAGAGGGAGAATAATGTGAGGGCCTGGGAATTGGAGCTACCCTAACAAAACTCAATACCCCCCCGCCCCCCCAAAAAAGACCCACTTATACCAGCTGCAGAGATCCTTGATTAGCAAGGTGCAAAGTACAGAGAGAAATTAATGTGAAGGCCTAGGGTTTCAAGCTAACCTGGCTCTATAGCAAGGTTCAGTACTCCCTCCCGAAAAATAATACCCCCCTTATATCAACTGCTGGGGAACCCCATTAGTATGGTGCAAAATACAGAGGGGGAATAATGTGAGGGCCTGGGAATGGGACCTACCCTAACAAAAGTCAATACCCCCCCCCCAAATAAATACCCCCTTACACCAGCTGCAGAGGTCCTGGATTAGATTGGTGCAAAATACAGAGGGAGAATAATGTGAGGGCCTGAGAACTGGAGCTACCCTAACAAAACTCAATACAGCCCTCCCCCCCAAAAAAGACCCACTTATACCAGCTTCAGAGATCCTTGATTAGCAAGGTGCAAAGTACAGAGAGAAATTAATGTGAAGGCCTAGAGATTCAAGCTAACCTGGCTCTATAGCAAGGTTCAGTACTCCCTCCCGAAAAATAATACCCCCCTTATATCAACTGCTGGGGAACCCCATTAGTATGGTGCAAAATACAGAGGGGGAATAATGTGAGGGCCTGGGAATTGGAGCTACCCTGGCCATATAACAAGGTTCAATACCCCTTCCCAAAATAAATACCCTCCTTATATCAACTGCTAGGGAACCTGGATTAGTGGGGTGCAAAATACAGAGGGGGGATAATGTGAGGGTCTGAGAACTAAAACTACCCTAACTAGACTCAGTTTAGCTCTAATGCCCCCGCCCCCCCAAAAATACCCCCTTATTTCAGCTTGGTGCTGGAGAGCCCAGGATGGGTACCAGTGGGTGGGTACTCTCTGTATATTAAATTGAATATGCCTAATATATCCTCATTATTTTATTACACACTTAAGGGTATTTATTTTATCAACTAACTAAAATATGTTTAAAAGAGAATTTTAGAATATTAAATGTTATTATATTGTGTTTTCTTTCCACAATGTTATTTTGAAGAACTAAACTTCTGAATGCCTAAATGGTTTTTGAAATGAAAAAAAAAAAATCAGCCTTGGAGTGTGGGACAGACCCTCTTTCCAATGAAATTCCTCTATCCCACTCAGTCTCCCCAATATTTAACAGCAGACACCTTTATTCCAACCCTGAACATGTTCACCTTTCTTTAGTTCCTCCTGCAGGTTTCTGTGGAAGTCTTGCCATAGAGTGTCAGTTCTTCAGAATATCACATATAATAGTTGTCAAACTGCGAGACGTCGTTATTTTATTGAATAAATCATTAATTATTACTTAACTACATATACATAGTTATAAATCTCTCTCAGAGGATCAAAAGTACACGACAGGAGAGGCTCGCAATGAGCACTTCACTGGCAAGTGGGTGTATATTCATTATCTTCAGAAATAGATTCAGTGGTGGAGCAAAGCACCGGGGCCCACAACAGGGTAAAGAGGGTCTCTTAGGGCCTCTTTCTATTAATGGCCGTAGGAGATGCGTGGCCGCAAGGGATGGCCGCAAGCTACTTCCCTATTCTATTCCCTTACGGCCGAGGGCTCCGAGTGGCTTGTGGCTGGCGCCCTGCTTTCCCTTGCGGTCACCCCTGCTGCAGGGAAAGCCTTTGATCCCACATGGCTGCAGCAGATTCGGCCGCATGGAAGAACAAGACCCTATTCAAATGCTCTGGCCAGCCCTCCGTCAAGCCTGTAAAACGGCCCAAAGGGGGCAGGTAACTTCCACCCTGGAGCCGTTTCAAGGGCTGTGAAGACCTTGCGGCTGCTTCAATTAAGCCCCCAGCTGCCTGCAGGGGACCCGATCGTGACCCCTGCAGTGTCCCCACAGTGTCCCCTATCGGGACCCCTGCAGGACGCACATATTGCAGGGGTCCCCATTGGGACCCCTGCAATGTGCACATATTATCCCTTGCTGCAGGGCCCGATCGGGACCCCTGCAGGCTCCCCACATTAACCCCTTGCTGCAGGGGTCCCAATAGAGATCCCTGCAGGCTCCCTGCATTAACCCCTTCCCTTGCTGCAGAGGGTCCCGATCATCACCGATCGCGACCTCCGCAGCATCTACGGGATTTCAAATTTCCCGCCGTTGGCTTGATTTCAAAATTCAAGCCCGAGGAATTGCAAGGTTTGAATTTCCCTCCGCGAACCCTTTAAGGACACACTAATGGTTACCCCAAGCCAAGGGGGTACTATAAGTCCCCCTCTGGCTCCTAAAATTAACACCATCACTCATGGGGTCAATATAGAGCCCCATGAGACTAAAATTAACGCCCTCAGTCCGATAGGGGTATACATAAACTCCTAAAGGACACTAATAACACCTAGGTTAACCCTTCAAGTGCCATGAGGGTTAACCCTAACTGGGCCTATTTAACACCTTCTATCCCTATTTAACCCCATCACTTATGGGGGTCTATACAGACCCCCATAAGCCTCCATCTAACCCCATCACTTATGGGGGTCTATACAGACCCCTATAAGCTCATTCTAACCCAACACTTATGGGGGTCCATAAGACCCCCATAAGCCTCCATCTAACCCCATCACTGATGGGGGTCCAAACAGACCCCAGTAAGCTTCTATTTAACCCAATCAGTCCCATAAGGGTCTATGAAGACCCTCATAGGACAATGAGAACCCTATAAATAAACCCATAAGTGCCATAAGGGTCCTCCAGGACCCTCATGACACTAAGTACAAACACTACACCATCCCCCCAATAAACTACTAAATCTAAACTAACCCCCCTCTACCCTAACCTATTAAACCCCACCTACCTAACACTACCTACTAGTGATGTCGCAAACATCACATTTTGGGTTCGCGATCAGCGAATGCGAACAGCGAATGCAAACTTCATCAAATGTTTGCGAACGGGAGAACATCGGCGAACCGCCATAGACTTCAATGGGCAGGCGAATTTCAAAACCCACAGGGACTCTTTCTGGCCACAATAGTGATGGGAAAGTTGTTTCAAGGGGACTAACACCTGGACTGTGGCATGCCGGAGAGGGATCCATGGCAAAACTCCCACGGAAAATTACATAGTTGATGCAGAATCTGGTTTTAAGCCATAAAGGGCATAAATCACCTAACATTCCTAAATTGTTTGGAATAACATGCTTTAAAACATCAGGTATGATGTTGTATCGATCAGGTAGTGTAAGTGTTACACCCGCTTCACAGTAGGAACGTGTATATGGCATGGATTTTTGGAAGCGGGAGATAGAAAAAGATGCTTGGTCGGTCCTCCCACTTAAAATTTGGGGCACTGCGCGTGCAATCTAAGGTGCCACCAGATATGAGTGTCACTGTGCACTGGCAAAAGTTGGCTGAGTAGGCGCTGTAGGCCTCACACACACGCCTGTAGGCAGGCAACTGATATTCGATCGATTACAGTCAAAAAAGTGTTGTTTTATGTCACTGTACACTACGGTTGCACCAGATATGACGTATCACTGTGCACTGGCAAAAGTTGTCAGAGTAGATGCATTAGGCTTCACACACACGCCTGTAGGCAGGCAACTGATATTCAATTGATTACAGTCAAAAAAGTGTTGTTTTATGTCACTGTACACTACGGTTGCACCAGATATGACGTATCACTGTGCACTGGCAAAAGTTGGCAGAGTAGATGCAATAGGCTTCACACACACGCCTGTAGGCAGGCAACTGATATTCAATCTATTACAGTCAAAAAAGTGTTGTTTATTTCACTGAGCACAATATAAGCTGTTAGGTGTTAGCCTGTTGCACACACACGCTGGCAGGCAGGCAGGCATATGCAATTAGATTACACAGAAAAAAATTATAAAATAAAATAAATGATGTTCTAGCCCAAAAAAGGTATTTTGGGGTTGCTGCCCTTCTGATGGAAGGCTCTGGAAGGGAGTGTATGCTGCTGATTGGCTGGAATGTGTCTGCTGACTGTGAGGTGCAGGGTCAAAGTTTCCGCAATGATAAAGAATAGGGGGCGAACCCAAAAACGCATATGTTCGCCGTTCGCTGCGAGCTCGAACATGCAAAAATCGCTGCGAATAGTCCGCCGGCGAACTGTTCGGGACATCACTACTACCTACCTATCCCCTATTAAACCATCTACCCCACTAATTACAAAAAATAAAAAACCTATGTACCCAAAAATAAAAAAAACTATCATTAAAAATAAAAAAGTACATTACAACCCCTACTACAAAAAATAAAAAAGTACATTACACCCCCCCACTACAAAAAAAAATAAAAAAGGACATTACAAACTCCACCCCAATACAAAAAAAAACATTACAAACCCCCCACTACAAAAAAAAAGACACACATGCAAAAAAAGGCATACACAAATATACATAACATTACAGTAAAAAATACATTATTAATATACCCCTTACTACAATCCATTACTCCCTATCTATACATGACCCCCTATCTATAACACATAACCCCTATCATACATTACCCCCTATCTAGACAACATTACCCCCTATCTAGACAACATAACCCCCTATCTAACATTACCCCCTATCTATACATAAACCCCTATCTTTGCATTACCCCCTATCTATACATAACCCCCTATCTAGAATACATTAAACCCTAAATCTAAGCTAAAATAGAATAATTTAGACCACTTACCTTCGCAGATGTCCCCTCAGGAAAAAAGGAAACCCCTAGGAAATAAAGAAACATCTAATTAGTTAAACATTACAAATACAGTATTAAACTCACCTTTCCAGCATGTCCCCGTCCATCTTCTTCTGTTCCTCGGATCGCCCCCTGGAAAAAAGATACATAACATTAGTCACACATATAAACAAATACACACAGCATGATGAGCATTACACATAAAATACATTAAACATATATGTCCGCGACGTCCCCGGCCTTGTCATCTTCTGGCCCGTCTGGGCACTTCAAAAACCTGCGCTCTAAAAAAAATAAAATAAAAAATAACAGATCTCCGCAGTGGTGGAGCTTCCCGATGCTAATGAGGCTTCTAGGCCTTCTTCCGGTAAAAAACCCCGTAATGGCGCCTTCTGATTGACTGAAATGGCTGTCAATGAAATTTCAGCCAATCAGAAGGCGCCAAGGTGTGAGCCAATCAGAATGGGATATACCCCTATATGCCATTCAGATTGGCTTATGGACCTGTCAATCTTTTTTAAACCAATCAGAAGGCACTATCAACAGCCAATCAGAAGGTGCTATTCCCTTCATCCAAACAGAATGAGATACACCCTATGGGGGTGTATCCCATTGTGATTGTCTCCAAGCATCTTCACCTTCTGGTTGGCTGTTGTCACTGTCAATCAGATAGTAGCCAATCAGAAGGCACATATGCCTTCAGCCAATCACCCCATGGGGTTGTATCCCATTCTGATTGGCTGAAGGCAATATTGCCTTCTGATTGGTTCAAAAATGATTGAAAGCTCCATAAGCTAAGAAGGATGAAATATAGGGGTGTATCCCATTCTGATTGGCTCACACCTTGGCACCTTCTGATTGGCTGAAATTTGATTGACAGCCATTTCAGCCAATCAGAAGGCAACATTCTGGGTTTTTTTACCGGAAGAAGGCCTAGAAGCCTCATTAATGCAAAGGATTTTTAAGGTTTTTGAAGGGCCCAGCCAGGGCAGAAGATAACAAGGCCGGGGAGATCGCGGACAGGTAAGTTTAATGTATTTTATGTGTAATGCTCATCATGTTGTATGTATTTGTGTATATGTGTGACTAATGTTATATAACTTTTTTTCCAGGGCCCGATCCTTGGAACAGAAGAAGATGGATGGGACATGCTGAAAAGGTGAGTTTAATACTGTATTTATAATGTGTATTTGTTTTATGTAATGTTTTGTACTAATTAGATGTTTATTTTTTTCCGAGGGGTTTCCTTTTTTCCTGAAGGGACATCTGCAAAGGTAAGTGGTCTACATGATTCTATTTTTGCTTAGATTTAGGGTTTAATGTATTCTAGATAGGGGGTAATGTATAGATAGGGGTTTATGTATAGATAGCATTAGGGGTTAATAGATATTCATTGCAGCCCCGCACAGCGCCGTAAGTGATAGGGGACGCATTGGGGGACATCAGGATGACATGTAGTACATTGGCTAGCTGGACATCGCTGCTAGCCAATACTTTAATTTATGGCCACAAGTCCGCTGGGCTTGGAGAACGGTTTACTGCTTTGGGGGTCATCCAAGCCCGTAGTCCCACTTTGCGTCCATTTTACGACCATTAGTAGAATGAGGCCCTTAATGTATTAGAGGAAAGGGCCATTTAAATAATTGATATGGCCATGTACATATATTTTTAGCTTTTGACTGACCCGTACATGTAGGTCCTTGTATAAAAAGGTTGCATGCAGGGTCCAAATTACTTTGCACCAGGGCCCTGAATTCATTAGCTCCACCACTGAATAGATTCATGCTTTGCAGACACCCGCCTACCTGGATGGACATGTCACCCAGAGGCTGCTGCCCATCCC
>CM050170.1:154628068-154638068 GCA_027410445.1 Discoglossus pictus | reverse complement strand
GATGTGAGAGAGAAAATATATATATATATATATATATATATATATATATATATAGAGAGAGAGAGAGAGAGAGAGAGTGAGATGTATGTGTGAGAGAGAGAAGGACACAGAGAGAGAGAGAGAGAGGGCAGGCAGAAATGGGTGTGAGAGAAAGGAGAGATAACTCATAACATGTATCCATTGGCCACATTTGTTACCACATTAACCCCCTCCTCTGATAGCGATGGTGTAGCCATTTTACTATTCCAGAGTTTGCTCCAGAACTAAAACAAACAAAAACATGATTCCCTTTCCCAAGAACAGCCAGTCATTGCTGTGTGTTTAGGGCTGTAATTGAGTCTTTAAGCAGAAGGTAAGTGCAGGGCACATTGTGGGCATGGTACCCTCCCACTGCCATGTGGATAATTGTTATAATTGCCACACTGAATTAAACATCACCAGACTTGCTAATCTCTCACTTCTCATATAGACACAGAGGTGAGCTGCATATGGATCACATTAACCCCATCCACTGAGCAATGAGAAACACACATAGTAGAACAAGAGACCCTGCACTGAAATAGAGACAGGCCAGATCTGCAAAGAGGAGGGTCTCTAGACAGGTGGGTCTGTCATGTGATCTGAGAGACAGTCAGGCAAGGTCCCAAGACAAGGTCCCTTGTTCCCTCCTGTACCAATGTACATGTACAAATGTGCTGACTTGTCTTATTTTCTGATGTCATAGTTTCCAAATATACTTTAATTTTAATCCCTGTGTTTGCCATACACTAGAACTATTGAATCCACTAGCACCCTACAAATAAAATATAATTATAATATATAATAAATAATGAGGACAGGGTGCGACCCTCATAACCTCTTGTGGTCAGTGTGGTTTTGTCTGGGATGAAAGATGGAGATTATCCAGGAGAGAAGGAAGCTCTGGTCTGGGTTGGGGGGGGACAAGAGAGACTTATCGGAGACAGAATAAAAGATCTGTCCTTGGAGAATAGGCTTTGTGACAGCTATCCATCATTTGGTTTTGTGTCAGGCTGTCCATCATTGGAATCATGGCAGCCATCCATCATTTGTTTTGTGGTAGGCTGTCCATGATTTGGAATTGTGGCAGCTGTCCATCATTTTGTTTTGTGGCAGATGTCCTTCATTTGGAATCGTGGCAACTGTCCATCATTTGTTTTTGTGGCAACTGTCCATAATTTGATTTAGTAGCAGATTGTCCATGATTTGGTTTCATGGCAGGCTGTCCATCATTTGGCTTTGCGGCAGGCTATCCATCATTTAGTTTTGTGGCAGCTGTCCATCATTTGGAATCATGGCAGCTGTTCATCATTTGGTTTTGTGGAGACTTTTAATTATTTCGCCTTGTGGCCAGCTGTCCATCATTTGGAATTGTGGCAGCCATCCATCATTTGGTTTTGTGGCAGCAGTCCATCATTTAGTTTTGTGGCAGGATGTCCATCATTTGGCTTCATTACAAGCAATCTATCATTTGAGACTTTTAATTATTTGACCTTGTGGCAGGCTATCCATCATTTAGTTTTGTGCCAGCAGTCCATCATTTGGAACCATGGCAGCTGTTCATCACTTGGTTTTGTGGAGACTTAATTATTTCGCCTTGTGGCAGGCTGTCCATCATTTGGAATTGTGGCAGCCATCCATCATTTGGTTTTGTGGCAGCTGTCCATCAGTTGGAATCATGGCAGCTGTCCATCATTTGGTTTTGTGGCAGGCTGTCCATAATTTGATTTTGTAGCAGACTGTCCATCATTTGGTTTTGTGGCAGCTGTCCATCATTTAGTTTTGTGGCAGGATGTCCATCATTTGGCTTCATTACAGGCAATCTATAATTTGGTTTTGCAGAGACTTTTAATCATTTGACCTTGTTGCAGGCTGTCCATCATTTGGTTTTGTGGCAGGATGTACATTTGGAATCATGGCAGCTATCCACCATTTGGAATCATGGCAGCTGTCAAGCATTTAGAATCATGGCAGCTATCCGTCATTTGGTTTTGTCAGGCTATCTACCATTTGGAATTGTGCAACTGTCCATCATTTGGTTTTGTGGCAGGCTGTCCATAATTTGAGTTTGTAGCAGACTGTCCATCATTTAATTTTGTGGCAGCTGTCCATCATTTAGTTTTATGGCAGGCTGCCCATCATTTGGAACTGTGGTAGCCATCCAACCGTTAGTTTTGTGGCAGCTGTCCATCATTTGGAATCATGGCAGCTGTTCATCATTTGGTTTCATGGCAGGCTGTCCATAATTTGATTTTGTGTCAGGCTGTCCATCATTTAGTTTTGTGGAAGGATGTCCATCATTTGGCTTCATTACAAGCAATCTATCATTTGAGACTTTTAATTAATCGACCTTGTGTCAGGCTATCCATCATTTAGTTTTGTGCCAGGCTATCCATCATTTAGTTTTGTGCCAGCTGTCCATCATTTGGAACCATGGCAGCTATCCATCATTTGGTTTTGTGGAGACTTTTAATTCTTTGGCCTTGTGGCAGGCTGTCCATCATTTTGAACCGTGGCAGCCATCCATCATTTAGTTTTTTGGCAGCTGTCCATCATTTGGAATCATGGCAGCTGTTCATCATTTGGTTTCGTGGCAGGCTGTCCATAATTTGATTTTGTAGCAGGCTGTCCATCATTTGGTTTTGTGGCAGCTGTCCATCATTTAGTTTTGTGGCAAGCTGTCCATCATTTAGTTTATGGCAGGATGTTTATCATTTGGCTTCATTAAAGGCAATCTATCATATGGATGTGCAGGGACTTTTAATTATTTGACCTTGTGGCAGGCTGTCTATCATTTGTTTTTGCGACAGGATGTACATCATTTATAATTGTGCCAGCTGTCCATCATTTGGAATTGTGGCAGCTATCCGTCATCTGTTTTTTTGGTAGGCTGTCCATGATTTGGAATCATGGCAGCTGTCCATCATTTGGTGTTGTGGCAGACTGTAGATCATTTGGAATCATGGCAGCTGTCCATCATTTGGTTTTGTGGCAGGCTGTACATAATTTGATTTTGTAGCAGACTGTCCATCATTTGGTTTTGTGGCATGCTGTCCATCATTTAGAATTCTGGCAGGTGTCCATCATTTGAAATCCTGGCAGCTGTCCATCATTTGGAATGATGGCAGCTATCCGTTATTTGGTTTTGTGCCAGGCTGTCCATCATTTGGAATCGTGGCAGCCATCCATCATTTGTTTTGTGGTAGGCTGACTATGTTTTGGAATTGTGGCAGCTCTCCATCATTTGTTTTTGTGGCAGGCTGTACATAATTTGAGTTTGTGGCAGTTTTCTACTATCATTCAATCTAAAACCAATATATCAGTTGGTTTTGTGGAGCCCTTTAATTATTTGACCTAGTGGCAGGCTGTCCATCATTTGGTTTTGTGGCAGGCTGTACATCATTTAGAATTCTGGCAGCCATCCATCATTTGTTTTGTGGTAGACTGTCCATGATTTGGAATTGTGGCAGCTGTCCATAATTTTGTTTTGTGGCAGGCGTCCATCATTTGGAATCATGGCAGCTGTCCATCATTTGGAATCATGGCAGCTATCTGTCATTTGGTTTTGTGTCAGGCTGTCCATCATTTGGAATCATGGCAGCCATCCATCATTTGTTTTGTGGTAGGCTGTCCATGGAATCGTGGCAGCTGTCCATCATTTTGTTTTGTGTCAGATGTCCTTCATTTGGAAACGTGGCAACTGTCCATCATTTGGTTTTGCGGCATGCTGTCCATAATTTGGTTTTGTAGTAGGCTGTCCATCATTTGGTTTTGTGGTAGTTGTCCATCATTTAGTTTTTGGTAGGCTGTCTATCATTTGGCTTCTTTCATTCAATCTATAACCAGTCAATCATTTGGTTTTGTGGAGACTTTAAATTATTTGACCTTGTGGCAGGCTGTACATCATTTAGAATTCTGGCAGGTGTCCATCATTTGGAATCATGGCAGCCATCTATCATTTGTTTTGTGGTAGGCTGTCCATGATTTGGAATCGTGGCAGCTGTACATCATTTTGTTTTGTGGCAGTTGTCCTTCATTTGGAATCGTGGCAACTGTCCATCATTTGGTTTTGTGGCAGGCTGTCCATAATTTGTTTTTGTAGCAGGCTGTCCATTATTTGGTTTTGTGGTAGTTGTCCATCATTTAGTTTTTTGGCAGGCTGTCTATCATTTGGCTTCTATCATTCAATCTATAACCAGTCTATCATTTGGTTTTGTGGAGACTTTTAATTATTTGACCTTGTGGCAGGCTGTCCATCATTTGGTTTTGTGGCAGCCTGTACATCATCTAGAATTGTGGCAGCTGTCCATCATTTGGAATCATGGCAGCTATCCGTCATTTGGTTTTGTTTTAGGCTGTCCATCATTTGGAATCGTGGCAGCCATCCATCATGTGTTTTGTTGTAGGCTGGCCATGTTTTAGAATCGTGGCAGCTGTCTATCATTTCGTTTTGTGGCAGGCTGTCAATAATTTAATTTTGTAGCAGTCTGTCCATCATTTGGTTTTGTGGCAGCTGTCCATCATTTAGAATCATGGCAGCTATCCATCATTTGGAATTGTGGCAACTGTCCATCATTTAGTTTTGTGGCAGGCTGTCCATAATTTGATTTTGTAGCAGGCTGTCAATCATTTTGCTTTGTGGCAGGCTGTCCATCATTTGGTTTTGTGGCAGCTGTCTGGCTGCCTTCTAATGGATAATAAATCTTTCTGTCACTGTACGTGTTTGTGAATGCCTCATGTCTGTGGGATTCCCTGAGCCTGCGCAAAATGGCGCCTCCCTGCTGCGAGGAGCTGACACTCTACAGGTGGGAGGGGGATGATCAGTGCTTCACCACAGACTCCACAGTGGGGGGGTTACCTGTGCTCTTGATGAATTCCTTCAGTAACGAAGGCACCAGTGATCAAAAGGCAGAGAGCGCCATGCTGCCTCGTTAGGACTCTGCCAATTAAATGAAGACAGTCTGTGGATAAGTGGGCTGCAGAGCTCACTGCTCTCTCTATAACTCCACTCCTTGGCTGGACTAAGGGCTTCAAGTAGATGTTAGATTTTAGGACAAAAAAGCATCTAATATCATTACCTTGTTTGCTGCGATTATGCAGACAGAAGCTCCTCTATATTCATAGTCCCTCCCCCCCACCTCAGGAAGTGGATCAGCAGAAACCAAAGTGCCAGATCCCACTACAGCATCATAGTATATAAAAGGAAATAAAACAGAGACTGTAAACATACACCAAAAATTAGAATTTTCCCATCAATATCTCTGCAGACTCCTTGTGACCCTTCCTCTGGTGCAAGGGCCCGGCCCTTCAGACGGGCCACTATTGATTCATCTATTGAGGGCTCAGGATGTCAGGACAATTAATGAGAAAACCAGTAATTACCAACCAGGAAGTTATTGATAACAGATATTAGAGAAGCACATTTTTAATAGCTTTAGAAACTTGGGACGCAGGTTAGAGGAAGGACCCAGAATGCCTGCTAATCAGTAACTGTCGGTGCAGGCAGCACTACATTGGTAGCTAGGGCCAGAACATCTAAACAGAGCTCTGCCACAGTGCTAATATAAGAAGACAATTATTCATTTGGCTCATTGGGGCCCTTATTGCTTACACTGCTCTGGCCCTTTAAATGGTCATTAAAGGACCACTGTAACTCCCCAGCACCAGTACAAAATATCATTGCAAACAACTTTTACATTCACTGTAAAAATTCATAAAAACACTAAAAAAACTAATTTTATACAGAAAAATAAACGTATAAACACAAATTAGTTATGGTTTCTTATTAAAAAGATTGAGTGGAAGTGTTAGATAGTTGAGAAAGTTGGATATTCTATTAAAAGACCATCACTCTATCCTTATATCTTTATCTCAATAAATATATGTTATAAGTATGAAGAGCCGAGGTGTATTCACAGAGTCTTAAAGGCCCTCATTATTCTTACATATGATGTTCCTGCTTATCACCCCCCACTCTACCCTATAATTAGTCAACAGAATGAACAGATATAGTTAAAATAGAAATAATTGCCCAAGATTAGTTCCAGTTCACCCTGCTTTTACTGTTTTCAGTGCATTACTAGCCCCTCTGCCAGTTATAGGGTTAAAGGCGATTCTTACAATGTCGCAATATGTCAGTGCCAATTTCCATCTCAGATCAGTCTTATCAATATGCTAATTTACATATTAGGAGTCTCAGGTTCCCACATGGGCAGCTTGGAAAAACACCCGGGAGAAAGAGGGACACAGACACTTGGCTAAAATAAGAAATGTCAAATTGTGACAATATAATAAATATCTGCTACCATGTTATGATAAATGAAAGAGACTCCAAACGCATTGATACTGCTCTGTGTAATGTTTCAAATGAATTAAATACAGAATAGTCTCCCTCCACATATATATACCACATATATATACAGTAGACTCTAAGTGATCCTGCACCCATGGGGATTGGTAGATGCCGGATAAATGTACTTTCTGGTTTCCTGAGAGTTACTATTAAAGGTGGCCTAGATTAGCTGCACATAGGATGCTCTTCTAAGTATATTTGTCAGTGAGGGCTGTTCTAGCAGCAGCAGCAGCAGCTTTCACTCCTCACTCGCACACAGGTACGTTCGGCTGGATGGTGCGGTGCTGAACCTGGGGAATGTAATCCCAACACTGCCCTGGCTCAATAACAATGTTACCTCCAGGTAACATTGCATTGTAGAGATGTACAGTGGATGCAATCTAGGTGCCTGAGCAGGAAATAAACAAGTCGGGTATTATCCCCCCAATTATATCACTAGGTTAAGATTAACTAATGTGAGGGTCTGGAGGGGGGGTGATGGGGTCTCACAGCTCTGTACTTACTGGTCCTGCTCAGTATAAGTTTGTGAGGGGGGGGGGGGGTATTACTGGATACTGGTCCCACATGTGAGATAGATAGATAGATAGATAGATACACACACACACACACATATATATATATATATATATATATATATATATATATATATATATATATATATATATATATATATATAAATATATATGTATATATATATATATATATATATATATATATATATATATATAGATGGACACATAGATAGATAGATAGATAAATGGATAGATAGATAGATAGATAGATACACACATAGATAGATAGATACATACAGATAGATAGATAGAAAGATAGATAGATAGATAGATAGATAGATAGATAGATACACACATAGATAGATAAATAGATAGATATATAGATAGATAGATAGATAGATAGATAGATAGATAGATAGATAGATAGATAGATAGATAGATAGATAGATAGATCACCTATTTGTCATGCAAAAAAACGGGTGGATGGATAGATAGTTTTTTAAATTCTGCTTCTTGATCATTTCCTTGCTCTGTAGTGCTTTATAAAGTTCTTTTTCACCCCCCCCCCCCCAAACATATATAAATATATAAATAATAAATCTATGCTCAGGCTGCTCCAGCCCTTTCATTTCTTAAGCTTCTGTGCTTAATTTCTAACCTTCTTATTATGCCTCAAGCTTTTCAGAAAGTAAAGATTAATCCTCACTGTCGGGAGCTTTGTTATTATGGAGAAAATTAAATTATTTCTCTTCCATTTGGGGTTTAGAGCCCTGGACCCTCTTGCTCATTTTCTTGGCTTTATATATATTTCTGCTTTGTTATATCTCGATTCCTGCCGGGCACATATTTCGGCTCAATAATTATATTTTAGAGATGTTTTGATGTAAAATATACAGATCTGGGGGATATTCTAAACACTGAGTCACAGAACATGTCTATGTGGCGGCAAAAAATACTGGAAGAGTGCAGCGGAGGGAATGTGAGTTATATATATGCAGCAGACGCTCCCTGGACCTGATCTTTTGTACAATTACACCTAAAATCCATCACAATCCCACATTTAAAGAATACTGAGCACAAGAACTAGCATCCTTAAAGGGGCACTGTAGTCTGGTGCAATATATATGTATATATATATATATATATATATATATATATATATATATATATATATATATATATATATACATAATGCTTCCCTGTCCTCCAATCCCCCAGAACATACCCCTTATGAGGGCTTCTAAGGGGGATCTGCAGGTGTTCATTAGATAGTCTTTTTCTGCTGGCGTGTCTTCCTGTGTGGGCAAGTAAACATGTATGATGTCATATTTGGGGGCAGTGGGAGCATGGGCCGGGGTGGGCAGGCCTCAGGGGGACACTACATGAAAAAAAAAGTCAATGCAAAAAAAGACAATGTTCACTCGGACCCGCTTAGAGGAGGGCCCTGATGCATTGCACAGCTGGCGCCATGGATAGATCTGCCCCTGGATTTAATGTGTATTTAGAATGGAAACACAGTATATCCAGCATCTATTGTGTTACTTTTTATATGTAATTATGCTGCCATGGAATCTACCATTTTGATTTTTGATGATCTTCCAGAGGTGGGAGGAAACTCTGAATACAGAGGAAGCTTTTATCTGAACAATGGGATTATGGCACTTACAACTGCAAGTGTTTTCATTAAGCGTACTTGAAATTTCATTAGTTTACAAGGACAACCCATCCTATATAGTGTTCAGGTTATGACAGCAAGGGCACAGCACCACCGGTGCAGGCAGTGCAATGCAATGTGGCTTTCCCATTAAGGGGCCAATGTGCACTATAATGTTGCTTATATATTATATTTTTTTTACTTATTTCTGTATTGTAGGCCCCCTGGCCCCCCCACACGGGCCCATTCCCCCGCGGCCGCCTGGGCTCCCTCAAACTCACTGCCCCCTCCCTTGATGGCTTCCTATGACCCCCTTGCTGGTGCGGTGCCCTCCATTTACTAGCTCAGCCAGTGTATGACAATGTCTGGGTTGGGGGGCAGTCCTGTGTGGGACCTCGTTGTGTGTGTGGTGGTGCCTATTTCCTGTTGATATTGAGCTGGAGGGTCTTGGTGTAGGAGAGGACTCCATGTCTCTAGTGTTAGGGGCTGACAGTGCAACCCAACTCCAGCTCTTTGCCGGCTCAGCAGCCTTCGCTGTGCATTAAAAACCTGTTTGGATCAATAGCTTCGGGGGGTGGGGGGAGATGAAGCAGCCAGAGGGCAATTTCTGTAAAGTTTGCTTTTACCAGAAAGGGACAAATTGCTGAAAGAGGAGGATCCTGAGGGTGGTCCAGTGTGGTAAACGGTAAACATGTGTAGGCTCATGTAATGCTCCATATAACTCCTTATCTATGAATATAAACCACTCTAGATATATACTCTCCCTATAACTCATCCTTATGCTTTATATATAACCTCTTCCTATAACTCCTTGTATTGTTCCTTATAACCTCTCCCTGTAACTCCTCTTATTGTTCCTTATAACCTCTCCCTATAACTCCTTTTATTGTTCCTTATAACCTCTCCCTGTAACTCCATTTATTGTTCCTTATAACCTCTCCCTGTAATTCCTCTTATTGTTCCTTATAACCTCTCCCTGTAATTCCTCTTATTGTTCCTTATTACCTCTCCCTGTAACTCCTCTTATTGTTCCTTATAAACTTTCCCTATAACTCCTTTTATTGTTCCTTATAACCTCTCCCTGTAACTCGTCTTATTGTTCCTTATAACCTCTCCCTATAACTCCTCTTATAGTTCCTTATAACCTCTCTCTGTAACTCATCTTATTGTTCCTTATATCCTCTCCCTATAACTCCTTTTATTGTTCCTTATAACCTCTCCCTATAACCCCCTCTAATTGTTCCATATAACCTCTCCCTGTAACTCCTTTTATTGTTCCTTATAACCTCTACCTGTAACTTATCTTATTGTTCCTTATATCCTCTCCCTGTAACTCCTCTTATTGTTCCTTATAACCTCTCCCTGTAACTCCTCTTATTGATGCTTATAACCTCTCCCTATAACCCCCTCTAATTGTTCCTTATAACCTCTCCCTGTAAGCTCCTTCAATTGCTCCAAAAATAC
>CM050170.1:154560568-154625568 GCA_027410445.1 Discoglossus pictus | reverse complement strand
TCATGCTGCAGATTTTGTGGGCACTTTTTTGATCACAAATGGATCTCATCAGTGTGGGGCTGGTTCCTAACACGTGCTATCGATTTGTGTGCACCGTTTCACCGTTTAGATCCTAAACGGATCTCATCAGTGTGGGGATGGTTCCTAACTTGTGCTATAGATTTGTGGACACCGTTTCGATCATAAATGGATTTCATCAATGTTGGGCTGGTACCTAACTCATGCTGTAGATTTTGTGGGCACTTTTTTCATCACAAATGGATCTCATCAGTGTGCGGCTGGTTCCTAGCTTGTGCTATAGATTTGTGGGCACTTTTTTTTTATCACAAATGGATCTCACCAGTGTGGGGCTGGTTCCTAACGCGTGCTATCGATTTGTGTGCATCGTTTAGATCATAAACGGATCTCATCAATGTTGGGCTGGTACCTAACTTGTGCTATAGATTTGTGGGCACTGTTTGGATCATAAATGGATCTAATCAGTGTGGGGCTGGTTCTTAACTTGAAACCAGAAAGAGAAGAATTCTGAGTGGCAGCAATCGTCAATTTTCCTGTTTAAATCCTGAAAAATATTTCAAAGTTAGATGCGAAAAAAATAAATGCTGCCGAAAATTTGAATTCCAAACCCCGGAAAGCCACCAGCGCTAATATAACTGACCTGGGTTATTAATGTGCTGATTAATAATTGATTAGCCACAAGTAAAGGCTGGAAACCTCTCTGCCAGGCTCTTCATCAGGATTCAAACCTCAACTCCAACACAAGCCCCTCCTGCCCTCTTCAGATTGATGCCGATTCATTACAAGTTTGTTTGTGGTCCATCAGCATAGTGTTTAACCTCAAGAGTTCACACGGCCTGCACCCTTTAAGTGCCAGGAAATTATTTCATACCTGGAAATTGTGGGGCTTTAATTAGACTCCTGCTGTCACACTTCCCTGGCAGGGGAGCCAGGGCATAGCTGTGTACCCACACAAAATGACAGAAATGCTTGTTTTTCTTCCCTGCATTATTGAAATGATTCTGCAGCGGATGGAAGTTTTTTTTTTTTTTTTTTTAACTTTTTCCGAATGCAAATGCTGATTCTGGAGCAGAAAATAGAAAGCTCATTATTTTCTGGGACAGCTGAAGTTTGTGTAAAAAGGTGAAGTTTAGTGAGAAGTCTCATTCCTGCCACTCGCACAGAACATGCTTTATGTATGAGGGAGCTGCCAGTAACATGCAGGGCGGTGTACTGAGAGTATTAATACCTGCAATTAGGACTGGAAAGGGAAGTGTGGAATGTGCGTGTCATGCTGTGCAGAGCTCTGTGTGTCGGTATGGTGCAGCACAGTGTATGTAGTTGTGTACCAGGCCTAGGGCAGCACATTTTCAGGAGGCAGCAGGCAGTCTCAAGTTACTAGTAGTTTGTATCTGGAATACCAGTCAGCTCTGATGTGGAAGGGGGGGGGGGGGCAGGAAGGTCTCAACTGGATTTGTCAGGGTTTCTGACCTGCAATAACTGGCAGCTCTGATCTGGGGTTACAGGAAGGTCTGTCCTTGAGGAGCAAATAAGGTCTCAATTGGATGGGACTGGAAGTTCTGATGTGGAGGGACAGGAGGGTATAAACTTGATGCAACAAGAAGGTCTGAGGAGGGCCAAGGAGGTCTCTACTGGATGAGACAGTTGGGAATGATCTAGGAGTGCAGGTGGGATAGGTGGTTCTGATATAGGAGGACAGTTGGGTCTAATCTGCAGGGAGAAGAGTGTGGTCTGAGAAGGACAGATTGGTCTGGAGACAGCGATGGAAATACGTCTGGTGCAGCAGATACAAAGCACTGTGGCCCTACCTGGAATATAAAGATATCTTAGTTTTTTGTAGTGGAGATAATTATTTTATAGATAGGTGATCTTATCACTCTAGGGGGAGATCTGCCCACTTGCATATATTGTATGCTTTTTTATTGTCCTCTACAGGTACCTACCTTGTATAGAGAGGTTGGTAGGTGGTGGGGGCTATCATGTTGCCCCATGAGCCTTAATTCACTAGCTCTACTACTGGAGAGCGCAGCAGGGTCTGATCTGGGTGGGATGGGACGGTCTGGTCTGGATCAGGGAGGACCGGCTGAACTAGCATTGGCGGGGAGGTGTGTTTAATCTGGATGTATAGGCATGAGCAATCTGGGGTAACAGCCAGGTTGGTCTGATCTGGGGTGATGGTTGGGCCTGATAGTGGGAATATGTGTGTCTAATATGGTGGGACAGGTTTATCTGATTTGTAGGACAGGTGGGGCTAATACAGACAAGACATGTGGATCTTATGTGGGGGACAGGCAAATATCAGGGGGGGGGGGGACTGGATAGGACAGGAGGGTCTCAAGTGGATGGAGCCAGGCTAATCTCAGATTATTCAGATCTGTACCACCTCTGTACACGGACCTGATAACGTTCCTCGTTCATAGCATCTCTTTATTGTTAAATTATTTACCATAATATTTACTGTTCTGGGTTACATACATTTAAAATACAGATATCGCACACGTTTCTGTTTCTTCAATTGCTTACATTGTATTAATTTATAGACAGCATTATTACTGCATTACATATTTTCTGGACCGTATAATTGTATATATATATATATTTATATATGCCGTAATTTTTGATGTGCAAGTCGCTAGTTTATTATATATATCCATTGTGCATTGGGAGCTGACCAGAATCACGGGAAGCTGATCACCATAGCTTGCTATCTCCTATGGGGAAGTTGAGGCATCAGTGAAACAGTTCATAGCCCTAGGAGAAGCTTAGTGAATATACCCCATAATATACGTCAAGAAACCCAAGGAATCAATATATAAACTCTTTTTATGTCCTGAGTCTCCAAAATGTGATATCTACTAGACCCATCTCCTCTACCTGTGTCACCCTTATAAAACATAGAGAGAATAGATGATGATCAGCTCCCCCTACCTTTGTCCTATTAAGCAGCCCTTATTATGACCCACACACCATGACCTTGAACACAGCATCAAACAAATCCTATAGATTAGATGTATTAAGGTCTGATATCGCCAAGTTTTCTTTATCAAGTAATTCCTTAGTTAATATGGCCCATCCTATATTAAATACATGATATGTCCTATTGGAGTTCGGTGGCTCTTTAATTAGAGACTTTGTTCTGGGTAGAGAGCTCCCATTTAAAGCCATATCACCTATAAATAGCCTCCAGCGGATGCAAGGTGGGGGTCCCGGGCTCCATCATTCTCACAGAGCTCTCAGTCCCTCTCAAACAGATCAATATAAAAGACAGAATGAAACAGCTATGCATGCGGACTGTAAGGAACATTGTGCATTGGCTGCAGGGTCCACAAGCCCCCGCAATCCAGCCAGGAATGAATGACACAGAGGGTTTATTATTAACTCTTTATATACCTGGTGTTTTTCTGAGACTTAATCATACTTATCTGCACCAATAAAGACACTTGACCGTCTTCATCGAGGCTCCAAGCTTTGTGACGGAATAATACATTATAGATCTTGACTGTAAATTCGGACCACAAGCCCATCCAGTTTCGTAACCAAGGATTGCAGCCTAATTGAGCTTGAAAGTTGGATATTTTCTACATATGTTATCTATACAGGATCCCCCCTCTTTCTAACTGTCCTTATCTAGGGCAATTAATTAACTGTCACAGCGGTGGGTGATAAGGAAGAGGATAGATAAATATGTATGATGAAACAGAATGTAACAGTCTCTGTGACTATTATGATTTATCCCACTACCTCTTTAACAACTCCCGCTGTGAAAAGTTTCTCCTACTCGTGGTGCTCATTGTCAGCCCCATGATGAGCGCCTTTGGCGCTCATTGCGTGGCCCGCAATAAGCTCCTTCAGCGCCCATTGCAAAACTTTCATCCCGCCTACTGTTTTGTTAACCTGCAAGTTTTGTGCTTGGGAATGCCATGTGACTTTCCACCATCTCCCCCCTGTCCCCTCCCTGTGTGTTTCTCCTCTGTGTGTCTGCTGTATGTTTACGTGTTAGGCGCTGACTGCCGTTGGTTTTATTTTCAAAGTCTCGCGTTCCTGGCGTTGTTGGTGTAAGTGTTACTGTCTTTGCCGTTGTGTATTTTCTAAGTCCCTCGTGACTGGCGATGTTCAGTCTCATTTTCATCCAGTTTCAGAATTTTTTGTTTTTTCATCCTCCATTTTTTCCTTGCTTGCTGATTTCGGATTAATGAGAACCCCCAAATATGGCTCAAAATCGCTTGCAACCTCACTCCCTGTGCTGTGTGTGAGTGTATTAATTTTTGTTAAAGTATTTTGTTTGTTTTTTGGGTTTTTAGAGTTACGCGCTTGGCCCTCAGTTGCGACCCTCGCAGTTGCCTGCCTCAACTGCTCCCCTTGCAGTGCAGTGAGCTCCTTCGACGCTCATTGCAGCCTATGTCCCGTGTGCCTGAACTGCTCGCCTCGCTTTGCAAGGTTTGCAGTGCAATGAGCGACTTTGGTGCTCATTGCAGCCTAAGTCGTGCATGCATCGATGGCTCGCCTCGCTTTGCGATGCTCGCAGTCCACTGCTTGCCTTGCCTGGCTGCGCGAGGGATGCAAATGTGTGACCCACGTCGCAGACGTTACATACGTTTACCTGTTGTATGCCTAGGAGCTTTGCACCTGCTCCAGCAACAGTATCTCCTCCAATGATTTGATTGCAGATAAGAACCAAAAGGACCAGCTGCCGTTCCCATCCAATCAATCTAACATTGGCTTAACTAATTAATTAAACCCCAGGGTAGCCTTATGCTTATCTCGGGCATACTTGAATTCCTTGACCCTTCCATTTATTTCCATTTCTATAAAGAAGTATTTTCTGATTTAACCCTTAAATCTTCCTTCATCCATCTTCGAATCAGCATCTTTGCACAAAAAGATAATAATAATGACAAAGGGTCAGCTAGATTGAAAGGCTCCCTAACGTTATTTGAAACTAAACAGCTTTCCTGGTTTACACATTTTTAAAAGAAAAAAACATAGACTTAAAAACGTCTCTTTAGACTTTTGCACATTTATGGAACCATTATATGAAAAAAATTCAATATAATATACCGTATATACTCGAGTATAAGCCAAGTTTTTCAGCCCTTTTTTTAAGGCTAAAAAGGGCCCCCTCGGCTTATACTCGAGTCATTCTGCCCCCCGTGTCTCTCTAACCCCCCCGTTTCTCTCTAAGCCTTCCTTGTCTCTCTAGCCCCTGTGTCTCTCTACCCCCCTGTGTCTCTCTAACCCCCCGTGTCTTTTTCCCTCCCCCCTCCTCATCCTCAACCCCCCTCATTCTAACCCCCCCCTACTACCCCTCTAAATACCCCCCTCTCCCCTCACTTACCTGCTCAGGCCTCCGCACCTTCTTGACCCGCCACGTCATTAGCATATACCGGGTGCCGGTTCAAGAAGGAGCGGAGGCCGGAGCAGGTAAGTGGGGGGGGGGGGGGGGGTATTTAGAGGGGTAGTATGAGGGGGGGGTTTAGAATGAGGGGGGGTTGAGGATGAGGAGGGAGGTTGAGGAGGGGGTTGAGGTTGAGGGGGTTGATGAGGGAGGTTGAGGAGGGAGGTGGATGGGGGTTGAGGTTGAGAGGGGGTTGAGGATGAGGAGGGGGATGAGGATGAGGAGGGGAGCTGAGGATGAGGAGGGGGCCTGAGGATGAGGAGGGGGGCTGAGGATGAGGAGGGGGGCTGAGGATGAGAAGGGGGTTTGAGGATGGGGGGGTTGACGTTGAGGAGGGAGGTTGAGGAGGGAGGTGGATGGGGGGGTTGAGGTTGAGGAGGGAGGTTGAGGAGGGGGTTGAGGATGGGGGGGTTGAGGTTGAGGAGGGAGGTTGAGGAGGGGGTTGAGGTTGAGGAGGGGGCCTGAGGATGAGGAGGGGGCCTGAGGATAAGGAGGGGGCTGAGGAATGGGGGTTTGAGGTTGAGGAGGGAGGTTGAGGAGGGAGGTGGATGGGGGGGTTGAGGTTGAGGAGGGGGTTGAGGATGGGGGGGTTGAGGTTGAGGTGGGAGGTTGAGGAGGGGGTTAAGGTTGAGGAGGGGGCTGAGGATGAGGGGGGGTTGAGGATGAGGAGGGGGGCTGAGGATGAGGAGGGGAGCTGAGGATGAGGAGGGAGGTTGAGGAGGGGGTTGAGGATGGGCAGTTGAGGTTGAGGAGGGAGGTTGAGGAGGGGGTTGAGGATGAGGAGGGGGCTGAGGATGAGGAGGGGGGCTGAGAATGAGGAGGGGGGTTGAGGAGGGGGGTTGAGGATGAGGAGGGAGGTTGAGGAGGGAGGTTGAGGATGAGGAGTGGGGTTGAGGAGGGAGGTTGAGAATGAGGAGGGGGGAAGAGACACAGGGAAGGGAGAGGGGGGATTAGACACAGGGAAGGGAGAGGGGAGAAGAGACACAGGAGAGAGAGGGGGACACAAGAGGGGGACACAGACGGCACAAGAGGGACACAGGGGGCAGCACATGTCCCACCCTCGGCTCATACTCGAGTCACTCATTTTACCCAGTAGTTTGTGATACAATAGGTGCCTCAGGTCGGCTTATACTCGAGTATATACGGTATTTGTATTAATGTTGTTGTTCAGTCATGTCCGACTCTTCGTGGCCCTATTAACTGAAGCATACCAGGCACATCTAGTTGTGCTTATCCATAATGTTTCCTTGGCAAAGATACTGGAGTAGGTTGTCAGTTCCTTCTCCGCTTAATGTTGAGACCTTGACTTTCAAGAAAAATATATAATGTTATAATAACAGTGGCACAACCTAAGCGCGCTCGACAAATGCGCACCGTCATCAGTGTGCCGACACATGCGTGCAACGACAAGAGCGCACCCGACAGGAGTGCGTCTGACAGGAGCGCGCCACTTGGACTGCAGGTAAGGTGGGCTTAGGGGTCTAAGGGGTAGGGGTCTTTGGGTTAGGAGGTCTTTGGGTTAGGGTTAGAGGGTCTTTGGGTTAGGACTAGGCTTAGGGGGTATTAGGGTTGGGGTTAGGCTCATAGGTTGAAGGGTTAGGGTTAGGCAGGGGGTCTAAGGGTTAGTGTTAGGCTTAGAGGTTAAAAGGTTAGGGTTAGGTATGGGGTCTAAGGGTTAGGGCTAGGCTAAGGGGTTTTAGGGTTAGGGTTAGGCTTACAGGTTAAAGGGTTAGGGGTAGGCAGGGGGGTCTAAGGGTTAGTGTTAGGCTTAGAGGTTAAAGGGTTAGGGTTAGGCTTGGGGATCTAAGGGTTAGGGTTACAGGTCAAATGGTTAGGGTTAGGCTTGGGGGTCTAAGGGTTAGTGTTAGGCTTAGAGGTTAAAGGGTTAGGGTTAGGCTTGGGGGTCTAAGGGTTAGGGTTAGGCTTACAGGTCAAATGGTTAGGGTTAGGCTCGGGGGTCTAAGGGTTAGTGTTAGGCTTAGAGGTTAAAGGGTTAGGGTTAGGCATGGGGTCTAACGTTTAGGGTTAGGCATGGGGTTTAAGGGTTAGGGTTAGAGGGTTTCAGGGCGTTAGGGGATGCAACATTTTAAAACTTGCGCTCTTTTATTGGCGCGCATTTGACATTTACTTTTTAACAGCACGCTGATGTTGACACGCTATTGTCAGTGCGCGCAAATGTTGGGGTGCCTATAATAACATGTTTCTATCGATGAACCTATTTCCCTTTCTCCTTTTATCCCTTTTTTTTATTTTTTATATCTTTCTCATAACCCCCATTCACAAACCATGATAATTGTTACTTCTTTCACTTTATTGATATTGCTTCATATGATTTATTGTTAAAATGATTTAAAATAAAAATAAAAAGGTAATAAATGACAAGCCATTTTATTTCATTTTCCATTATAATAATGTCTTTATTATGACAGTTGATCAGCAACAATGTATCAAACAATTTACTGAATAGAATTAATTTATTGTTATCTGACATTAACATAATAAAAGCATTTTGTATATTTTCAAGTGCAGTTTTTATTTCTCTATGTCTTGGCACACGAATCGGGAGAAATCCCCCCTATATTGCAATATAAGTCCGGGCAGTATTTTCCTTGTTATAAATAAGCCAGATGGAGCTTCTCGCCGGCTCTGATAATGTGTGTTTTACAAGCAATTGTCAAGCAGGTTGAAAGTAGCAATTGTCAGGTAATACAGCCGGTGTCACAGCCTGTCATTTGAAGCTTGCAGGAGAGTATTGTGCAGCAGCGTCTAACAAGATAAAACAGCTCGCTCTATTAAGATGAAAGCCTTTAACATGGCAGCTTCACCTACGCACAGACAAGATCTCGTGTCATATTTATGACATTAACACTAATGTTTTCCTAAAGTCAATGATTAAATATGAATTCACTGTTATGCTTGAAAAAAAAAAAAGAAAATACATTGATACAAATGGAATAAATGGCGCTTGTCTGCACTGGAATCGCCGCATTTGATGTAGAGCACTTTGATGTATCTGCAATGCCAGGAAGAGATATGGAGAGGAGCCTGGCTGCGCTTTATGAGATCCCGTCCTGAATTTATATCCTAGACTTTATCTGAGCGTATACAAGGATTTAGTGCCATATATAGTGTGACTTGTTTATTACCAGGGTATAGATACTCACCATCACTATACAATGCAGCGGATTCATTATCAGTGTATAGATACTCTCTATCATTATACAAAGCAGCCTGTTCATTATCAGTGTATAGATACTCAGTATCATTATACAGTGCAGCCCGCTCACTATCAGTGTATATACTCAGCATCATTATATAGTGCAGCCTGCTCATTATCAGTGTATAAATACTCAGCATCATTATACAGTGCAGCCTGCTCATTATCAGTGTATAGATACTCAGCATCATTATACAGTGCAGCCTGCTCATTATCAGTGTATAGATACTCAGCATCATTATACAGTGCAGCCTGCTCATTATCAGTGTATAGATACTCAGCATCATTATACAGTGCAGCCTGCTCATTATCAGTGTATAGATACTCAGCATCATTATACAGTGCAGCCTGCTATTTATCAGTTTGTAGATACTCAGCATCGTTATGCAGTGCAGCCTGCTATTTATCAGTTTGTAGATACTCAGTATCATTATACAGTGCAGCATTGCTTTATCGGTATGTAGATGCTCAGTATCATTATATAGTGCAGTATGTTTACTGTGAGTGTATAGATACACAGAATCACTGTGCATTTCCACCTTTATTAGTAGGTTGTATTATAATAAGGTTATATATTGAGAAACACAGGAAAATATATGGAGAGATTAATGAAAAAAAACAGAGAGTTTTGGGTTATACAGAGCAATAGGAGGAGTTATAGGGGTGTCTATATGGACAATGGAGATGTTATAGGGGTCTTATGTGGGGAAAATAAAGGAGTTATAGGGGGCTTATATTGGGCAAAAGAGGAGTTGTTATAAGTCTGTGTTCCTCTTAGCGCTAAATTCTCACACTTTGGAAAAGTCTATTTGAAGATTTTTTTGCTCCCACCAATTCCTGACTCGTTAGCTAACAGCCTCCATCTGCATCAGTGATCTAATTAATCATGTTCTGATGCTGTCCACGTGACACCTCACGAGTCTCCACCACAAAGTGGTAGCGACGCCGGTGTGAATTCCAGGCTGTCACTGGGTTATTGCACATCCAGGTTCTGCTGACTTTAAGAATCCTCAATATCTAATTTCCCTCCTCGTTTCCTGCGAGATCTAATATTCCGATCAGTAACCGTATTGTCGCGTCATCTTCCTGCCCAGCGCAAACCTACAGACAGGAATCATTCAATTAGTGGGAGTGATGAATGGGTGGATATCTGTGCACTGCATGTGGGCTACTAGCTGAGGGGGCACCCACATATAACACCTTCATGCATACAATACCCTGCTCCTAACTCTGGGTGTAGGCATCTGGGTGCTAGGCTGAGGAGGCACCCCCCATATAACACCTTCATGCACACAATACCCTGCTCCTAACTCTGGGTGTAGGCATCTGGGTGCTAGGCTGAAGAGACACCCCCCATATAACACCTTCATACACACAATACCCTGCTCCTAACTCTGGGTGTAGGCATCTGGGTGTTAGGCTGAAGAGACACCCCCCATATAACACCTTCATACACACAATACCCTGCTCCTAGCTCTGGGTGTAGGCATCTGGGTGCTAGGCTGAGGAGACACCCCCCATATAACACCTTCATGCACACAATACCCTGCTGCTAACTCTGGGTGTAGGCATCTGGGTGTTAGGCTGAAGAGACACCCCCCATATAACACCTTCATACACACAATACCCTGCTCCTAGCTCTGGGTGTAGGCATCTGGGTGCTAGGCTGAGGAGACACCCCCCATATAACACCTTCATGCACACAATACCCTGCTGCTAACTCTGGGTGTAGGCATCTGGGTGCTAGGCTGAGGGGGCACCCACATATAACACCTTCATGCACACAATACCCTGCTCCTAGCTCTGGGTGTAGGCATCTGGGTGCCAAGCTGAAGAGACACCCCACATATAACACCTTCATGCACACAATACCCTGCTGCTAACTCTTGGTGTAGGCATCTGGGTGCTAAGCTGAAGAGACACCCCCCATATAACACCTTCATACACACAATACCCTGCTCCTAACTCTGGGTGTAGGCATCTGGGTGCCAAGCTGAAGAGACACCCCCCATATAACACCTTCATGCACAAAATACCCTGCTGCTAACTCTGGGTGTAGGCATCTGGGTGCTAGGCTGAGGAGGCACCCCCCATATAACACCTTCATACACACAATACCCTGCTGCTAACTTTGGGTGTAGGCATCTGGGTGCTAGGCTGAGGAGGCAACCCCCAATAACACCGTCATACACACAATACCCTGCTCCTAACTCTGGGTGTAGGCATCTGGGTGCCAAGCTGAAGAGACACCCCACATATAACACCTTCATGCACACAATACCCTGCTGCTAACTCTTGGTGTAGGCATCTGGGTGCTAAGCTGAAGAGACACCCCCCATATAACACCTTCATACACACAATACCCTGCTCCTAACTCTGGGTGTAGGCATCTGGGTGCTAAGCTGAAGAGACACCCCCCATATAACACCTTCATGCACACAATGCCCTGCTCCTAACTCTGGATGTAGACATCTGTGCTACAGGCTGAGGTGACACCCCCATATAACACCTTCATACACACAATATCATAATCCTAGCTCTGGTTATAGGTTCTTATCTTGAGGGGTAACCATTCTGGTGCCTGGATCATGTGCTGTCATTAAACACACTGACATTAACCCCTAAACACACCAACCCCAACCATAAACACACCAACCCAAGCATGAAACGCACCAACACTAACCCTAAACACACTATAGCTAATACAATATAGGCCAACACTAGCCCTAAACAAACTAACCCTAGATAATCCAAACCTCAACCCAAAACACGCGTGACAGCCCTGGCTTACCAGATCTGTAACCCTAAACCCACCAACCATAACCAGTTAAACACTCCAACTGGAGGCTTAAACACATAAACCCTCATAATTCACAAGCTACCAATTTCTGTCTTTTGACCTTGGACCTCTCATTTTAAACATTGGTCATTTTTTACATTATTTAATGGCATTTAAGGTTGTTAATGAGCACAATGATATTAGAAAATAAACAAATAAATAAGTAAATAAATATAACCTTTTTACATTTTATAATAATTGCTTTATTATACCAAGCTCCCATTTAGTTTTCTCGCGATTCTCATTATTTTCTCAGGATAGAGCTGTCCATTAGTCCTAATTTAAACACTTGCAGTTTTAGTTACCATATTTCCATGGTCCAGATAGAATGTTAGCAATCTTTACTTCTTCTCCAAGCCAAAGTTTCATGTTTTCTATGGAGGGTTGGTTCTGTTCAGGAGTAAATATTGCCAAAACTGGAGGTTCCCAGGAGGGGTAGTGCCTAAGGCCCTCATTCAATTGCAATTTGACCAATTGAATAGGGCTCTAAATAAGCACATAACATTTTTTTTAAAGAAGTTTCTAGTTAGTAAGCATCTATCCAAAAGCAAGGTTTTCACTAACTAAAAACTTATTTAAAAAAAATATGCTATGTGCTTATTTAGAGCCCTATTCAATTAGCCAAATCGCAATTGAATGAGGCCCAAAGTGTCTCAGCATTGAAATAATGGCAGGATTTTTGCAATGGCCGAGCAAGTGAATGGAGAGCCCCGGTGCAAAATTACTTGGGCCCCCCTTGCAACTTATCTATATAAAGTAGGGTTCTATAAAGGTCAATAAAGAAGACAATAAAAATATAGGGGATCAAATCACCCCTAGGGTAATCATATTACTTTTCTATAAAAATAATAAATTAACAGAAATACTTTACTCCAGGTAACAGATGAGTCCTGGTGCTTTGTACCTCCTGCACCAGCGGCACCTTCACCACAGGGTGTTTGGGGTAACCCCCATTTATGTCTTTCATTGAGGAGGAACCTTCTCTCTTTTGCCTGTCTAACTAATCAGTGCCATGCTCTAAAGGGGTCTCATGAGATTTCAGTCTGAGGACCCTGGTCCCTCTTGTTTCTGTCTCTGTTCTGCAGTCTGGTATTCCATCATTTCAGATTCTCAAGTGCTTTCTAACTCATCTTATGTTTTCCGCTAAAGATCAAAAATATGAATTTTAACAGCATCAGTTTGAAGGAAAACAGGATTGTGGGTAAATAATTCCTTTTAATTAAAGGAAATGTTTGCTTACACGGCATTCAGAAAATCCACAGTTTGTTTGCAGCTCCTTCGTTACTCTGTGTTGCTCCTGTTAATTAAACAAACGAGTCTCATCATTATTCTTGGGAGATGCTGTTAATCTGTGTGGATCACACAACCTGTCTTTATGCCAAGGCAGAATTTATTGCTTTGGGAAGGCTAGAAGCAGAGCTGTGCGTGGACATTAAGGCTCCGAGATGAGATGTCCATGTTGGGATGCAAATATCAATCTAGGGGACACACAGGAGATCAGCGCAGTTTGTGGAGTAATTAGTATGGAGGGGTGCACGTAGGCTAAGAAATACACACACTACTTTTGAGACAAAGTTCAATGGAGCCTACACACGGTGTGTCATGTAGAATACACAAAATGGCCCTGGGCCCCACACACAATAATCAATGGAGTCAACACACAGCACCAATTAATCTATACACACGATGTCAAATGATAGTGTGCCATGTAGAATATACACAATGTCCTGGGTGCCCTACACACAAAATCTATGGAGCCTACACACAGCACCATGGAGCCTAAACATAGCATTCATTAAACTATGGATCCAACAAAGAGTGCCATATTGAGTACCCACCATGGCCCATGTCAAATAAACACAGTGCCCCATGAAGCCTTCAAACTATATTCTATGGAGCCTACACACAGTGTCCCATGTAGAATACATACAATGTTCCGTGATGTCTACACACAATGTACTATTGGCACTACATAGATTAATCCATGGAGTCTACACACATCCGCCATTAAACTATACAGTATTCAATGGAGCCTATAGGTAGTGCAGCATATAGAGTACACACTATGGATGTTGGAAAATACACACAGTGCCCAGTAACACATTCACACTTCATCCAATGGAGTCTACACTCAATACCACATATATATAATACACAGTGGACCATGAAGCCTACACACTTCATTCTATGGAGCCTACACACAATACTACATGTAGAATACACACAATGCATCATGGAGCCTAAATATGGCACTCATGGAACCATACACACAAGGTTCAGTGGAGCCTACACACAGTGTCCAAAGGAGCCTACACACAGCTCCACATATATTACACACACTATATCCCAGGACCATACACATACCATAATGTGGAGACAACACACAGTGTCTAATGGAGCCTACATGCAATTCCACATAGATTTTACACACTATACCCCATGGCCCTATACATACCATCAGATGGAGCCAACACATAGGGTATCATAGAACCAGCCCACAGTGGCACACACATAAACACAGCATGCCATGTTAACATTACTCAGCAACCCATGGAACCTACACATTTCATCCCATGGAGTCTATATATAGTACCCAGTAGAGTAGTTAGTGAATTGAGGGCCTCAATGTAAAGTTATTTGGGGGTGTCTGTGGTATCAATAAAATAGCCAATAATTGACACTAATTGTGTACCCCCTTGTCCCTCTCCAAAAATATGGTCAGTAGTTCTGTCTCTAACAATATCTCATGGAGACTATAATCAGCATTCTATGGTATCAACACTCAGCATCCCATGGAGTCTACACACAATGTAACATGGCGTCTACAAACAGCATCCCATGGTGCCACCAACAATACATGAAGCCTACACTCACTATCCCACACAGTCTACATACAGCATGCAATCTACTGTCAACTCTGGTGGTTCACATCACAAATCTAACATTTTGTAACTTCTTCTCCTCTTCTCCCTCACTTACTTCTCCATTTACACATCTGCCTTTGACAAGCTAACTATATGCAGATGACAACCAAACATATTTTTCAACACAAGATCTATCTCCCTCTTTTAGCAAGTCACCAAACAGAGGTATCCTCTCATCTCAAGATCACACAACTGATTATCTATATAAAACACACATTGAAATATATACTGGTGATTTGGCCCTCTTGCTCCCATCCCTCCCCTAGACCCATGTCTAAAACCCATCTCTAAAAGTCTCTTCTGTTTGTATCAATGTGTGTATCTGAGTCAGTCTCCTCTGTGTGTATCAGTGTGTATCTCAGTCAGTCTCCTCTGTTTGTATCAATGTGTGTATCTGAGTCAGTCTGTTCTGTGTGTATCAGTGTGTGTATCTGAGTCAGTCTGCTCTGTGTGTATCAGTGTGTGTATCTGAGTCAGTCTGCTCTGTGTGTATCAGTGTGTGTATCTCAGTCAGTCTCCTCTGTTTGTATCAATGTGTGTATCTGAGTCAGCCTGTTATGTGTGTATCAGTGTGTGTATCTGAGTCAGTCTGTTCTGTGAGCATCAGTGTGTGTATCTGAGTCAGTCTCCTCTGTGTGTATCAGTGTGTATCTGAGTCAGTCTCTTCTGTGTGTATCAGTGTGTGTATCTGAGTCAGTCTCCTCTGTGTGTATCAGTGTGTGTATCTCAGTCAGTCTCTTCTGTTTATATCAATGTGGGTATCTCAGTCAGTCTCCTCTGTGTGTATCAGTGTGTGTCTTAGTCAGTCTGCTCTGTGTGTATCAGTGTGTATCTGAGCCAGTGTGCTCTGTGTGTATCAGTTTGTATATCTCAGTCAGTCTCTTATTTTTGTATCAGTGTGTGTTTATCAGTCTGTGTACTCTGTGTGTATCAGTGTGTGTATCTGAGGCATTCTGCTCTGTGTGTATCAGTGTGTATCTGAGTCAGTCTGCTCTGTGAGTATCAGTGTGTGTATCTGAATCCTTTTGCTCTATGTGTATCAGTGTGTATCTGAGCCAGTGTGCTCTGTGTGTATCAGTGTGTGTATCTCACTATCAGTCTGCTCTGTGTGTATCAATGTGTGTATCTGAATAATTCTGCTCTGTGTGTATCATTGTGTGTATCTGAATAATTCTGCTCTGTGTGTATCATTGTGTGTATCTGAATAATTCTGCTCTGTGTGTATCATTGTGTGTATCTCAGTCAGTCTGCTCTGTGTGTATCAATGTGTGTATCTGAATAATTCTGCTCTGTGTGTATCATTGTGTGTATCTCAGTCAGTCTGCTCTGTGTGTATCAGTGTGTGTATCTTAGTCAGTCTCCTCTGTGTGTATCAGTGTGTGTATCTCAGTCAGTCTGTTCTGTGTGTATCAGTGTGTGTATCTGAGTTAGTCTGCCCTGTCATTCACTCTGTTTGTATCATTGTGTAACTCAGTCTGCTCTATGTGTATCAGTGTGTGTATCTCAGTCAGTCTCTTCTGTTTGTATCAGTGTGTGTGTCTGAGTCAGTCTGCTCTGTGTGTATCAGTGTGTATCTAAGTCATTCTGTTCTGTGTGCATCATTGTGTGTATCACAGTCAGTCTCCTCTGTGTGTATCAGTGTGTGTATCCCAGTCAGTCTCCTCTGTGTGTATCAGTGTGTGTATCTGAGTCATTCTGCTCTGTGTGTATTAGTGTGTGTGTATGAGTCAGTCAGTCTGTGTGTATCTGAGTCAGTCTGCTCTGTGTGTATCAGTGTGTGTATCTGAGTCAGTCTGCTCTGTGTGTATCAGTGTGTGTATCTGAGTCAGTCTGCTGTGTGTATCTCAATCTGTCTGGTGTGTGTATCTATGTGTGTATGTGACTCATTCTACTCTGTGTGTGCGTCAGTCTTTTGTGTGCATATCAACGTGCTGTATGTCTTTGTGTGAGTCAGTATTTTGTGTGTATCAGTGTATGAGTCAGTGAGTTTTGTGTTCTTACACCTGTGCCCCGCTGTTATCTTATATTTAGTGCCTGTAGTACGTGGGATTTGACACCCTCACATTTTTCCTATAACACAATACTCCTATCTTGCTTTGTAACTCCTGTTTAGACGCCTTTGATCGCCGGTAAATATTGCACGTCTCTGAATCCTAACACACTAAACACAATCCCTTTGTGATCGCTGTGCCAGAACCTGCTGTGTCTTTTCAGGATTATTCTGAGGCCACTTCAGTTTCTGTAAGATGTACTTTGTTTAATTTTCTCTCCCGCGAATCTGCTTCTCACTTGTGACATACGGAGGCGCCTCATCGCACTAACATCACATTTACTGGATCTGCGTAACTGAGATCAGAGGCTCTGGAATATGAATTGGCTGCTGACTGCCATTGTGAGCAATCTTTCCGGGTCCTGTTTAACTCCTTCAGATAAAGAAACATAGAAAAGGGCCATGTGGACTGCCCATTCAATCTACATAACAGTTTAAAGTCCCTAGACAGCATTGTACATATTCCAGGCATGCTTGAATTCTGTAACTGTGTTTGATCCAACCATTTCCACTGTAAAGATGTTCTACTTATCTATTACCCTGTCTGTGAAGTAAGGACGTTCCCACATTACCCGTAAATGTTCCCCGTTTTCAAATCATGATGTCTTGTTCTTGCTCCTCTTTCCAGAAGGTATTTTCCTCCTGAACTGTATTAAACTCTTTGATATATTTGCAGGTCTCTCCAATATCCCCTTTTCTCGTCTCCCCTCTAATCCCAGTCATGTCTGACGCTCTGTGACTTTATGGACTGCCAGGCATATCCGTCAATCACTGCCCCTCTTAGCTCCCTCAAGTTCATGTTCATTGCTTCAATGACCTGATCTATCCATCTTCGCCTCTATGCAGTTTTCTCCAACACCACAAATCAAAGGCGTTAATTCTTTGACGATCAGCCTTCTTTATGGACCAGCTCTCACATCCGTATGTTACTAATGGAAATACCATAGTTCTAACTATGTGGAGCGTTGTTGATGGTGATTTATCTTTACTTTTTAAAAGCTTTTCCAGACTTGCCATAGCTTTTCTCCCCAGACACAAATGCATTTTCATTTTATGGCTCCCCTCTAATCTATACATATTATTGTCATGGAGTCCTGTCTAATCTATACTTATAAGTTGTGTCTTTTAGACCCTGCACCATTTTAGTCGCCTCCTTTTAATTGTCTCTAAGTTATTAATATCCTTTTGGAGATCCCATCTCATAACTGGACACAGTGTCTTGGGGGGTCTATCTGGGGATCTATAGAGTTACATTAGTACCTCTCCCTTTTCTGACTGGGAGTCTATACAGTGACATTAGTACCTCCCCCTTTTCTGACTGGGGGTCTATAGAGTGACATTAGTACCTCTCCCTTTTCTGACTGGGGGTCTATAGACTGACATTAGTACCTCCCCCTTTTCTGACTGGGAGTCTATACAGTGTCATTAGTACCTCCCCCTTTTCTGACTGGGGATCTATAGAGTGACATTAGTACCTCTCCCTTTTCTGACTGGGGGTCTATAGACTGACATTAGTACCTCCCCCTTTTCTGACTGGGTGTCTATACAGTGACATTAGTACCTCTCCCTTTTCTGACTGGGGGTCTATAGACTGACATTAGTACCTCCCCCTTTTCTGACTGGGTGTCTATAGAGTGACATTAGTACCTCTCTCTTTTCTGACTGGGGGTCTATAGAGTGACATTAGTACCTCCCCCTTTTCTGACTGGGGGTCTATAGAGTGACATTAGTACCTCCCCCTTTTCTGACTGGGGGTCTATAGAGTGATATTAGTACCTCTCCTTTTTCTGACTAGGGATCTTTAGAGTGACATTAGTGGCTCTCTTTCTGACTAGGTGTCTATACAGTGACATTAGTTCCTCTCTATTTCTGACAGGGGGTCTATAGAGTGACATTAGTACCTCTCTATTTCTGACTGGGGGTCTATAGAGTGACGTTAGTCCCTCTCTATTTCTGACAGGGGGTCTATAGAGTGACATTAGTCCCTCTCTTTTTCTGACTAGGGGTCTATAGAGTGACATTAGTACCTCTCTATTTCTGACTAGGGGTCTATACAGTGACATTAGTCCCTCTCTATTTCTGACTACGGGTCTATACAGTGACATTAGTACCTCTCTATTTCTGACTAGGGGTGTATAGAGTGACATTAGTACCTCTCTATTTCCGACTGGGGGTCTATACAGTGACATTAGTCCCTCTCTATTTCTTACTGGAGTCTATAGAGTGACATTAGTTCTATTTCTGTCTGGGTGGTCTATCAACCTTTAGCTGCTGTTATTTCTAAAACACTCAAGTATGGCAAACTGATAGGGCCCCTTCCCATTAAACTGACCGCTAATAACTTTTAACTCAATAATGATTTTCTAACATGTTAAATGTGATATGTCGTTATTGTTCAGTTGTGTCCGACCCTATGAACCTCAGCAGACCAGGTAGGTAGATGTATTGGTGTGTGGGTAGGTGGATGGGTGTGTGGGTAGATGTATGGGTGTGTGGGTAGATGTATGGGTGTGTGGGTAGGTGGATGGGTGTGTGGGTAGATGTATGGGTGTGTGGGTAGGTGGATGGGTGTGTGGGTAAGTGGATGGCTGTGTGGGTAGATGTATGGGTGTGTGGGTAGGTGGATGGGTGTGTGGGTAGATGTATGGGTGTGTGGGTAGGTAGATGGGTGTGTGGGTAGGTGGATGGGTGTGTGGGTAGATGTATGGGTGTGTGGGTAGGTGGATGGGTGTGTGGGTAGGTGGATGGGTGTGTGGGTAGGTGGATGGGTGTGTGGGTAGATGTATGGGTGTGTGGGTAGGTAGATGGGTGTGTGGGTAGGTGGATGGGTGTGTGGGTAGGTGAGTGGAGTCTGGCTCCTCCCCTAATATCTAATGTACAATGTGCGAAAGCCTTGGTCAGTGTTAATAAAACCGAATAGCTGTTTTTTATTAGTCAGTTGTACATGCAAATGGTGAGTCGAAAGCACAACACAGCACTGAGTTTATGATCACTAAGCAAGCTCTCATGTTCTAAGTCCGGGGATTGTCTAAACTTTAGATTACTCATGTTTAATAATAAAAAAAAACTGTTATTGTAGGGGTGAAAATCTGCTTTTTAATTATATGATGAAGTGCGATATGAGTGTCCCCGTAGGACCTATTTCTATCCTACAATGCTTATTTTTTGCCATATCTTACCATCTCTGCAGATTAGCTGCTCTCACCTGATTGCACATTCACACTGTATATTGTACCTCACATACGCTGCTATAAGATAAAGGAAGGTTTTGTTTAAACATTTATCACCCGCTTCAGGGTGAAGATATGTGAGAGAATAAGAAATGTTTGTTCAGACCTGCTACTATAAGTATCCATGTATCACAATGTAACACAGATCAGCAAAGTAAGCACTTATTTTCAGTAATGTGGATCTACACCTGCAAAGCCTCTGGGTAAATAAAACAACACACACACATATCTATCTATCTATCTATCTATCTATCTATCTATCTATCTATCTATCTATTATCTATCTATCTATCTATCTATCTATCTATCTATCTATCTATCTATCTATCTATTATCTATCTATCTATCTATCTATCTATCTATCTATCTATCTATCTATCTATCTATCTGTCTGTCTGTCTGTCTATCTATCTATCTATCTATCTATCTATCTATCTATCTATCTATCTATCTATCTATCTCTCTCTCTGTCTATCTATCTATCTATCTATCTATCTATCTATCTATCTATCTATCTATCTATCCATCTATCTATCCATCTATCCATCCACCCATCCATCTATACTAGTAACTTGTCTGTCTTAAATGACAGTATCATAGAATACTTCTCTGTCTTTCTCTGCCCTCTCTCTGTGCTATCTGAATTTTTTGCGCTGTCTTTCTGTGTGTATTATGTGGCAAGGATGCTCTCTCTCTCTATCTTTGCTGTTTGTCTGTATGCTGTCTCTCTCTCTGCACTCTCTCTCTCTCTCTGTGCATGTCCTCTCTCAGTGCCCTCTCATTCCCGCATTCTCTTTCTCTCTATGCCCCCTCTCTGTTTCTCTCTCTGTGCCCTCTGTCTCTCTCTCTGTGCGCTCTCTGTGCCCTCTGCCTCTTTCTGTGCCCTCTGTCTCTGGCTGTGCCTTCTCCCTGTGCTCTCTCTGTGCCCTCTGTCTCCCTCTGTCTCCCTCTGTCTCTGACCCTCTTTCTATGCTCTCTCTCTGTGCCATCTCACTGTGCCATCTGTCTCTGCTCTATCTCTCTTTCTATGCCCTCTCTCTGAACCATCTCTGTGCCCTCCGTCTCTGTCCTCTCTCTCTTCCTATGCCCTCTCTCTGTACCCTCTGCATCTCTCTGTGTGCCCTGCCTGTGTGCTCTCTTCAACCTCTGTCTCTGCCCTCTCTCTGTGTGTCATCTCTCTGCTCTTCTTTGCTCTCTATGTCCTTTGTCTCTCTCTGTGCTCTCTATGTGCACTCTCTGTGCCCTCTCTCTGCATCCTCTGTCTCTCTCTGTGCCAACTCTGTGTGCTCTCTATGCCCTTATCTATCTATCTATCTTGTCTACTGTGATATCACTGCTTATTAATACAATTAAAAAGGAGGCTATACCACAAAAGATAAATACTTCTATTAGGACAGACACCCTTGCAGACCCTCTTTAACCTCCTGGATACCTTAGTAGGGCGGATAGAGAGAGAGATCTGCTAAAGACTGCAATGCTAAAATGTACATTTTAAAATCTTCATTCAAAATGTTTATTCAATATATTGATTTAATTGGTAAACAATTATTAACAAATAAAGCATTTTTGTTTCATAACAACAGTGGGCGTTAATTAATGAATGTAATGTATTTAATTAACATCCTCTAAGGTGTGGAAGTTGTAGGTTCTTAGAAATAACATTAATTTGTCAGACACATTATAAGAAATTTACTAAAATAATTACCAAAACATTACAATATATATATATATATATATATATATATATATATATATATATATATATATATATATATATATAATTTTGTATTGAGAACCTGACTTTCTGAACATTTATTTATACTGTATATATCTTTATTTGTATATCATCATCATGGTACACAGTGCTTTACAGAGACAATGTACAAAGTAATTATATGATTCTATAAATGCATTTACATAAAGACAACAAAAGGATTACATAGTTGCTGTACCCAAGAGCTCACAATCTACCTGAATAAAATAAAAACACCTCAGTGAATGTTACAGAGGGTATTTAGTGCCATTTGTTCTACGCAGAGAGAGAACATAACTGGTTAAATATCTTTCAATCTTCCCACGCCGGTCCATCCCTTGTCAGGAAGGTAACGTTATATCCTCATATAAAACATTATTTATTCATCGGGTCAGTGCGAGGGGCCGCGTGTTTGTTCCACTGATCAGTGTGGATTTCACAGCCGGCCCTCGAGTGTTTGTGTGAGGGATCCGAGTCACATCAAGGTGATTATCTATCAAAAGGGAGAGTCGATGTGTCAGATCTGGACAGATATCAGAACACACGAATACTCTGCTTAAATTGGATGTAAAGTCACTAAAACTCCTGGTACTGCAGATAAAGTTATCCTTTATCTAGCCTTATTATACCATATAACTCCCATGGAGCTCCTCATTGGTCACCAATTAATGCTTAAAGTTCTTTATTGCCTCTTTACATTCTATATTTACTCCATAATAGTTAATTTTACACCATATGTCTCTCATGGATCACCTTGTATGTCACGATTTACCACTACTAGTCCTTAAAGGCATACATATGTTTCCTGGATTATAAATGCATCTGATAGAGAAGAATCAGTAGTGTATGAAAACATGTGTTTGCATGAAATAATGCCAAAATAAACATTTAAACACTTATCTTGAAGTTAGCAAGATTTCTTGTAATTTCTGACAGTTGCAAGTAAGGGTTTACACCCTTTTCAAACCCAGGCTAAATAAGGATTAATTGGAAACATTGTTTTGGCTAATCAGGAGGAAGCAGAGACTGAAACATTTGGGGTTGCTGTCTCTGCTGCAAAGCAGCCTGGAATATGTAGTCAGACTCATATGAAAATAAATAGTACTTTCTAACATGTGCCAATCTGTGCAGCACATTCACAGTAGATTACACCTGCAGTTGTCTGTTATTCTGCATCAACTGCAGCTGGTGTTTAAATGTCCCATATAAATATGTAAGTAAATTCAACTTTTCAATATAATATAATATAATACATATTTTTCTACTAATAAGTGGCTGTTTTTTAGGAAACATTTGAAACCCAGGAAACGTGTGTATATCTTTAATATCTTCCTTTATTGCCTCTTTACATTATTATTATTATTGCTATGTTTTATTTATAATGTGCCAACATATTCCATTGCACTATACAAGGGTTAAGTAAAACCAGTGATGTAGGAACAGGAGGGGGGCGGAGGAGGGGGTCTTGTCCCATATTAAATGAATAGGGGAGACAAAAATACCAAATCAAATCATGCATTACCAGTTTTGACCTCTAGTATGGAGTAAACACTTTGACTCATGATTTCTTTTATATATATATATATATATATATATAATATTTGATCCCCTGCTGATTTTGAACGTTTGTCCACTGACAAATAAATGATCAGTCTATAATTTTAATGGTAGGTGTATTTTAACAGTGATAGACAGAATAACAAAAAAACAAACAAGAAAAACGCATGGCAAAAAAGTTATAAATTGATTTGCAGGTCAATGAGGGAAATAAGTATTTGACCCATAGTTGTCCACCAGGTTTACACACATCTCAGGAGGGATTTTGTCCCACTCTTTTTTTGCACACCCTCTCCAAGTCATTAAGGTTTTGAGGCTGATGTTTGGCAACTTGAACCTTCAGATCCCTCCACAGATTTTCTATGGGATTAGGGCCGGAGACCGGCTAGGCCACTCCAGGACCTTAATGTGCTTCTTCTTGAGCCACTCCTTTGTTGCCTTGGCTGTGTGTTTTGGGTCATTATCATGCTGGAATACCCATCCATGACTCATTTTCAATGCCCTGACTGAGGGAAGGATATTCTCACCCAAGATTTGAAGGTACATGGCCCTGTCCGTCGTCCCTTTGATGCGGTGCAACTGTCCTGTCCCCTTAGCAGAAAAACACCCCCAAAGCATAATGTTTCCACCTCCATGTTTGACGGTGGGGATGGTGTTCTTAGGGTTATAGGCAGTATTCCTACTCCTCCAAACACGGCGAGTTGAGTTGATGCCAAAGAGCTCGATTTTGGTCTCATCTGACCACAACACTTTCACCCAGTTCTCCTCTGAATCATTCAGATGTTCATTGGCAAACTTCAGACAGGCCTGTACATGTGCTTTCTTGAACAGGGGGACCTTACGGGTGCTACAGGATTTCAGTCCTTCATGGCATACCGTCTTACCAATTGTTTTCTTGGTGACTATGGTCCCAGCTGCCTTGCGATCATTAACAAGATCCTCCCGTGTAGTTCTGGGCTGATTCCCCACAGTTCTCATGATCATTGAAACTCCACGAGGTGAGATCTTGCATGGAGCGTCAGACCAAGGGAGACTGGCAGTTATTTTGTGTTTCTTCCATTTGCGAATAATAACACCAACTGTTGTCACCTTCTCACCAAGCTGCTTGGCGATGGTCTTGTAGCCCATTCCAGCCTTGTGTAGGTCTACAATCTTGTCCCTGACATCCTTGGACAGCTCTTTGGTCTTGGCCATGGTGGAGAGTTTGGAATCTGGTTGATTGATTGCTTCTGTGGACAGGTGTCTTTTATGAAGGTAACAAGCTGAGATTAGGAGCACTTCCTTTAAGAGAGTGCTCCTAATCTCAGCTCGTTACCTGTATAAAAGACACCTGGGAGCCAGAGATCTTGATGATTGATAGGGGATCAAATTCTTATTTCCCTCACTGACCTGCAAATCAATTTATAACTTTTTTGACATGTTTTTCTTCTTTCTTTTTTTGTATCTCTTTGTATCTCACTGTTAATATACACCTACCATTAAAATTATAGACTGATCATTTCTTTGTCTGTGGACAAACGTTCAAAATCAGCAGAGGATCAAATACTCCCCCCCCCCACTGTATATATATATATATATATATATATATATATATATATATATATATATATATATATATATATATATATATATATATATAAAATATGTATATAATGCACCCCTGCCTTTTGTCATGGGAGTAGAGTTGAATTATCCCCCCACTACAATATTAAACAAGGCTCCTTATAGTTCCTTCGTATAACCCCTCCAATATCTCCTTTTACATTTTATTCCCCTTATGGAACAATAGAAAGAGTTATAGAGAGTGGTTATATGGAGCAAAATGAGGAGTTATAGGGAGAAGCTTTATAACAATATATTTCTAATATAGTTCACATCATATAACCTGCCCCTATAACTCCTCATTGCTCATTAGTATTTCCCTATGAGTCATCTTATTGCTCCATATATCCTCTCCCTGTAATGCATAAAATAACTCTATATTTGACCCCGTTAATTCCATTTAATGTGCCCTATTGCTCCTCCTATATTCTATACCCTCTTTATAAGTACTCCAATTTTTCATATAACCTCTCTCACTCTAGTAGCTCCTTATAATACTTCCTATAGATCTTCTTGTTGCTCTGTATATCCCCTCACTATAATGCCTCCTATTACTCTGTATGCCATCTCCCTATAATTCCTCTTGATCTTTATATTACCTTCCTATATCTCCACCTACCAAGGAGTTATAACTGATTCTGTATGGTGTGACTTTTATCAATGTTTCTTTATCTCTTTTCCATTCAGTGCAATGTATTTTCAAATTAGATTGGCAACATATGGCCACCAATAATACTGCAGAGACATATATGTACATGCACCCCTCACTAGAATGTATCAATATAACTCCTACTGCTTCTTATATAGTATCCTATAACTGTTCCAATATTTCCATATAACCCCTCATATTCCTCCATATAACCATTGTCTATACCATTCTACCCCTTTACTGACTCCTTATACTTTCTCCCAATAACTCCTCATATTGTTCCATATAACCACTCTCTATAACACCTCCTACTATTCTATATAGCTTCTCCCTATAACATCTCATATTGCTCCATATAACCACTCTCTATAAAGCCTCCTATTGTTCTATAAATCTTCTCCCTATATCTCCTTCAATTTCTCCACATACTTTGTCCCTATAACTCTTCCTAGCTCTCCATATAACCACTTCCTAAAACTCCTCCTACTATTCCCTTTTACCACTACTCCTACTATTCTATATAGCTTCTTCCTATAACTTCTCATATTTCTCCCTATAACCACTCTCTATAACACCTCCTACTATTCTGTATAGCTTCTCCCTATAACTTCTCATATTACTCCATATAACCACTCTCTATAACACCTCCTCCTATTCTATATAGCTTATCCCTATAACTTCTCATATTTCTCCCTATATCCACTCTCTATAACACCTCCTGTTGTTCCATAAAGCTTCTCCCTATAACTCCTCATATTACTCCATATAACCACTCTCTATAACACCTCCTGTTGTTCCATAAATCTTCACCATATAACTCCTCATATTACTCCATATAACCACTCTCTATAACACCTCCTGTTGTTCCATAAAGCTTCACCCTATAACTTCTCATATTACTCCATATAACCACTCTCTGTAACACGTCCTATTGTTCCATACAGCTTCACCCTATAACTTCTCATATTGCTCCATATAACCACTCTCTATAACACCTCCTGTTGTTCCATAAAGCTTCTACCTATAACTCCTCATATTTCTCCATATAACCACTCTCTATAACACCTCCTGTTGTTCCATAAATCTTCACCATATAACTCCTCATATTACTCCATATAACCACTCTCTATAACACCTCCTGTTGTTCAATAAAGCTTCTACCTATAACTCCTCATATTACTCCATAAAACCACTCTCTATAACACCTCCTGTTGTTCCATAAATCTTCACCATATAACTCCTCATATTACTCCATATAACCACTCTCTATAACACCTCCTGTTGTTCCATAAATCTTCACCATATAACTCCTCATATTACTCCATATAACCACTCTCTATAACACCTCCTGTTGTTCCATAAATCTTCACCATATAACTCCTCATATTACTCCATATAACCACTCTCTATAACACCTCCTGTTGTTCCATAAAGCTTCTCCCTATAACTTTGCATATTGCTCCATATAACCACTCTCTATAATACCTCCTACAATTCCATAAAGCTTCTCCCTATAACTTCTCATATTGCTCCATATAACCACTCTCTATAACACCTCCTGTTGTTCCATACAGCTTCACCCTATAACTTCTCATATTTCTCCATATAACCACTCTCTATAACACCTCCTGTTGTTCCATAAAGCTTCTACCTATAACTCCTCATATTACTCCATAAAACCACTCTCTATAACACCTCCTGTTGTTCCATAAATCTTCACCCTATAACTTCTCAAATTTCTCCATATATCCACTCTCTATAACGCTTCCTATTGTTCCATAAAGATTCTCCCTATAACTTCTCATATTACTCCATATAACCACTCTCTATAACACCTCCTCCTATTCTATATAGCTTCTCCCTATAACTTCTCATATTACTCCATATAACCACTCTCTATAACACCTCCTGTTGTTCCATAAAGCTTCTCCCTATAACTTCTCATATTACTCCATATAACCACTCTCTATAACACCTCCTACTATTCTATATAGCTTCTCCCTATAACTTCTCATATTACTCCATATAACCACTCTCTATAACGCTTCCTATTGTTCCATAAAGCTTCTCCCTATAACTTCTCATATTGCTCCATATAACCACTCTCTATAATACCTCCTGTTGTTCCATAAATCTTCACACTATAATTTCTCATATTGCTCCATATAACCACTCTCTATAACACGTCCTATTGTTCCATAAAGCTTCTACCTATAACTCCTCATATTACTCCATATAACCACTCTCTATAACACCTCCTGTTGTTCCATAAAGCTTCACCCTATAATTTCTCATATTGCTCCATATAACCACTCTCTATAACACCTCCTGTTGTTCCATAAATGTTCACCCTATAATTTCTCATATTACTCCATATAACCACTCTCTATAACACGTCCTATTGTTCCATAAAGCTTCTACCTATAACTCCTCATATTACTCCATATAACCACTCTCTATAACACCTCCTGTTCCATAAATCTTCACCCTATAACTCCTCATATTACTCCATAAAACCACTCTCTATAACACCTCCTGTTGTTCCATAAAGCTTCTACCTATAACTCCTCATATTTCTTCATATAACCACTCTCTATAACACCTCCTGTTGTTCCATAAAGCTTCTACCTATAACTCCTCATATTTCTCCATATAACCACTCTCTATAACACCTCCTGTTGTTCCATAAATCTTCACACTATAATTTCTCATATTGCTCCATATAACCACTCTCTATAACACGTCCTATTGTTCCATAAAGCTTCTACCTATAACTCCTCATATTACTCCATATAACCACTCTCTATAACACCTCCTGTTGTTCCATAAAGCTTCACCCTATAATTTCTCATATTGCTCCATATAACCACTCTCTATAACACCTCCTGTTGTTCCATAAATGTTCACCCTATAATTTCTCATATTACTCCATATAACCACTCTCTATAACACGTCCTATTGTTCCATAAAGCTTCTACCTATAACTCCTCATATTACTCCATATAACCACTCTCTATAACACCTCCTGTTCCATAAATCTTCACCCTATAACTCCTCATATTACTCCATAAAACCACTCTCTATAACACCTCCTGTTGTTCCATAAAGCTTCTACCTATAACTCCTCATATTTCTTCATATAACCACTCTCTATAACACCTCCTGTTGTTCCATAAAGCTTCTACCTATAACTCCTCATATTTCTCCATATAACCACTCTCTATAACACCTCCTGTTGTTCCATAAATCTTTACCATATAACTCCTCATATTACTCCATATAACCACTCTCTATAACACCTCCTGTTGTTCCATAAAGCTTCTCCCTATAACTTTGCATATTGCTCCATATAACCACTCTCTATAATACCTCCTACAATTCCATAAAGCTTCTCCCTATAACTTCTCATATTGCTCCATATAACCACTCTCTATAACACCTCCTGTTGTTCCATACAGCTTCACCCTATAACTTCTCATATTTCTCCATATAACCACTCTCTATAACACCTCCTGTTGTTCCATAAAGCTTCTACCTATAACTCCTCATATTACTCCATATAACCACTCTCTATAACACCTCCTGTTGTTCCATAAATCTTCACCCTATAACTTCTCAAATTTCTCCATATAACCACTCTCTATAACGCTTCCTATTGTTCCATAAAGATTCTCCCTATAGCTTCTTACATTACTCCATATAAGCACTCTCTATAACGCTTCCTATTGTTTCATAAAGCTTCTACCTATAACTCCTCATATTACTCCATATAACCACTCTCTATAATACCTCCTACTATTCTATATAGCTTCTCCATATAACTTCTCATATTGCTCCATATAACCACTCTCTTTAACACCTCCTACTATTCTATATAGCTTCTCCCTATAACTTCTCATATTACTCCATATAACCACTCTCTATAACACCTCCTGTTGTTCCATAAAGCTTCTACCTATAACTCCTCATATTACTCCATATAACCACTCTCTATAACACCTCCTGTTGTTCCATAAATCTTCACCATATAACTCCTCATATTACTCCATATAACCACTCTCTATAACACCTCCTGTTGTTCCATAAATCTTCACCATATAACTCCTCATATTACTCCATATAACCACTCTCTATAACACCTCCTGTTGTTCCATAAAGCTTCTCCCTATAACTCCTCATATTACTCCATATAACCACTCTCTATAATACCTCCTACTATTCTATATAGCTTCTCCCTATAACTTCTCATATTGCTCCATATAACCACTCTCTATAACAATTCCTATTGTTCCATAAAGCTTCTCCCTATAACTTCTCATATTGCTCCATATAACCACTCTCTATAACGCTTCCTATTGTTTCATAAAGCTTCTACCTATAACTTCTCATATTGCTCCATATAACCACTCTCTATAACACCTCCTACTATTCTATATAGCTTCTCCCTATAACTTCTCATATTGCTCCATATAGCCACTCTCTATAACACCTCCTACTATTCTATATAGCTTCTCCCTATAACTTCTCATATTGCTCCATATAGCCACTCTCTTTAACACCTCCTACTATTCTATATAGCTTCTCCCTATAACTTCTCATATTGCTCCATATAGCCACTCTCTTTAACACCTCCTACTATTCTATATAGCTTCTCCCTATAACTTCTCATATTACTCCATATAACCACTCTCTATAACACGTCCAATTGTTCCATACAGCTTCACCCTATAACTTCTCATATTACTCCATATAACCACTCTCTATAACACGTCCTATTGTTCCATACAGCTTCACCATATAACTCCTTATATTACTCCATAAAACCACTCTCTATAACACCTCCTACTATTCTATATAGCTTCTCCCTATAACTTCTCATATTGCTCCATATAACCACTCTCTATAACACCTCCTGTTGTTCCATAAAGCTTCTCCCTATAACTCCTCATATTACTCCATATAACCACTCTCTATAACACCTCCTACTATTCTATATAGCTTCTTCCTATAACTTCTCATATTGCTCCATATAGCCACTCTCTATAACACCTCCTACTATTCCATAAAGCTTCTCCCTATAACTTCTCATATTGCTCCATATAACCACTCTCTATAACACCTCCTGTTGTTCCATAAATCTTCACCCTATAACTTCTCAAATTTCTCCATATAACCACTCTCTATAACGCTTCCTATTGTTCCATAAAGATTCTCCCTATAGCTTCTTACATTACTCCATATAAGCACTCTCTATAACGCTTCCTATTGTTTCATAAAGCTTCTACCTATAACTCCTCATATTACTCCATATAACCACTCTCTATAATACCTCCTACTATTCTATATAGCTTCTCCATATAACTTCTCATATTGCTCCATATAACCACTCTCTTTAACACCTCCTACTATTCTATATAGCTTCTCCCTATAACTTCTCATATTACTCCATATAACCACTCTCTATAACACCTCCTGTTGTTCCATAAAGCTTCTACCTATAACTCCTCATATTACTCCATATAACCACTCTCTATAACACCTCCTGTTGTTCCATAAATCTTCACCATATAACTCCTCATATTACTCCATATAACCACTCTCTATAACACCTCCTGTTGTTCCATAAATCTTCACCATATAACTCCTCATATTACTCCATATAACCACTCTCTATAACACCTCCTGTTGTTCCATAAAGCTTCTCCCTATAGCTTCTTATATTACTCCATATAACCACTCTCTATAACACCTCCTGTTGTTCCATAAAGCTTCTCCCTATAACTTTGCATATTGCTCCATATAACCACTCTCTATTATACCTCCTACAATTCCATAAAGCTTCTCCCTATAACTTCTCATATTGCTCCATATAACCACTCCCTATAACACCTCCTACTACTCTATATAGCTTCTCCCTATAACTTCTCATATTGCTCCATATAACCACACTCTATAACACCTCCTGTTGTTCCATACAGCTTCACCCTATAACTTCTCATATTTCTCCATATAACCACTCTCTATAACACCTCCTGTTGTTCCATAAATCTTCACCATATAACTCCTCATATTGCTCCATATAACCACTCTCTATAACACCTCCTACTATTCTATATAGCTTCTCCCTATAACTTCTCATATTGCTCCATATAACCACTCTCTATAACACCTCCTGTTGTTCCATAAAGCTTCTCCCTATAACTCCTCATATTACTCCATATAACCACTCTCTATAATACCTCCTACTATTCTATATAGCTTCTCCCTATAACTTCTCATATTGCTCCATATAACCACTCTCTATAACAATTCCTATTGTTCCATAAAGCTTCTCCCTATAACTTCTCATATTGCTCCATATAACCACTCTCTATAACGCTTCCTATTGTTTCATAAAGCTTCTACCTATAACTTCTCATATTGCTCCATATAACCACTCTCTATAACACCTCCTACTATTCTATATAGCTTCTCCCTATAACTTCTCATATTGCTCCATATAACCACTCTCTATAACACCTCCTACTATTCTATATAGCTTCTCCCTATAACTTCTCATATTGCTCCATATAGCCACTCTCTTTAACACCTCCTACTATTCTATATAGCTTCTCCCTATAACTTCTCATATTACTCCATATAACCACTCTCTATAACACGTCCAATTGTTCCATACAGCTTCACCCTATAACTTCTCATATTACTCCATATAACCACTCTCTATAACACGTCCTATTGTTCCATACAGCTTCACCATATAACTCCTTATATTACTCCATAAAACCACTCTCTATAACACCTCCTACTATTCTATATAGCTTCTCCCTATAACTTCTCATATTGCTCCATATAACCACTCTCTATAACACCTCCTGTTGTTCCATAAAGCTTCTCCCTATAACTCCTCATATTACTCCATATAACCACTCTCTATAACACCTCCTACTATTCTATATAGCTTCTTCCTATAACTTCTCATATTGCTCCATATAGCCACTCTCTATAACACCTCCTACTATTCCATAAAGCTTCTCCCTATAACTTCTCATATTGCTCCATATAACCACTCTCTATAACACCTCCTACTATTCTATATAGCTTCTCCCTATAACTTCTCATATTGTGCCATATAACCACTCTCTATAATACATCCTATTGTTCCATAAAGCTTCTCCCTATAACATCTCATATTGCTCCATATAACCACTCTCTATAAAGCCTCCTATTGTTCCATAAATTTTCTCCCTATATCTCCTTCAATTTCTCCACATACTTTGTCCCTATAACTCTTTCTAGCTCTCCATATAACCACACCCTAAAACTCCTCCTAATTTTCCCTTTTACCACTCCAGTTAGGCAGTTAATCCCAAGGTTGCCAAGACGCCCTTGAAAGTTGCCCAGCGCACGCCCGCCTGATTCCTCCTTGAAATGTTCTTCCAATCACTTTTTGTAAAAGGATCAATTTTTCATGAGATTGGGGCCCCGTACAAACTGCGCGTGACGCCGCCCGGCTGCGCTGAGTGACACATCCGCTCGGAAAGCTGCTTTTTTTCCTTTTCTTCAAGGTGATTGATGTAATTTTCTATTAGACTGACCTTTGCTGGAAATGTTTTGACTGTAATGATTTCCTGTCCACTTTACTCAGCAGTCAGGGATCTGCTCCAGCTCCCAGATGTTAAATTCTACAGAACAAGTGGTCTGTGAAGGAGAGGAGTGACGTATGAGTACTGTGGAGGGGAGATGCCCAGGGCGTGGAGGGGTGTGCACCCTGAGACATGCACCCTAAGACTTATCCCTAAGACATGCACCCTGTGACTTGACCCTGAGATATACACCCCAAGACTTGCACCCTGAGACTTGACACTGAGACATGCACCCCAAGACACGCACCATGAGACTTGACCTTTAGACATGCACCATGAGACTTGACACTAAATCATGCATCCTGAGTCATGCATCCTGAGACATGCACCCTGAAACTTGACCCTGAGTCATGCCCCTGAGGCATGCTCCCTGAGACATTCACCCTAAGACTGAACCCCGAAACATGCACCCTTTGACTTGACCCTGAGACATACACCCCAAGACATGCACCCTAAGACTTGACCCTGAGATATGCACCCCAAGACATGCATCATGAGACTTGTCCTTTAGACATGCACCATAAGACTTGACTCGAAGTCATGCATCCTGAATCATGCACCATGAAACTTGACCCTGAGACATGCTCCCTGAATCTTGACCCTGAGTCATGCTCCTGAATCCAGCACCCTGATCCCTATCCTGTAATTGTGCATCTCATCTGCAGTCAGGACTATCACTCTCGATATGTTTTATTTTATTCAATATAACCCCTTCCTATAACTTTCTCTTCCTTTTAAAAGACATGAAATCTAATAATTTTGTTCCACATAATCCAATACTGAAAAATATTTTCAATTTTTTTTACATTTGTAAAATTGATCCATATTTCATTGTTTTTATATCAACCAGTTAATCCATAGTCGGGCGTGTGGAGCTACCTACCCTCAATAGGTGCTGCAAGCACAGGTGGAGCAACCTCAGGTGCAGACAGTGCAATGCACCAGGGTCCTGCTCTGGGTGGCCAGTGCTGGACCAAGCCCAGCCTGCCATGTCCTGCCTCAAGCCCTCACTCAGGGCCTCATTCAATTGCTACTTTTTAGAGATCCAGGCTCGCAAGTAGAGATCGCAAGTTACTTATCTATTTAAATGCCTTCAGTTTGCGGGCTCTGTTCGAGTTACTTGCTGCGAGCTGCGATCCATTGCGATTTTTAAAATCACAAGTTACTTCCCGCCAAGCCTTTAATCTTTCACGGCCGCAAGAGTTGCGGCGGCTAAAAACAAAAATCGCTATTCAATTACTCCGATTTCCCCTCCGTCAAGCCCGCAAATGGCAAAAATCGAACCACAGGTTACTTGTACCAAGGAGGTCTCCGCAAAGGGCTTACTGACAAAGCAAATATAAAATCAATCCAGCACTGTAAATGATGGGGAACACAATGGGTGACATTAGAATTAATAGCACAACATTCTCAAGCTCGCACATCGACAAAATAAAATACTTTATTTCATGTTTATTTTCTGTCCAAAGTCCTACAGGCTTCAACCTCTATATTTGGAGGTTGAAATTCAGCCTCCATATGTCATTGAAGGCCTGCAGGCTGGCATTAAGGGTTACGGGCTTGGAGGTCATTCAAGCCCTTAGGGCTTTGGACGGAAATTAAACATGAAATAAAGTATTATATTTTGGCCTCATTTATAGTGCTCGATTGATTTTATATTTGCATTTAAAGTGCTTGAACCACGAGTTACGGGCTTGCATCTGCGATCATGTTCAAGCCTGTCAATGCTACTGTCAATGGAGCATGCAACTCAGTATCAGGAAATCGGCTATGTGCGATCAAGTTACAGCCCCAAATTAAATGAGGCTCTCAGCCCTCCTGTGGCGAATCAAGGAGCCTTCTTGCAGCCCTCCTGTGGCCCCCGCAGCCTTCCCTCTGCCCTCTGCAGCTCTCCTCCGCCCCTGGCTCTTCTGTGGGCCACTGCGGACCTCCCTAGTCCTCCCACTGACTTCCTTGGCCCTCCAACATCAGACAGGTAAGGGAATATTTGTATAGCTGTGTAAGTATATATATATATATATATATATATATATATATATATATATCATGGTTAGGCCCGGAAGGCTCTCAATGAGTGCTGATGGCTCTCATCCCGAGGCCCGGAAGGCGGGTGGTGCTGGGGGGAGAAGCTTGCAATGAGCGTCAATGGCGCTCATTGAGGGGCCCGCAATAGCCCCAGGGGGACAGGCGAGGGCCGCAATGAGTGCAGGGGGAGAGGCAGGGAGCCCATAAGGGAGGTTGCAAGCTAATTTGCTATTAAATTAGCGTTTTTTTGCGGCCTCTGAACGGCTTCCGAGTTACAGGCTTGAAAAAAAAATGGGACAGTTAAAGCCGCGATAGCAAATTAACTTGCAATCTACTTACGGACACCCTACCTCTCCCCCTGTGCCCATTGCGGCCCTCCCGAGCGCCTGGGGAGAGGCAGGGAGCCGGTAAGTGATGTTGCAAGCTAATTTGCTATTCAATTGGCGTCTTTTTGCGGGCTTAAAAAAAAATTGTGACAGTTATACCCTTAACTAACAGCCTTGCCCGCAAATCAGTTTTCCCAAGCCCACAAATGTTTTCACACCCATAAACGGCAAATGAGACAGTGGGAGAGGGGGGCAAAGAGAGACAGGGGAGGGAGGGGGAGAGACACAAGGAAAGGGAGAAGGGGGAAAGAGAAACAGGGTTAGGGAGTGGGGGGAAAGAGAAACAGGGTTAGGGAGTGGGGGGAAAGAGCCACGTGGGTGAGAAATGGGGGAGAGAGGGGAAAAGAGACACAGGGGAGGGAGAGAGGGTGAAAGAAACACAGGGGAGGGAAGGGGAAAGAGACACAGAGGAGGGAGTGGAGGAAGAGACATGGGGGGGATGAAAAATGAAATATTATCCTGTCATTTGTGACCGGAAGCCCACAATGGTTATGAAGAAAAACTAAGCGAATTTCACTTATTTTCTATAGAAAAAAGGCGTCTAAGAGGGGATATGGTTACCTTATATAAATATATACAGGGTCAATACAAGGCTTTGTCAGGGGAACTTTTTGTGCCAAGAGGTTTTCAACTGACAAGAGGACATCCCTTGAGATTAGAAGCAAAAAGATTTCACCTTAAAAAAAGAAATGGGTTCTTCACAGTAAGGCTGGTTAATCTGTGGAATTCTCTACCAAAGAAGGTGGTGACAGCAGATTCGATAGATAACTTTAAAAGGGGACTGGCTTTATTTTTTAATAAAAAGGGCATTTAGGGTTATCCTGGATAATTAGAGATGGAGTATTGATCCAGGGAGTAGTCCAAGCGCCAGTATCTAGGATCAGGAAGGAATTTTAGATATGTTTCAACTTTTGAGACAATTGGCAAAGTTTCCTCTGGATTAATTAACAAGGAATCATCGTATTTCAGATCAGAGGAGATCTAAAAAGGTTGAACTTGATGGACTAAAAGTATTTTTTCAACCTCAATTACTATGGGCCTCATTCAATTACAATTTGGCAAATTGAATAGGGCTCTATATAAGCACATAGCATATTTTTTTTAAAGAAGTTTTTCGTCAGTGAAAACCTTGGTTTTGGATAGATGTTTACTAACTAAAAAATTCTTTAAAAAAATATGTTATGTGCTTATTTAGAGCCCTATTTAATTGGCCAAATTGCAATTGAATGAGGGCCTATGTAACTATGTATATTTGTGTTTGTGTGTAGATGTATATGTAAATGTGTAGATAGATAAATGTATATGTAGATATATAGATAGATGTATTGCCCCAAAAATGGCAATACAAATATTTGCTAGGGGGTCTTTGCCACATCACAAAACTTCATGTGTCATTCCCTTTCATACTTCATGCCACTTAAAGTGACACAGGATATAGTACAATTTAAATATTTAAGTAATACCAGACAATTGCTCAGTTCAAGGTTATTAAAAAGCTGCATTTTCCTTTGTTAGACTTACATTGGAAATGCAATTTTTACCTTTAAATCACTCTTTCTGATCCTCTCATTAAGAACACCATGTATCTGTTGTGACTTTATTGTACTTCTTTTGTAGCTGATAATGAGCTTTTGCACTGGGATAATTGGCAGAGTGTGAGGCTGTGACTGGAGACCTCTTCATAGCTCTATTATTTATTTGTTTTATCCCAGGATTAATTGTACAGAGCGAAGCTGATCCTGCATGTCTGAGATATGAGACCGTCTAACTCCTTGTGGTTGTATTGAGGGCACCCCGACATTGGCACGCACGGCAAATGCGCGCAGACAACATAGCACCGACAGCAGCGCTCAGTTCTAAAGCGTGTCTCAAATGCGTGCCGATAAAAGGGCGCAAGTTGTATGCCCTAATGCCATGAACCCTTCTAGCTCTTAAAGCCCATGCCTAACCCTTTAACCTCTTAGCCTAACCCTAACCCTTAGACTCCCTAGCCTAACCCTAACCCTTAGACCCCCTAGCCTAACCCTAACTCTTAGACCCTCAGCCTAACCCTAACCCTTAGACGCCCTAGCGTAACGCTAACCCTTAGACTCCCTAGCCTAACCCTAACTAAGATCCCCTAGCCTAACCCTAACTTAGACTCCTAAGCTCACCTTACCTGTAGAAGCAGCACGCTCCTGTTGGGCTGGTTCTTGTCCAGCGCGCTCTTGACGTTGTGTGCATCTGTTGGTGGGCAGATGACGGCGGGGCTGTGACGACCGCGCTTAGGTCGTGCCACCTGTATTGAGAGTCCAGGAGTCACGTACATGAGAGTGGATTCATATTCAGATGTGAGAAATATGAGACCGTCTAACTCCTCGTGGTCGTATTGAGGGCATCCTGACATTGGCACGCACGGCAAATGCACGCCGACAACATGGTGCCAACATGAGAGCGCCAAGAGCAGTGCCCAGTTCTAAAGTGTGTGTCAAATGCATGCCGATGAAAGGGCGGAAGTTGTATGCCCTAACGCCATGAACCCTTCTAACCCTGACCCTTATACCCCATGACTAACCCTATCCCTTTAACCCCTAGCCTAACCCTAACCCTTAGACCCCTAGCCTAACCCTAAGCCTTAGACGGGCGCGCTCTTGTAGTTGCTCGCATCTGTTGGTGCGCAGATGATGGCGCGGTTGTGTTGAGCACACTTAGGTCGTGCCACCCGTATTGAGAGTCCAGGAGTCACGTACATGAGAGTGGATTCATATTCAGATGTGAGAGTATTTAGTGTGTAGAGGAATTCCAAGAACAGCCTAAATAAGTAAATAACAGTGATACGATCAGGTATAATATTGTGCAAACATGCTCATTTTAGCGTAAGCTTCCTCAACTGCAAGTATGTATTTAAAAAAGAAACAGTCTACTTGACATTTTGGGTCTGTCCTGTGGGCATAGACTGATGTAGAATGAAAGTAAATAAAAAGAGGAGGAGAGAAGGGAATTAGAGGAAATATCTATGAAGATTGTAGATCAAGGACGAGATTAGAGGAAATAAAAATAAAAAAGAAGGTGGAGAAGTTGAATGATAGAAGATGGAAGGATAGAAGAAGCAGGACAAGTGAAGGAATGAATTGTGTAGAAGGGAATAATGAAAGTGGAGAGAGATAAAGAATGGAGATGAGGAAAAGAAGGGGATAAGGAGGAAAGTAATTAAATATAACAGAGATATGATACAGAGGAAATTATTGAATACATGGAAAGAAAACTTGTGAGAGTGGTGAAAGCATGAGGGTAGGGGAGGTGAGAGAAAATATTGAGATAGAAGAAGAGATAAGAGAAAGCATTGATGGGGAGCAGATGAGGAGGTGGATTGGAGGAGTTTTCAGAAAAGAACAAGAGTGTGGGATGAAAAGAAAGAAAGGTTAAAGTATGGAAGGAAAGAGGAGAAGGGGTAAAGGACAGAAAGGAAGAAGACAGATAACGTCTAGAAGTGTAGGAGAGAAGATAATGGATAGAAGTTTTGGGAGAAGAGAAGAGATAATGGATAGAAGTGTGAGAGAAAGGAAGAGGTAATGAAAAGAAGTGTAGGAGAAGAGAAGAGATAAAGGATAGAAGTGTAGGAGAAGAGATAAAGGATAAAAGTTTTGGGAGAAGATAAGAGATAAAGGAAGAGATAACAAATAGAAGTGTAGGAGAAGAGATAAATGGTAGAAGTGTAGGAGAAGGGAATAGATAAAGTACATAAGTGTATGAGAAGAGAAGAGAAAATAGATAGAAGTGTAGGAGAAGAGATAATGGATAGAAGAGTGGGTGAAGATGAGATAAAGGATAGAAGCGTGAGAGAAAGGAAGAAATAATGAAAGAAGTGTAGGAGAAGAGATAACATAGAAGAGTGGGAGAAGAGAAGAGATAAAGGTTAGAAGTGTGAGAGATAGGCAGATATAATGAATAGAAGTGTTGGGGAAGAGATAAAGGGTACAAGTTTATGAGAAGAGAATAGATAAAGGACAGAAGTGTAGGAAAAGAGAAGAGAAAATGGATAGACGTGTAGAAGAAGAGTTAAAGGGTAGAAGTGTAGGAGAAGAGAAGAGATAAAAGATAGAAGTGTAAGAGAAGAGAAGAGAAAATGGATAGAAGTGTAGGAGAAGAGATAAAGGATAGAAGTTTTGGGAGAAGATAAGAGATAAAGGAAGAGATAACAAATAGAAGTGTATGAGAAGAGATAAAGGGTAGAAGTTACATAGTTACATAGTTACATAGCATTTAAGGCTGAAAAAAGACTTTCAGTCCATCAAGTTCAACCTTTTAAGATCTCCTCTGATCTGCAATATGCAGATTAACTATCAATACTGTCTCTCTAATTATCCATGATAACCCTGAATTCCCTTTTTAATTAGAAATAAAGCCAGTCCCCTTTTAAAGTTATCTATCGAATCCGCTGTCACCAACACTTCTGGTAGAGAATTCCACAGATTAACCACCCTTACTGTGAAGAACCCTTTTATTTCTTTAAGTGTCGGAGAAGTTAATAGATAAAGTACAGAAGTGTAGGAGAAGAGAAGAGAAAATAGATAGATGTGTAGGAGAAGAGATAATGGATAGAAGAGTGGGTGAAGAGGAGATAAAGGATAGAAGTGTGAGAGAAAGGAAGAGATAAAGGATAGAAGTGTAGGAGAAGAGATAATGGATAGAAGAGTGGGAGAAGACGAGATAAAGGATAGAAGTGTGAGAGAAAGGAAGAGGTAATGAATAGAAGTGTAGGAGAAGAGATAAAGGATAGAAGTGTAGGAGAAGAGATAATGGATAGAAGAGTGGGAGAAGACGAGATAAAGGATAGAAGTGTGAGAGAAAGGAAGAGATAATGAATAGAAGTGTAGGAGAAGAGATAAAGGATAGAAGTGTAGGAGAAGAGATAATGGATAGAAGAGTGGGAGAAGACGAGATAAAGGATAGAAGTGTGAGAGAAAGGAAGAGATAATGAATAGAAGTGTAGGAGAAGAGATAATTGATAGAAGTGTATGAGAAGAGATACAGGATAAATTGTAGGAGAAGAGATAACGGATAGAAGTGTGAGAGATAGGAAGAGATAACGGGTAGAAGTGTAGGAGAAGAGAATAGATAAAGGACAGAAGTGTAGGAAAAGAGAAGAGAAAATGGATAGATGTGTAGAAGAAGAGCTAAAGGGTAGAAGTGTTGGAGAAGAGATGAAGGACAGGACTTTGGAATGAGCTAAAATCTTGTATACAGTTTTTTAGGATTGTGTAAGAGAAGAGAAGAGATAAAGGAGCAGAAAGCATAAATAAGTAATGACCTTCTTTTTGATGACCCTCCTTTTGATGACCCTCCTTGTGATGACCCTCCTTTTGATGACCCTCCTTTTGATGACCCTCCTTGTGATGACCCTCCTTGTGATGACCCTCCTTTTGATGAACTTCCTTTTGGTGAATATCCTATACAGAAAAAAAAGATATATAATAAAAATGTTCCTGGATAACATTGATATGGATCTGGAAGACATATTCAGCCTTATTAAATTGCGATTCGGCAAATTGAATAGGGTTCTATATAAGCACAGAGCATATTCTTTACAGACGTTTTTAGTTAGTGAACTTCTATCTAAAAGCAAGGTCTTCACTAACTAAAAACTTCTGTAAAAAAAATATGCTGTGTGCTTATATAGAGCCCTATTCAATTTGCTGAATCGCAATTTAATAAGGCTGATAATGTTTATAGAGGGACATGCTTGAAAATGGGGTTTCTACTCTGATGCATTTACCCTGAATAGTGCCCCAGCAGGGGGAAGATTTAATACAGGAAATAAATACAGTGGTCAGGTACTGAATAATTATTAGCGAGAGATCTAACCTCAGTATCACAACATTTGGATGTATTCATATTCCCCAGCATGTGAAGGGTTAGCCGCAGAGAGGAGCTCTATTTTGGCTTGTTTACACCACATACCGGCTTCTATATATATACACACACCAGCCCATTAGAGAAACTCAACAGATACAAAAAGAAAAAACAAATGTGGTTCCTTTTGCCATAAAATTTTAATTAGCCTTTTGGCAGGAAAATGTTCCATGGATTAAATTGATTCATTCCTCCTTAATGGAGGGAGCAAGATGGGTTTTAAAAAGAAAATTAGGCAATATGAGAAGGCATTAAAAAGAGACAGTGTTTCAGTTTAACCCTGCCAGCGCCGAGAGGGTTAATGTCTTCATTAGAAGCAGTGCATACTGGGTAGAGGTTGCAATATAAACCATACAATTGATTGCCATTAGTGGCTGTTTAAGGAAAATATATAGTTGGTTATGGAGGTTAATCAGACTGTGGTTCCCCATTTACAAACTCATGATAACCATTATGGATCAATTTAGTGTTTAGTGGAGATTATCTCTGCGGTGAGGCGAAACACGTTGAGAGTCCCCTCACAAACCGCAGTGCTGGGCTCCTCCCAAGCCAAAGCTGCCAAATCAGCAGGAACTGAAACCACAGCACGAGGCAGTCTGCACCAAATCAATTAGTTATATAGATGGATATTGCACCGTCAGAGGGCATGGATGAGAAGATGACATGTCAGGAGAGCTAATTGTGGGGCCTATAACTTTATCTTATGAAATTGGAGGGTGAAAGATTGAGGGGTAATGACAGGAGTACTCATCTACAGGAATGGTAGTCAATAGAGTAACAGCCTTCCAGTAGAAATGGTAGAGTCACACAAGAATTCAAGCATACTGGGATACCCATAAGGCTGGCATTTATGAAGCCAAGTTCTTTAGGTAGATATAATGTGCAGACTAGATGGCCTGTTGGTTCTATTCATATATTGCAATTGTTCTCATTCCTCTCAATTCTCTTCTATTGGGGTCAGTTTTCCTTCTCTTTTTCCATTCCCTTAATCTCATTTGCTTTGAGTCACTTTATCTGCTCAATAGGTTTTAATCTGTTTAAGGTACAGTTATTAATTATATCACCAGCTGCCTGTTTGATTGTATGCTCCTTGGGCAAGAGTTTTACATTATAATACTAGATTGTAAGCTACATTTAGCAGAGGCTCGTCAATCATACCACTAGACTCCCTGAGGCAAGATTTGTCTGCATTGTAAGATATTTAAATCAGAGTTTCCCAAGATATAGCCAGATTGTAAGCTCTTTGGGCAAGGTCTCTCATTATACAACTAGTTTGCAAGCTATTTGGGTAGGGTCTTTCATTATACAACCATATTGTAAGCTCTTTGAGGTAGGGTCTCCCATTATACAACTAGATTGCAAGCTCTTTGGGCAGGGTCTTTCATTATACCACCATATAGTAAGCTCTTTGGGGTAGGATCTCCCATTATACAACTAGATTGCAAGCTCTTTGGATAGGATCCATCATTATATCACCATATTGTAAGCTCTTTGGGGTCTTCCATTACACCACTAGATTGTAAGCACTGTGGGTAGAGTCTCCAATTATATAACTAAATTGTGAGCTCTTTGTTTCAGAGTCTCTCATTATACCACTAGATTGAGACAGAACCTCTTAGTATACCTCTTGATCATAAGTGTTTTTCTCCTGATCAAAATACAACAGTAATGTAAGCTCTTTGGGTCAGTCTCCCTTTATATTGCCATCTTTAGGGAACGATCACCCATTAAACCCCTTGTTTGTCAGCTTCTTGGGCAGGGTCTCCAATGATGTCATTAGATATAAATATAAACTGCAAGGAGCGGGGTCTCTTCTCGTATAACTGTAAGCTGCTGTGATGTCCCTGCTTGTATGAGCGCACTACGCTAGCTCTTTATAAATAGCTCGTAAACATTATGTTGCTGCATTCTTATAAAGTCTATTGACCGTAAAAACTGTGACTGGAGCAAAAAAAAAAAACCTCAACATCATCAGGATTTAATGAGTAAATCTGCTTCTATCATTTGTAACCCAACACACATTTGTATTTAACTGAAAGTGACACAACAAAGTCCAGTTATTGCAAAATGAAGAATGTGCACATAAATAAACAGGATTGCAATAGGTTGCTATTAAAAAAAATATGGAATTGTTGGATAATTGAACTTGAAAGTTGGGCATTTTAAGCATAAATGATCTATACAGGACCTCCCACTTTCTAATTCTCTTTATCTAAGCCCATTCCTGCAGTTACTTGGATCTTTACTTTAAATCAAGTAGCAAAAGGTAAATATCTGAGTTAAACATTTGGGTATGAAATGTGTTTTCTATGTATTATAAAAAACCTCTGTGTCTGTGAACGAGGAAAGCCCTGTGGTTGTGCAGCACAGGGGGGCTCAGGGGATTAGGGTCGGACGGTTTAATTTGCAAACAGAGTTTTTGTTTGGATTTGACTTCAATTTCCCTTTATGGTTTTATACAAAGCTCAGTATTAATAGCTCAGGTTGGGGGGAGGCGGGGGTGCTGGGTCCATGTCACTAAGGGCTGATTGCACGTGGAATGTGGGGGCTGGGGGGAGACACACAGGAGATGCTACTGTCATGTGTCTGTTATACAGGGGTCAGATAATAACATTTACAGATATGAGGGGTAATTATATAATAATGTTGTTGTTTATAACAATATAACAATTGATGTTTATTGATGATTTAGTTTAGTGCGATACATTGTAACTATTTGTCACAACAGTTACTGATTTAATACTATAGCTTATCCTTAGAACTTTTCCACCACCGCCCTAAATCTGCTCCTGTCCTCACTGGACGCTCTATCTTCTTGTTGCTTCCTGTGGTTCCCCTGATAACTGTTCCTTATTTGTTCTCCCATAACTGTTCCTTCTATATTTTCAAATAACTGTTCTCGACACCTCCTCCCATAGCCCTTAACATATAATCCCATTCTTCCCATACCCATTCTTTACATTTCCTCCTATAAACGTTCTCATATCTTCCCATATCCGTTCTTTTCATTTCCTCCCATACCCATCCCATATCTTCCCATATCCATTGTTTACATTTCCTTCCATAACCTTTCCCATATCCGTTTTGTAAATTTTTTCTCCCATCACTCTTCCCATATACTCCCATACCCTTTTTTTACATTTCTCCCATAACCCTTTCCAAATCCTCCCATACACATTCTTAACATTTCCTCCCATAACACTTTCCATACCCGTTCTTTACATTTCTTCCCATAACCCATCCCACATCCTCCCATATGCATTATTTACATTTCCTCACATAACAGTTTCCATATCCTCCCATACCTGTTCTGTACATTTCCTCCCATAACCCTTCCCATATACTCCCATACCCATTCTTCCCATTTCCTTCCATAAAACATTCCATATCGTCCCATACCCGTTCTTTACATTTCTTCCCATAACCCTTTCCATACCCGTTCTTTACATTCCTCTCATAACCATTCCCATATCCTCCCATACCCATTCTTTACATTTCCTCCCATAACTTTTCCCACATCCTTCCATACCTATTCTTTACATTTCCTCCCATAACCCCTTCCATATACTCCAATACCCATTCTTTACATTTCCTCACATAACCCCTTACATAGCCTCCCATACCTATTCTTTACATTTCCTCCCATAACCCCTTCCATATACTCCCATACCCATTCTTTACATTTCCTCCCATAACCCCTTACATAGCCTCCCATACCCCTGCTTTACATGTCCTCCCATAACCCCTTACATAGCCTCCCATACCCATTCTTTACATTTCCTCCAATATCCCTCCCCATATCCTCCCATACCCATTCTTTATATTTCCTCCCATAACCCCTTACATATACTCCCATACCCATTCTTTATATTTCCTCCCATAACCCCTTACATATACTCCCATACCCATTCTTTACATTTCCTCCCATAACCCCTTACATAGCCTCCCATACCTATTCTTTACATTTCCTCCCATATCCCTCCCCATATCCTCCCATACCCATTCTTTAAATTTCCTCCCATATCCCTCCCCATATCCTCCCATACCCATTCTTTATATTTCCTCCCATAACCCTTTCCATAGCCTCCCATACCCATTCTTTACATTTCCTCCCATAATCCATTCCATATACTCCCATACCCATGCTTTACATCTCCTCCCATAACCCCTTCCATATCCTCCCATACCCATTCTTTACATTTCCTCCCATAACCCCTTCCATATCCTCCCAAGCTTTTTCTGTACATTTCCTCCTATAACCCTTCCATATCCTCCCAAGCGTGTTCTGTATATTTCCTCTTAAAACACTTCCCATATCTACCCATAACTGTTCTCTAAATTTCCTCCCATAACTGTTCCTAGAACTCCTCCAAAAGTTCCCATAACTTCCCATAAACTATAATTCCTAAAATTGCTCCCTATATTTTCTCCCATACATTTTCCTTATATGTCCTCCCTTATCTATTCCTATATCCTCCCATAATTGCTCCCTATATCACCTCCCAAAATTGCTCCCTATATTTCCTCCCATAAATTCTCCTTATATGTTCTCCCTTATCTATTCCTATATCCTCCCATAATTGCTCCCTATATCACCTCTCAAAATTGCTCTCTAGGTCTCCTTCCATAAGTATTCACTATAACTCCTCCCATAAAGGTTCCCTATATCCAAGTGTAGAGCCAGTGAATGGAGGGCCCCAGTGCAAAATAATTTGGGACCCCCTTGCAACTTCTCTATACATCCCAAAGGGGTCAGAAAAAATAATGTAAATGGTTACATCACCTCTATGGTGATCAGATCACCTTTCTATAAAATAATTATCTGCCAATGAACCTCCATATAACTTGTCCCAATAAGTGCTCTCATTGCATGCATTGCTGTATCAGCTAGGTCTTTATATTGAGGTCTGATCCTTGTAATCTCATGTTGTCTCTGTCAATCTTATCAGAACCCAGATCAGACAGGACTTGCAGTACCAGCTGAGTAATCCAATGTGACCGCAAACAAAAAGGACAAGTACAGTGTGCGCTGATAGCGCCATATTGTATTACACATTACCCAAAGGCCTTCACTGTCTTAGCATCAGCTCAAGGGAAGCTAAAGCAAGCCCTATAGATTTATCTCTAATTAATGCTGCTTTGAAAAGCCCAAATCTCTCACTAATTAACTCTCAGTAGGATCTGACGACCTTTACTTTGGTTTTGTGACCATGATTTAATAACTGAAAAGAAATCAATGTACTCAGCTGACCACCCCAGGGACTGGCCAATATGTAATAGGTGTGGTTACCAGGACAGCATGGGTTAAATTACTTTATTTAAATTATATTATTTAAAGAAATACACTTGTAAAAAAGTTCTGATGTTCCTATTCTTTCTGCAGTGTATAATCCTTCCCTGTATCTCCTGATAATGCTCAATATAACACTTCTATATAATGGTTCTAGACCCTTCATGGCCCCTGAACACCAGGGAACACTCTCTATTTACCCCAGATATCTTCTCCTACACAGTGACGGAGCTAGAGAATGGAGGGCCCTGGTGCAAAAGACATTGTTTTAAAAATGTATAAAAGGTTGTGCACCAGGACCAAATCACTCAGTGTTCCTCCCTGTGCGAAGCTCCTCTGCCTGCCGCACAGCTCCAGGGCGTGCATGCTCCACTTTCCTGCAACATCCTTTACGGATATATATATGTACACATATATATATCTATCTATATATATATATATATATATATATATATATATATATATATATACACATATACACATATATACACGTATATAAACAACACCCCCACACAGCAGCCATCGCTCTTTGCATACATCCCCACACAGCACCCAACTCCTCTGAGCACCCACCTCACATAGCACCCATCCATATCTCCTTTGTTACTTCCTCACAGAACCCATCCTCCTGTACTTTGCTGCCACTTTGCAGCCCTTGCTCTCTTACCTTCTTCCTTGATACACATCCCCAGCGTGCTGAACTGCTCTACACTGCCACCTGTTGGAGCTTCGGTAGAAATGTTCTTTTTAAAAGAAGCACCCACAAATTTTAGGCTGGGGCCACAGTGAGGCCTTGGTGGGTTGGGCTGGGGTGGGAGGCCCCAGGAGGGCCCCTAAACACCAGAAATAAAGATTTACTGCAAAAAAAAAAGTTACACAGCACCACCTGCACCACTGGTAGATCCTCCACTGCTCCTACATGGTTCTCTAGGACAGAGGACTCTCTTTTCTCCTCTACATCTGGACCCTCACCTGAGTACTATAGGAAGGACAGACTTACTATACATGTACTCAGATAGTCAGAGGGGGGGACCACAGGTAAAGGAGAGAGGGCTTTATGTGGGGTCTGAATCACCGGCTTCAGAGCTGATAGTCAGGGGGGACCCCCAGGTAAAGGATAGGGGAGTTTATTGGGGTCTGAATCACCAGCTGTAGAGCTGAGAGTCAGGGGGACCCACAGGTAAAGGATATGGGACTTTATGTGGGGTCTGAATCACCGGTTGCAGACCTGAGAGTCAGGGGAACCCCCAGATACAGGAGAGGGTTCTTTATGTTGGATCTTAATCGCTGGCTCCAGAGCTGAGAGTCAAGGGGGACCCCAAATTACAGAGGAGGGGGCTTTATGTGGGCTCTGAGTCACTGGCTACAGAGCTGAGAGTCAGAAGAGCAGAAAGTGATGGGATTGACAGTTCTGTGTTGGGAAGAGCATTAGAGATGGAGCAAAGCTCAGCGGGAGGAGCTGTCAAGGTAAGACATAGAGGGAGAGATATTGATCACTACTCAGCATTAGGGCCTGGGAAACACAGGGTAGATATGCATGTACTGTGTATGTATGTGTGTGTGTTCATGTGTGTGTATGAAGAGCAGTATAGATATGAATACACAGTGTGTGTGTTTGTCTGTGTAAGAGCAGCGTAGACGCATATATACAGTGTGTGTGAGTAGTATAGACGTGTATATACAGTTTGTGTGAGCAGTATAGATATATATATATATACAGTGTGTGACAGGGTTATAACATGGCGTCCGGCAGCACCTGGAGTGAACACTCAATTACTTGTTTTCTGGACTTCTGAAACGGATATCAAATAGTGCATCAAGTGTATTATTATTATCATTTTACAGAAGAAAAGAGGGTGGCTGGGAATGAGAATAAGGAGAAGTGGGGGCCTAGGAGTCAGGATTGAGAGGGTGAGTGTAAATGGGGAGAGTGGGGATCTAAGAATCAGTATTAAGAGACATAGGGTGTGAGTGTGATATTTATCTGATATGTAAAAAAAATGGGACCACTGAGTGGGGGTGTCATAAGAGAGATTCCTGTGGCATCACCTGAACAGATGTATAAATGCCAAACATCAAAATATTGTAGAGTCACCTGGGCGTGTGCTTTCTTTTTTGGGGGGGCGGAGGGGGGGGGGGTGGGCGGTGGCATCTCTTGAGTATTTCCGAACACACCTAACTACTTAGTACCATGTGTCATAATGTTTTATCTATATATAATCAATGGTACAGTATTATCATATTAAGGTGCAGATCGTGACATATTATGATCAACCTTTTGATTTTTATCACAACAACTAACAGAATCGAAAAAAAAAAGAAAAATCTGCCCATCAAACAATTTATGACACAACTATTTTTATTTATTAATTTTTTGCAATAAAAAATGCAGAATATATTCGTTACCAATTGTTACCAATTGCTAACAAGGAAACAAGGGGAATAAATCCTGAAAATACATAAACACCAAGAATATAGAAAGAGTATGGATGGGGTTCATTGGTCACCACTGGAGTGGGAGGCCATGCTTTTCTACTAGTATGTCGGACACTGATGGGAGCTGATGGCTGCCCCTGCAGCGCTCACAGCCTGTCCAGTTCTATCTCCTGGCTCATACCTCCTGGCCACACAATGGATTTTATGTCACTGCTGTTTTCATGTGATCTCCAGCATTTGTTTGCTTTAATAACCCAAGGAGGCAACGGTCACTTGGCAGCCTGGACAGGATGTTAAATAAGGAAAGGGACAGAGAGGAAGGGAAGGAGGGAGGGATGTAGAGAAAGAGAATGGAGGAGTGGGAGGGAGAGAGGTTAATGGTAAGAGGCTACTGGAGGTAAAAGAGGAGGACAGAAGGTTGATAGAAAGAGAGGGAGCATAGGAGAGGCAGAGTGATAGAAAAGAGGAGAGGGCGATAGATGGAAAAGTGGTGGGATGAGAAGAGAGATGTATGGGAGGTAGTAGGATGTGTATGAGGGAGGTAAAGAGGTGAGCAGAGAAATATTGGTGAGGAAGGGAGGTGAGTAGAGAGATATAGGAGAAGTAGTGGAATAAACAGACAGATATAGAGGAAGTAGTGGAGATATGGCAGAGGTTGGGAGGTGAGCAAAGAGATTTTGAGAGGTGGGGGTGAGCATAGAGATAAGGGGGAGTTAGGAAGGTGAGTAGAGAAAAATGCGAAGGTAGGAAGGTGAGTAGAGAGATGTGAGAAAGTCAGAGGAGTGATAAGTGAGATACAAGGGAGGTAGAGAGGTGAGTAGAGAGATATGGGGAAGATAGGAAGGAAAGTAGAGAGATATGGGGAAGGTTAGAAGTTGAGTAGAGAGATATGGGGAAGGTAGGGAGTTGAGTAGAGATATGGGGATGTAGGGAGGTGATTAGAGAGATATGGTTAGGTAGTGGAGTGAGCAGTGAGTTATGGGCAAAGTAGGGAGGTGAGTAGAGAGACATGGGAGAGGTAGGGAGGTGAGAAGAGAGTTACTTGTCTTTATAATACAACTAGGAAGTGACCAGGACTATTGCTTCCCCTCTTCCAGTGATAGAGTGATATATGGGATTACATTAACCCTTCCAGCGGTTCTCCATAACTATTGACTCAGTGCTGTTATATATATTGTTCCCCGGCACAGGAAGGGTTAAATTGATTCCTTTAATTCTCTGTAAAAAAATAAAAGGATCCTCGGAAGTATGAATTTTAAATCATGTCTGAGTTTTAAAGTATGGTCTAATGTTTCCTACTTAGTAAAAGCATCAATAATTCAGGAATAAAAAGGATTACGTGTGCTCATAAAATCATCCCTCCCGTCAGCCGCCACTTTTTGTTCAGTTGATAACGATTCATGAGAATTCAATAGCTTGAGCAAAGTGGCATCCAATACAGCGCACTGGGCCTGGCACACAAGGAGTTAAAGGGACACTTTAGTATTCTTCTAAAGGGCTCTCTAAAGACTAGTTAGATAGGGGTCTGATAAGAAAAAAAAACCTTTATTAAACTTTTACTGTGTATTTAAATAGTTAATTAATATTTTAATCATGCCATATAACCTTCTATCTCTCCACCCCCCAAATGAGGTATTGATTGTAGTGGAGCCACCAAAGGGGAATGCTCTCCAATCCGACATACTGTACTTGCAGTATGATAGTGGGAGCTGCCCATAGGGCAGTGCTCTCCAATAAGACATACTGTACTTGCAGTATCATAGTATGAGCCACCCAGAGGGGAATGCTCTCCAATAAGACATACTGTACTTGCAGTATGATAGTATGAGCCACCCAGAGGGGAATGCTCTCCAATAAGACATACTGTACTTGCAGTATGATAGTATGAGCCACCCAGAGGGGAATGCTCTCCAATAAGACATACTGTACTTGCAGTATGATAGTATGAGCCACCCAGAGGGGAATGTTTTCCAATAAGACATACTGTAACTGCAGTATGATAGTGGGAGGGGACTATAAAGTGCATTTGTGTACATTGCTAGCAGTTCATCTGTCTGTCTGTCTCTCTGTCTATCAGCAGGTATAGAAAGGCACAGCAAACATATTCAAATATGTCTTGGATAAGCTTATGCCCGTCCTGTGAAGTAATTAATCCAGACTTTTAGGTAGATAGAATGGACAAACTATCTGTATGTTTTTCTTTTCTTGAAACCCCATATTTCTCCTTCTGTTTTTACACTTTCTGCACAAACAATATCCAATCCCTGGAATGATAATTTAAGCAGTTTGTTTAATGTCTAAAATGTTGCGTTTTCCTTGAGAAAAAAAAAAAGAAACATTCAGCATCTTTTGTTTTGAAGAAAGTAATATAATTAATTGAAACACTTTGAAGGGGAATTCAAAGAGATATTTTGTGATTAAAATCGCAGCACATCAAACCCGTGAGTTCCTGGCGAGTCGGCGATCAATACAGAGCTCTAATAAAGATGATTATAGGATGGTATTAACATGCTATTTCTCCAATAGGTGGGCGCTCCATGGGGGGAGCTCCGGACAAGGCAGGAAATGGACAGCAACGAGACCACTGGGTCATTGGGTACTTGATGTAAATGTGCTCTTTTGAAGAACAAGACTTGATGGGAAAAAATACAATTGCACAGTTTATTTATCTGTCAAGTAGAGGCAGTGTTTGAACTTTGACCCTAAGTCATTCAGTTGTGTTTCAGTAGATTGTTTCACTTCATAAGACAGTAAAATATAGACGGTATTATATATATATATATATATATATATATATATATATATATATATATATACATATATATATATAAATATATAGCACTGGATGGGTGAAAAAGAGACATGTGAGGTTTGGAAAGCTCTGTACATGTGAAGAGACCTGTAATGGTGTAATGGTTGATAAACTAAGTATTTATGAAATAGGCACTTACGAGCATTTTAAACTTAAACTTCTTGCATTTTGCTGCTTTAATAAAGCCCATTTTCTGTGACCTCACGTGCAGGCAGTCTGTTATTTGAATGATTAGAATAAATACAAAAATGAGCATTTTACAAGATCCTGATATTCAGCTGTCTGGGGATTATTTAACAGGTTATTGTGTGTTGGCAAGAAAAGTGAGATAGCCAGAAAAATGCTCAGAAGAGATGAAATCAGATGAAAATGAAATAAGATCACAATGTTATCACTTGTACAAAGTCAAAGCTAAATTTGCTTTATTTAATATAAATGAATGTTATTTCCTCTGATAGTGACATCAAAGTTGTCCATTTCAATCAAAAGAACTGAGACTGCATTTAATCAAATCTGCTGATCTGCATTCGCTGTGCAGTGCATTTACTTATTAGGAATTCTTAGTGGGGGGTCCATTGTGTGGGGGGAGGGACAGAGGCACACGTGAAAGACACAGTGACACCAGAACAACATGGGGCTTGTTGTCAATACTCTGCCACCAATACATCAGGAGAGGGTTCATGTCATATATCCGCACATCAGGTGACATTGGATATGCTTTGTACACAACACCTCTATGCACACTGTGTTGCCTTTTGACAGTTAATTTTGCACTGGGACATCACCCACTTGGCACCACTGTCTACTTAATGTCACACAGAGGAATTTTACATCTCATAAACATAGAAAACAACATGTAATCAGATCACTAGACAACAAATACACAATCAGCCAGTCAGCAGATCAATCAACACATCATCCAAACAACACAACATCTAACCAACACAACACCCTGCTAACACACCAAGCAAACCAACACCAACCAAGTTTTACATCATCATCCAATCAACACACCATCCTGCCAAAACATCGCTAATACAGTATCCTGCTAGTACACCATGTAACCAACACTAACCAAGTTTTACAGCATCCAACCAACACAACATCCCCTGTCAACACACCATGCGACGGACACCAACCAAGTTTTACAGCATCCAACCAACTCAACACCAATCCAACACACCATACAACCAACACCAACCAAGTTTTAAAGCATCCAACCAACTCAACACCAATCCAACACACCATACAACCAACACCAACCAAGTTTTATAGTATCCAACCAACGCAACACCAATCCAACACACCATACAACCAACACCAACCAAGTTTTACAGCATCCAACCAACACAACCTCCATCCAACCAACCATGCAACCAACACCAACCAACTAAGTTTTTACAGCATTCTATCAAAGCACTATTTGAAAAGTACAGTCTTTAGCACCTCATCCAAAAGCACATATCCAACGAAACACACCATCTCACCAACTCTTATTAAAAAGTACAAAAAATAAAACAAATAATAGCACATACCTTAGACAATATACTGTTTGATTGGGCTTGAAAGATCCTAGATCAATTCTACCCAGTAGAATCATGAGGTCCGTTGTATCCCTGCTAGCAGGGTATGGACCAGTATCAGGACAATGACCACCAGGGAGCACCAACGATACCACAGGAAAGCATGAGCTGTAGAAGTTACCGGCTGTAACTATATAAAACTCAAACCACAAGTCTTAATCTAAAGATGAAATTGTTGTAAATTTGCAGATTTATTTGTCAGCATATTTTGACAAATCTGTTTATAATATATTTTTTACCGTTGTATTTACAGCAACAGAATGATTTCATGGCTCAGATATCAGATAACTGGCAGGTTGATTGTTTTTCTTATTATAGTTTGCTCTATCCATGACCTTATCTTTCTGGTCAAGGAAGAAGGAACCCTGGACACTGAGAATATCTCAATAATTGTATATTAAACCATAACGCCTATCTCTGCACATTTTAAAACAGAACATTTATTTAGTATGTCTGTCTGGTAAAGCAGGAAGGAAAATTGGAAACTGAAATTTAGCAGCTAATATCCTCATTAAATTAAATGTTTTAAAAATAGTTTCATATTCTATAAAAAAAATCTATATTCATAGACACTTGGTAATATCTACAAACTATCTGTATTAATCAAGTTCTAACTTCAGTAACATTCAACAGAGCTTATTCAAAGTGGCTATATATTATGCTGATATTCAATTAAATTGAAAAGAAAATTACATAGAACATTGTATATCTATCTTAAAGAAACATTTATTTTATAATAAATGTACATGGAAAACCCTTTTTCTTTGTGGTATCTGTAGGAGGATATATATGATACTTAATGCTGCTTTTAACTTTTCACAACTCATATATTACAATCCAGAAGGCATGGTGTCAGACTATGGTGGTGAAACTGTACATAATACACAGGTGCAAACTGCTCCAGTCTTTATATCAAAAGAAACCTCAAATGACAATTACTGTTTTCAAATCTGGAACCCAACTCTCAGTTTAACCCCTTGTGTGATGGTTATATCAGAATATTTGGTATATTCAGGTTCGGAGGGACCCATATACCACAAACAGATGTCCTTTCCAGCTCCTGGTTTATGTGTCTTCATCTCAGCTTTCCTGCCATTATAGTCAGTCACAATATATCAATACACACAACCAATTAACATGGGTCCAGCAGGCAGAAGCATCCAACAAACACGCCTTACAACCAATACATCATTCACAAGTACACCACCATCCAATAAACACATGAGCCCACCAAGGCTATTTAAAAAGTAGCTCATATCTAGTCAGAAACCAGAGACACCCTAGAGGACCTATGGGGACACAGAATACCTCAAAAACCAGAGGCCTTATTAGGTCTCCCTATCACTGGCCTTACTAAAGAGGCTCAACTTCTCTCAAACCAAATCTTTGTAGCAGTCAGGAACACTATTGCTAAAACTTGTAAGACGTCCATTCCTGTGTTTGGGGAGGTACTGGAAAAACATAAATACATACATTCAATGAGCTTGATCTCTGCCAAACTAGATGACAACTATAAAAATGGGTTTCCTGTTGGGATGTCTGAAAACTACAAATTGCATGGTAGCATTAACAACATACATATACAGACCTCAGGGACAATATTATACTAAGCTTCAGCTTCCCTTCCCCCCACTCTCTCTTCCCCCACCCTCTTTTCCTTTATTTCTCTTTTCTATCTTTTTTTTTTCTTCTCTTTTCTTTTTGTACTGGCATAATATGACAAATTGAATTGTAATTTATTCAACAAAACTTTTGAAAAAAATGTGAAAAGTAGACACAAGTCTTTTTCGATGACATTTGAATAGAATGTATGTTGTTCTTGTACTGTATAACTTAAAAAAAAAGTACAGTACAGAACCAGCACATCTTCCAATAACCCACCATTCAACAGCACACCATCTAACCATTAAATCCTACAAACAACATACAACCAGTATAACATGCAATGCACTGTCCAATCAATACATCATTAAAAAAACACCACTGAATAGTAATCCATCCAACCAACACGCCATTGAACAAGAACAGCTGTTACGACGAAACTATGCGCACCCCAATTTCCTCTTTCTGGGTCGTGACTTTTTGTGTTCAAAATCTCAGCATCCCCAGCAATTGCTAGGACACAATAGCAACAACTGTTCACCTACTTAGTACAAGACTGACTTTTTTTTCTTATACATTTTACAGATCACAAAATACCATCCCTCAGGTCTATTGCCAAATCCCCATCTCTAGTGGCAAGCTCTCCTTTTACAGAGGGCTATAGACTAACCTCCCCCTTTATGACTATCTGAGACCAAGGATGATGCATGACTGGCCAGCTCTGAGAACCATATAAATTCTTGTAGAAAACGTAACCCTTTGTCCCATGTGTGACTGATCTAGCTTTCTATAATAATAGCTGCTTGCCTGTCAAAAATGACAGCAATAAAATTTGAAGGCTGGCAATGCAAGGCTCCCCCCCCTTTAATTTGCGGGCCTGGCGATGATCGCCTTCTCCCACCATCTACTTTACGGGCCTTTGACGCTCATCACGATCCCTGCAATGAGCGCTCATTGCAGATGTCATCCAACGCGCCACTTGCGTGCCTCGCGATGAGCACTGTTGGTTCTTTATTCAAAGTCTTCTGGGCCTCGCGGTGAACGGCTAAGTCTCTCAGCCTTAGGGCCTCGTTTTGAGCCTTTTTTAAAACAATTACGGGTTTATGGCCGCCATTTTTTTCCTTGCTTAGCCGATATTCAATCTCCTAAAAACACCAATTAAACCTTAAATTAGCTTGCATCCTCACTCACAGGCTCCCTGCCTCTCCCCTGCCCTGTGTGTGAGGTTGTAAGTTCATTTTTTAAGTAATTGGTGTCTCTTGGCGGTCTTCTGATGGCTTCTGAGTTAAGGGCTTGAAAGAAATGGTGGCCTTTAAAGTCGTATTTTTTTCAAAGTGTTGCAGCCCCCGTCATTTCAAAGATGTATGGGCCTCGCAATTAGCGCCTTTGGTGTTCATTGTGCACGCGCAAGCCAGTTTTAACATTGCGTGGCCAACATTCGTAATTACCACAACTATTATATGTGATATTATATGTGATTAGCACATCATATAGCCTGCTTCTAGCACAATTACAGTGATGCCAAACCACCGTATTATACACACTACATAAAGGAGAAAAATGACACATAACTGAAAGACAAATTGACACAATCATTAGAACACATGCCATGTCCATTTGATAGCCTTTGATATTAGCAAACAGATGGGATAGAGTCCCCCCCAAAACGTTACTTGGGGGGTTCCGGGGGGGGGGGGGGGGGGTAGGGGTCATATCATGGCCTCCAAATCGTTCATGACAACAGCATCCAATTAACACCCCAGTGAAAGATAAAACTAGGAAAATGGCTATGTCTATGGCTTGTAGAGAGAAGTCAGTAGAAGGATTAGTTTAATCAGTGGGAAGGATCTCTTATATACTCTTCATACTGGATACAACATAAACCAGACATGTGTACATGGAGAACTTTGAATTAATATAACTAAAGCAGCGGCATTACAAGATTAGCATTACCGAACACAACAATATAGAGGATTATTTTTAGGACAGATATGAGAAATGGATCAGTAAAATTTGTTCATCCTAAGGCTCCAAATCACCTTTACTAATTAAAAAACAAAGTGATAATTATAATTAAACACCAAGACTACACTTTTAGATTGGATTAATAAATTAGAAAGTTATAAATTATCATAATAAAATGTTAAAGTTACACATGAAGTTGTAAATATATGTTAGCAAGTTGTTTAAAGATTATTTTATGATTTATAAAGATTCACTTTATTATAAATAGTGCAATGGGAGCCTTGGTTTGGAAAATTGAACACATAGATTTATATGTATTGAAGTCTGAGACTTTTATAAAATTATACAACAAGCACACCATCTGATTTAGCACATTTTCCAACAAGAACATCATCCTAATGAACACATAATCCATTAAGCAAACCATTCTATTCAGCACATTTTCCAACAAGAACATCATCCTAATGAACACATAATCCAACACGCAAACCATCCTATTCAGCACATATTCCCACTAGAACATCATCCTAATGAACACATAATCCAACAGGCAAACCATCCTATTCAGCATATATTCCAACAAGAACATCATCCTAATCAACACATAATCCAACAAGCACACCATCCTATTCAGCACATATTCCAACAAGAACATCATGCTAATCAACACATAATCCAACAAGCAAACCATTCTATTCAGCACATATTCCAACAAGAAATCCTCCTAATGAACACATAATCCAACAAGCAAACCGTCCTATTCAGCACATATTCCAACAAGAACATCATGCTAATCAACACATAATCCAACAAGCAAACCATCCTATTCAGCACATATTCCCACAAGAACATCATCCTAATGAACACATAATCCAACAAGCAAACCATCCTATTCAGCACATATTCCAACAAGAACATCATGCTAATCAACACATAATCCAACAAGCAAACCATCCTATTCAGCACATATTCCAAGAACATCATCCTAATGAACACATAATCCAACAAGCAAACCATTCTATTCAGCACATATTCCAACAAGAACATCATCCTAATCAACACATAATCCAACAAGCAAACCATCCTATTCAGCACATATTCCAACAAGAACATCATGCTAATCAACACATAATCCAACAAGCAAACCATCCTATTCAGCACATATTCCAACAAGAACATCATGCTAATCAACTCATAATCCAACAAACAAACCATCCTATTCAGCACATATTCCAAGAACATCATCCTAATGAACACATAATCCAACAAGCAAACCATCCTATTCAGCATATATTCCAACAAGAACTTTATGCTAATCAACACATAATCCAACAAGCACACCATCCTATTCAGCACATATTCCAACAAGAACATCATCCTAATGAACACATAATCCAACAAGCAAACCATCCTATTCAGCACATATTCCAACAAGAACATCATGCTAATCAACACATAATCCAACATGGAAACCATCCTATTCAGCACATATTCCAACAAGAACATCATCCTAATGAACACATAATCCAAGAAGCAAACCATTCTATTCAGCACATATTCCAACAAGAATATCATCCTAATCAGCACATAATGCACCAAGCAACGCATCCTATTCAGCACATATTCTAGCAAGAACATCATCCTAATCAACATATAATCCAACAAGCACACCATTCTAATTAGCACATAGGCCACCAAGCACATCATCCTAATCAACAAATAATCCAACAAGTACACCATCTTAATTAGCACATATACCATCATCCTAATCAGCACATGGACCAATAAGCACATCATCCTAATCAGCACATAATCCAACAAGCACACATCCTAATCAGCACATAGACCAACAAGTACACCATACTAATCAGCACATGATTGAATAAACACACCATCTTAATGAGAACAACTGCCAACAAGTACACCATCCTAATCAGCACGTTATTGAACAAACACACCATCTTAATCAGCACAACTGCCAACAAGCACATCACCCTAATCAGCACAAAGGCCAACAAGCACACCTTCTTAATTAGCACATAGGCCATTATCCTAATCAGCACACAGACCAATAAGCACACCATCCTAATCAGCACATAATCCAACAAGCACACATCCTAATCAGCACATAGACCAACAAGTATCACCATCCTAATGAGCACATTATTGAACAAACACACCATCTTAATCAGCACAACTTCCATCAAGCATACCACTGTAATCAGCACATCAACCAACAAGCACACCATCCTAATCAGCACATAGACCAACAAACACACTATAGTATTCAGCACATAATCCAACAAGCACAACGCCCTGATCAGTACATCATCCAGCAAATCCACCACTCTAATTAGCACATTATTTAAGAATCACACCATCCTAATAAGGACATTATCCAAAAAGCATACCATTCTAATCCACTTTGCCAAATAGTATGCCCAGCTGCGAACATCCAACAAGCACTCCATCCTAATAAACATATCATCCACAAGCATGCCATCCTAAAAGGCATATCATCCAACAAGCATGCCATCCTAATAAACACAAACTCACCATAAATTAATTAAACTGTTCCAAAAGCACCTCACCAGACATTATATCATCCAATAGGCACACAGGTCAATCAGCAAATTGTCTGACGACTTAGCTTCTATTTGAAATTAAACAACAAGAAAAAGGATAATGATCTATGTTACTAGTATCCTTGGTGCTTAACACCATTTATGATATGAAAATTCACGAAAAAAAACTTTAGTTGGATACTTAAGATCCGAAAACTAAACCGCTTAAAATTTATAAAAACATGTATAGAGATACTATAAGTGTTTGGGTATATATGAGGTATAGAATACTTTTATACTCCCTCATTATAAAGTGACTTATTATGAACAATCCTCATTAATCAGAATACACTGATTCTCCTGTTTAATACAGGATATACTGATAATCACAGGATTGAAGCAAAATAAATAAAACCACGTGTATCTATATACATATAATAATAAAAAAAAAAAAAAAAGGCTGTAACCAGGGATGCTTTAAATATTATTGAAAGTCACAATAATCAGTTGTAGTTCACTCTGTGTATATATATATATATATATATATATATATATATATATATTAGAGAGATAACACTACTGGGTCAGAGCTAAAATACATATAGCAGTACAGTAATAGCAATATAGTTGCTGGAGGGATGAAACGGCCCGTTGGCAATCTATTTTTCACTCCAGTCTGAACCAGAGACTACTGAAAGCTAAGTTTAATACTTTTTTGGTGTTACCCTATTGCTATCTCATTGTATTATTACACTCTGTTAATGGAGAGCTTATTTATTGAAGAGCTTGCTTATTGAACAGCAAGTATATTGCTATTACTGTACTGCTATATGTATTTTAGCTCTGACCCAGTAGTGTTATCTCTCTAATATATATATATATATATATATATATATATATATATATATATATATATATCTACACAGAGTGAACTACAACTGATTATAGTGACTTTCAGTAATATTTAAAACATCTCTGGTTACAGACTTTTTTGTTTTTATTTTTATTATTATATGTATATAGATACCCATGTTTTTATGTCTTTTGCTTCAATCCTGTGATTATCAGTATATCCTGTATTAAACAGGAGAATCAGTGTATTCTGATTAATGAGGATTGTTCATAATAAGTCACTTTATATTGAGAGAGTATAAAAGTATTCTATACCTCATATATATCCAAACACTTATAGTGTCTCTATACATTTTTTTATAAATTTTAAGCGGCGTAGTTTTCGGATCTTCAGTATCCAATTAAAGTTTCATTTGAAATTAGCTGACAATTTTTTTTTCTATCTCAATTTCTTGATTTAGTTTTTTTCTGGATTAAGAAAATGAATTGCAAATAGTATGTTATAGATTTGGATATGGACTTGGTGTCTGGTGATGGTGACTGGATAAAGAAGCCCTTTTTGGAGCCCCTAGGCAGTGAAGTGGAGAAGCCCCAGTGAGTGAGTATGCACTGACCCATTTTTGCCTTTTCTGTGCGTGTAAGTTTTCTTTTCCTGTTGTAACTGTCTTGTTTTAGGTGGTTAGTAGCCAGTCTATGAACTGCAACATTTAATTTTTTTTTATGCCAGGAACCAATATATTTTTTAAGAAGTGGCGCCCCTTACAGTGAAACGCCCCTGGTCGGCTGCCTAGTTGGCCTAATGGATAATCTGGCCATGCCTATGTGCCCAGGAGATTCAAAGGCATGATGTACTGATTGATTTGCTTGTTATGTAAATATTGTGTAGCATTGTGCATAAGAGCTTACAATTCACCATGGTGCATATTAATCCATTTAATTAAATCAATAATTTCAGACATCACACAATCCAACCTATGCAAAATCACAACCAGCTCATCTGTAAAAATAATGGTTCTTAACCATTTTGCTGTCACAACCTCTTTTGGCAGTGGGTTCTACAATCTGTGCAGAAAACGTTCCTATCTTTAAGGTGAAATCCCTACTTTTCTAACCACAAGGGACAATCTCTTATCAACCGTGAGCTTCTTGGCAAGACAAGCTGTAACGGAACCCATCACTGTTTTACCCTGTTTTATGGTTATTTAATTATTATGGTTAAAATATGATCCTACTGTTATACTGTATGTATGTTGGTTTATGCTCTGCAGAATATTAGCCCAGACTATTGCAGACCTTGGCATAATAGATAATCCTATTACAAGGGCTCCTCGTAAGCAAGAGAGGTCCATTGTGTGAAGTGTTCACATTGTGAAGATGGAACAAAGGGAAGGATGATCTAATCAATGTCTGATTGTATCAACGTAGCCAGGTAGCCTCAGGGAGGTGTGACCCACCTATTGTCCCTCTATGTGTATTGTGTGGCCAACTATGGGGGATGTGTATTGCCTGTGGGAAGAGATGTGTATATATATTTCTGCACAACAAAATAAAGACAGTATTATTTGACTCCCAATTGAGTGTCGTCCAATATGGGAGGTTGGGGATGGTGAGACTGTAGTGCTTCTTGGATATTTTACCGTATACCAGCGGAGATATTGGATTCGTGTTCCAACTCCGTTACACAAGCCTTATAGTGAAAATATTTATTTAACGTTATCATATCTCCTCCTTTAGAGAGACAATAAGTGTGTTCTGGCCAGTCTCTATATAGCAGAGTTAGTGAAAAACGCCCCCCAAATTTCTTTATATAAGGTAGATGCCTGTTGAGGTCAATACACAGTCAAAATATATGTAGCTGATCAAATTACACCCAGATCATTAGGAGATCCCTTTACTCCAGACACTAAGTTGTGGGCCCCTGTGCTTTGCACCGGTTGTCATAGCAGTAGTCCCACCACTGCTCTCTTTATGTTTTAGTATGTCCATCCCCTTTATTAGTTCTGCTGCTGTTCTCTATCTATGCAATGTCCTTGGTTGGATTGATATCCAGTAATGTACAGAGTTTCTCAGGACACCCGTTCAGCCTACACCGGCCATTGCTCTTATTATATTGTGTATTTCCTCAGTATCTTTCCTGCTTCTCTGTCTCCAAAGTGAATCTGCGTCTTTATCTCTTTAACATAATCTTCCTGTACAGTGCTATTTTCCTCTATATAAATAACTTCTCTATATTTCAAATATTATTAGATTTTCAGAAAACCTTCAATGATTTCTGCACTGGAAATACTCAGCTTAGCAATGCCCTGGGTGCAAAGCCGGAGAAGAGGCGACCGTGCGCCAGGCGCCTGTAATAAACCTGTGTGCAAATCTGGGGAAGGAAGAGCCGTTTCCAGGAAAAATTGAGTTTCTGACCTTTTCTTTAATCTTTCACAGCACATCTCAGGAATTGGATTAGAAGGAGAAGCTGCCTCTGTGAGATGATGGAGATGATGGAATCAGCAGAGAGAGGAATGGAGAGAGACAGAAACACCCTAAATCTGTCTATCTATCTATCTATCTATCTATCTATCTATCTATCTATCTATCTATCTGGCTGTCCATCTATCTTTTATGCAATCATGTAATTCTATATATAAATTAGCTAATATTCTGAATAACTGCTGTGTGTAGTACTGACTGCAGATGAAGTGTTAGTGAGTAAATAAGATGCTGTAACGTTGGCAAGGGTATCTGGAGTCATGCAGACTGCTGTGCATCCAACAGCTGCTGAAAAGTGCGTGTTGGAGGATCCATACATCGAACATGGCGATCGAGGGTATCCCACAAGTGCTTAATGGGGTTCAAAAGGGGAATATGGAGGCCAGGGAAGTACTTGGAAGTCTTTGTCGTGCTCCACCAATAACTCCCGGACAAATCTGGCCGTATGACATGTTGCATTGTCCTGCTGGAAGATCCATCCGCTTCAGGGAAGACAGTCAACATATATGGGTGTACCTGATCTGCAATGATGGATAGATAACAAAATTGGTTGAGATTGGACCCGGACAATGCCAAGAAAACACTCCCCAGACCATAATGCTGCCACCACCAGCTGATATTCTTTCAGCAATGGTTGCAGAGTGTTTGTTCTCGGAGGTTTCATGCCTGACACTCCAATGTCCATCAGGAGCAGAAAATGTGACTCATCAGAGAAGACAATCCTTTGCCAATCAGAAGAGGTCCAATTTTGGTACTGTTGTGCAAAGCGTTTCTGATGATGAATTCTCATCAGCATGGGTGCAGTGGCCAGCCGTTTGCTTCGGATCCACATAGGCAACAGTGTTGGCCGTACTGACATTTTAGACACACGTCTGATAGCCCACTGGTTAATTTGCATGGCATGTCGGTTGGCCCTCACACACCAACACAGCCGACATTCACCTGACATCAATGGCACGTGGTGAGCCGCATTTTCAACGTGGTTTGTTAGCAGTGGTGCCGTTTGTCCAGTCACAGGACATTTTAACTACACGTGAACAGCACGCGAACAGTTCCCAAACTGCTCTGTTTTCTGAAATACTGTCACTCTTGGCCCGAAAGCCAATGATCATCCCCTTTTCGAAGTCAGATAAATCGCATGTTTTACACATTACAGCGATGGATGATATTTTTGCAGAATGCCTACATGTCATCTTATATACCCACTAAGCCGTATATAATAGGCTAGGCGCTGCTGATGCCAAAAGTAGGCGGAGATTATAATAATAAGCCTGGACCCTGTATTTTGGGGCAATTTGAAGCAGTTTAAGGACCATATACCGTCTACCACCCACAATGGGAAGGCATTCCATGAATCCACTACTTATACATAGAGCTAAAGAATATGTAGGTGCTTTAAAATAAAGTTTAATAATGATAATAATAATAATAATAACAATAATAGTACCATTATAAAGTAGTTTCTGTCTCTGTCACCTCCTGAATGTAAAGCCTGGCCTCTTATTCTTCTTATCTTTATAGACCACAGTGCTGTATTACATGCCCCCCGCCCCCTTCCCCGGTGCTTTGCACCAAGTGATCCTACATTACATTATTATATACAGATAATACATCTATTACATGTGATATACATAAGAGGAGACAGGGACCCCAACTGTGCTCATTGGGGGCCCCATAATCGGGGAGCCCAAACAATCCCTAAACTGACTCTTCAGGTAAAATACTCATACCTAACCTCTATAGGAGTAGGGTCTCTGTCTTAAAGTGACAGTCAACTCCATATATGTATCCTGTATTCAAAAGACAATAATTGAAACATTGTTGCTGGTATTTTAATATGAAAAGTCATTTCTCAGCAACTTAGAAATAATGTTAATGTTAAAATGTTAATTTTAAAAGTTTGAAGCTTATTTTTTAACTAGAGCGCCAACATATCCCGAATTGCTATACATTAGGGGGAGATGAAAAAGCTGTGGAGTGAAATTCTTACTTGTCCAGATATTATTTAAGTCATAGAAATGATCACACAATGAACTAGCTGTGTTTTATACACAGAAAAGGATGGCACTATGATCACTTTACAGGGCTTTCTCCGCTTTCTCCAGGCCAGGAGAGGAGCAATGACTTTACATTACTTAAAGGGACACTGTCACCCCACAACAATTTGGTTTCACTTTAAATCACTACTGAAGTGTCATATTTATAGTTTGCTCTTTTGCAGAAACCGTCTTGATAAAA